>JANZXP010000004.1:20528821-20552378 GCA_027576715.1 Erythroxylum flavicans | reverse complement strand
ATTAGATATCATTATCTTATAGATAAACCTTATCTTAGGATTATCACTTATATTTGTACAGATTCACTATCCTATTCAGAATCACTATACATGTATGCATGTACAACGTTCTCCATGAAATAAAACAGAGAGTAAAAGAGCCCTTACTCATAAGATTCCTCCATAGTTTAGTACAATAACCAAATGTTGACCTACGTCTTCAATACAACCAGCCTAATCTGCATTCGTGAAACCTTCTATGCTACTTTTCTCATTTTTCCGAAACATTAATCCTCTACTTGGACTGCCTTTGAGATATCTCAGAATATGGTTGACTGCCTCTAAATGTCTTTGAGTTGGAGAGTGCATAAATTGGCTAATAATACGCACAAAATAAGCAATATCTGGTCTGGTTAGTGACAAATAGATAACTTTTCCTAGTAACCTTTGGTATCTTCATTTGTCAACAGTAGGATCTTCTTTTCTTGAATTTCGAGTTGCTCTCCGGTGGAGTTCCCATAGGTTTGCAACCCATCTTTCCTGTTTCTTCTAGTAAATCAAGAATGTAATTTCATTAAGATATGAAAATACCTTACTTCTAGCAATCTCCATTCCAAGAAAGTATCTTAATGCTCCGAGGTCTTTTACCCTAAATTCCAGCCTCAATTTTTGTTTAAGATCATTTATCTCACTAGTATCATCGCCTGTGATTATAATATCGTCCACATACACAATCAAGATGGATTTCTTTCCACTTTCTCTGCACTTGACAAAAATTGTGTGACCAACTTGTCCCTCTTTGTATCCAAACCTACAAAGAGTGTCACTGAATCTCTTAAACCATGCTCGTGGAGACTGTTTGAGGTGTTTGCGGGTTTTATGGGAAGGTTTGTGAGACAGGAAGTGATATGCTTGAGTTCCAATAAATCTCTTCATGGGATGTCTCCCTCTGAAGAGAGGTATTGGTGAAGTATGGTTATTTTTCGAAAAAAGTGACATCATATGAAACGAAGAATTTGTTTGTAGAAGGTGAGAAACACTATAACCCTTTTGAGTGGGATAGTACCCAACAAACACACATTTAATAGCTCGTGGGTCAAGTTTGCTTCTATTGGGTTGATTGTTGTGTACGAAAACAGTACACCCAAAGACTTTAGGGGGAAGAGAATTAAGGAGCTTAATGTGAGGAAATTGTTCTAAAAGAAAACCTAATGGGATTTGGAATTGAAGAGGTTTTGAAGGAAGACGATTTATCAAGTACGAGGTAGATAGAATAGCTTCTCCCCAATAGGAATTTGGAACAAAGTTAGTAAACATCATAGATTAGGCTACCTCTAAAAGATGACGATTCTTTCTCTTCGCTATCTCATTTTGTTGTGGGGTATAAGCACAAGAGCTCTGGTGAATGATCTCATTTTTATTGAGATATTGAATAAAATCAGTTGAAAAATTGCTCCCCCATTGTCTGTACGTATTACTTGAATAGGGGCCTGGAATACAATTTGGATGAGTTTGTGTAACTGTTTAAAGATATGATAGGCTTCAGATTTGTCTTTCATTAGATATAACCAACATACCCTTGTATGATCATCAATGAAACTGATAAACCACCAAGTACCAGTTAGATTTGTAACTCGAGCAAGACCCCATATATCACTATGAATTAATTAGAAAGGTTTTGAGGGTATGTATGTTAGAGTTAGGTGTCTGGAAAGCTTTTCGACAATGAAAAATGAAATAAGGATTTTATTTCAAACTACAAGAAGAACCTCAAGGAAGGTTCTAAACCTGCCCAAGCCAAATGGTCGATATTGTTGATAATACCTAAAATTCCAGATAACCCCCTCACTCATTTCTGCCTCCTTTAATACTAACATTCCCTGACTGTCCTAACAGACGCTGCCACCCTGGCACTAACAAACTTTTAATACTAATAAACTCCCCTCACTTCTTATTCCTACAAGAGTAAACTAGCAAAGGCCTATGGCCTGAATTACAGTTGCTATCAGTGCTATCAATACTCCCCTGCTTAAAACAAACCTTGTCCACAAGGTTGTTCCGTGGAAACTGTCCACGAAAATCCACACAGGAGACCCAAGTGGCCTCATCCATGGGTTTGTTCTGCCACTGGATTAACAACTAATGGCAGGGGTCTGCATGGGCGCCCAAGGTCCTAGAGGCCAACACACGAACAGGAATAAACGGTTCTTCCTCCATCACCAAATCTGCAGGAAGCTTGTGGGAAGCAACATGTGATCCGGAGACGTGTTTAAGCTGGGAAATGTGGAAGACATTGTGCACTTTTGAACCAGATGGAAGCTCGATGCAAAAAACTAGTTTACTAAGCTTTTGCAAAATGCTAAAAGGTCCAAAATATCTAGGACCAAGTTTGCTGTAAACTTGTTGAGCCACAAACACTTCAGAAACACCATATTGCCCTCCTGGAACTCCACATCCCTGCAATGTTTATTGGCTTGGTTAGCCATGCTTTGTTGCGCTTTCTGCAAGTTATACTGCAACTGGTGAATTATTTCTGTGCAAGAACGGTGCTCTTCGGTCACTACTGCCACCTTAAATTCCCCTGGCAGAAACTGCAAAAGGTGTGGTGGAGCCCTCCCGTACACCAACTCAAAAGGAGTGGCTTTCGCTGCACTTTGGAACATAGTATTGTAAGAGTATTCCACCCAATGCAACCATTTATCCCACTCCTTGGGTTGCTCAGAAGTGAAGCAACATAAATAAGTCTCCACACAACGATTTAGGACGTCTGTTTGTCCATCAGTCTCCGGGTGGTAAGTCGTACTCATCTTCAACCTGGTGCCTATTCCTTGGAAAAATTCACGCCAGAAACAACTCATAAACAGCGAGTCCCTGTCATTGACGATTGATCGGGGAACCCCATGGAGGCAAACAATCTCCCGAGTAAACAAATTTGCTACAAATTTTGCAATGAAAGGATGGCGAAGCCCCAAAAAATGTCCAAATTTGCTCAACCGATCAACTACCACCAAAATACAATCGAACCCTTTAAAACGGGGTAGGGCAGTGATAAAATTGAGGGAGATGTCCTCCTAAATCTGTTCCGGTGCCGGTAATGACTGCAAGAGTCCTGTCGGAGATAGGGTCTCATACTTGTTTTTTTGACATACCAAACAGTTAGCAACAAATTGATGCACCTGATGCATCATTCTGAGCCAATAAAGTGAAGTAGTGATCCTCCTATAAGTTCGATAAGGCCTGGAATGGCCCCCTTGTTGAGAAGCGTGGAACTCCTCAAGTAACCGTGGGATCCAAGCTGAAATTGCAGGCAACATCAAACGGCCATTGTAATACAATTTGCTATTTTCCATTCGATATTTAGGATGGCTTTGTGGATTCTGCTAAACTTTATGCAACAAATGCTGTCGGTAACAGTCTTGTGCAATTTCCAACTCCAGCTCTCCCCATTGTGACCATACGGGAATAGAAATTGCCGCTATTTCTAACTCCTCAAATTGTCTCGACAATGCATCTGCCACCTTATTTGTAACTCCCGATTTATATTCAATCGAAAAGTCGTACCCAAGCAACTTCACCACCCAGTTTTGTTGGGCTGGCATGGTGATTTGCTGCTGCAAAAGGTGGCGAAGGCTCTTGTGGTTAGTCTGCACCACAAATCTCTTGCCCACCAAGTACGACCTCCAATGACGAATCGAAATAACCAAAGCCATCAGCTCCTTCTCATAAGTAGGTTTTTCTAGGTTTCTCCCCACAATGGCCTTGCTGTAGTAAGCAAGTGGGCGCCCCTACTGCATCAGCACTGCCCCAATTCCATTCCATGAGGCGTCACACTCTACTACGAACTCTTTAGAGAAATCGGCATAGCCAATATAGGAGCAGATGTCACAGCTTGCTGTAAAGCTTCAAATGCTTGCTGCGCCTCCATAGCCCACTGGAAATTTCCCATCGTCTCCTTGCACAACAATGCTGTCAAAGGAGTAGCGATCTACCTATACCCCTATATGAATCGCCGATAGTACCCAGTAAGTCCTAAGAATCCGCATACTGCCTTCACCGAAGTAGGTCGGGGCCACTGTAAAACACTAGACACCTTGGCCGGGTCCATTGATACTCCTTGCTTGGAAACTATATGCCCCAGATATTCAATAGCTACTTGACCAAATTGACATTTTTTTTTTATTAGCCACAAAAGCATTCTCAACCAAAATTCTAAGCACCACATCCATATGCTTCAAATGACCCCCCCATCCTCTATTGTAAATAAGTATGTCATTGAAAAATACCAAGACATACCTCCTTAAAAAGGGCCGAAATAAGTCATTCATAATAGCCTGAAACGTTGCCGGGGCATTGTGAGTCCGAAAGGCATCACCAGGAACTCGTAGTGCCCAGAGTGAGTTCTGAATGCAGTCTTTGGCACATCCTCATCCCGCACTTGGATTTAGTGATATCCAGACCGCAAATCGACCTTTGAAAAGTAGGTTGCCCTATAAAGTTCATCCAGTAATTCATGAATGACAGGAATTGGATATTTGTCTGGAATTGTGACTCTATTAAACTCCCAGTAGTCCACATAAAAGCACCAACTCCCGTCTCTCTTTTTCACCAAGAGGACTGGACTAGAAAATGGGCTTACACTCGGTTGAATTACTCCGGAAGCTAACATGTCCGCAACTTGCCGCTCTATTTCATCTTTTTGAGCATGTCCATATCGGTGTTTGCTGAATCTGGAAGTATTGTTCCGCTCTTCTTACCCAGCTCATGGGATTTGCGCCATTGAAGTTCAGAAGCTCCACCTTCCTAGCTGCGATCTGGATGTCCTCCAATGCCACCATCTGACTACTAGACCCCTCCGGATAGCAAGACTGCTTCACCGAACTCCCCCTCCTCTGATCCCTTTCCCTTGCACATTGTTAACAGTAAGTTTTTTATTTCTTCCAGCTGCTGATTGTTCTCAGAAAGTTCGACTTCAAACACATGCATCCTTTGTTCCATCTTTTGTTCCATTGTTCCCAGACTCCTCTCTATAGATTCCAGGCGAGAGTCCATCCTCGTATTAGTAATTAACTCCCCCTGTCGAGAATTTTCCACGCTCACCGCACCAAAATGTTAGAGTTAGTTGTCTGGAAAGCTTTCTAACAATGAAAAATGAAATAAGGACTTTATTTCAAACTATAGGAAGAACCTCAAGGAAGGTTCTAAACCTGCCAAGCCAAATGGCCGATATTGTTGATAATACCTAAAATTCCAGATACCCCCCTCACTCAGTTTTTAATACTAACATTCCCTGACTGTTCTAACAAATTCTGCCACCTTAGCACTAACAAACTTTTAATACTAACAAACTCCCCTCACTTCTTATTCCTACGAGAGTAAACTAGCGAAGGCCTATGGCCTGAGTTACAGTTGCTATCAGTGCTATCAATGTATGTGTATGGGATAAGTATTTTAGCTTTGTTTTGCAAGGACACATTGTTCACAATATAAAGAAATCTGATCTTTATCGATGAAAAGGTTTGGATATAAGATTTTCAAATATGGAAAATTGGGATGACCAAGGCATTGATGCCATAACATAACATCATAATTTGACATAACTGAGAGGGAAATCCTACGTGGTGATTTGGATTCAGTAGGAGTACTCTTTCCTGAGAAGTAGTAAAGTCCTTTCTCCTCAGCACTGCCAATCATCTTCCCCGAACACCGGTCCTGAAATTCACAATGAGATGGAAAGAACGCCACAATACAGTCTCTGTCCTTGGTTAATTGACTGACAGATAGTAGATTATAAGTTAACTTAGGCACATAGAGAACAGTATTTAATGTCAGTTTTGGCAAATAAACTTTCCCTTGACCAATAGCTGGTGACCCTTTTTCATCCGCAACCTAGACATTAACTTATTGGTGTATACGGCTCATATTTTTCAAAGACGTGCAAAGACCCCATCATGTGGTCTGATGCACCTGTGTCCACAATCCAGAGATCGTGACTTAGGGACTTTGATAATAATGATTGCACAGGTTAACTTTATGCACTAGTGTTGCAGTGGAGGTTTGTTGGTCATGTGAGTCTTTCTCAGTTGTGATTTTTGTTTGATTCAAGAGTTGCTGAACTCTTTGGCTTTTACATTTCCAATTTGGTGGTTTCCCATGTAACTTCCAACAGGTCTCACGGGTGTGGTAGGGCTTATCACAATGGTCAGACCACTGCTTGTTCTTGGTTTCTTGCTCTCGAATTTGGTAAGTAGACTCCTTTTGAGAGCTTGCCACTAAAGCTGAGTCTTGAGAGGTTTGTTTAGAAGTGTGTGAGGTAAGCATGACCTTTTTCCTACTCTCTTCCCTACGAACCTCAGCAAACGTTTCTTGGATTGACGCCAATGGTTTTAAACCGAATAACCTTCCCCGCACTTCATCAAGTCCAACATTAAGTCCCTGCAAGAAATAAAAAACTCTCTCCTTCTCCAATAGTTTTTCATACTTCTCGGCATCAGCACAACACTCTCAATTTACTACATAAATTAGATCCATCTCCTGCCATAATTCAGTAAGTTATAATACTCAGTAACAGACATATTACCTTCGTGAGTATTTCTGATCTTTGATTTGATTTCAAAGCATTGAGAAGTGTTTTCCAAATCAGAATATATTTCTTGCACATCCTCCCAGATTTCTCTTGCAGTTTTGTAGAATAGGTAGGTTCTTATTTTTGGCTCCATTGAATTTATAAGTTAAGCCATGACAATAGAATTCTCAGCTTCCCAAGCATCGTAAGTGACTGCTATTTTGTGCGGTTGAGGAATTGCCCCCATTAGATATCCATCCTTGCCTCTTCCTTTGATTACGAGCATAACTGATTGAGACCATTCTCGAAAATTCTTTCCATTTAATCTATGTTGCGTGATTTCAACAAAAGATTATCAATAGGAGGAGATGGAGTTTGGGCTGAAGGTATTACGTAACTAGGTGTTTGGGATGAGGTTTGGAACTCATCAAAGAAACCGAAGGTTGGGGAAAAAAAAAGGCTACCACAATCGGTAGCTCTGATACCATGAAACAAGAGGGTATAGAAAATATCACAAGAAAAAACCACTTTATTTCTCTGATTATATGTAATTTATACACGAGTATAACGTATTCTAATATTCACTTTATTTCTCTGATTATATGTAATTTATACACGAGTATAACCTATTCTCATACTACTAAACTACTAGATTTTTCGTATATACTAACTTATCCAATCTATAGTACATCTTATCTTATCTACTAGAAGATAAACTTATCTCCTAGAAGATAATCTCCTAAGCTAACTAAACTTATCTAAAATAATTATCCAACACTCCCCCTTAAGTTGAGGAATAGATATTTATCATTCTCAACTTGCTTAGAATTGTCTCAAATCTAGGTGTAGGCATGATCTTTATTAAGATATCGACTTCCAGTGCTTTAGTAGGGACATATTTAATAAAGCTCCTGTTAATTCTAACATGTTTTGTTCGATCATGTTGAACTGCACTCTTCACTTTACTGATGGTTGATTTACTATCACTGAATACTTTGGTGGGAGAGCAAATGGTGATCTGTAGGTCCTGCATCAACCTCTGTAACCAAATAACTTGACAAATTCCTTGTGCAATTGCCCTAAACTCTGCTTCTTGCTATTACGGACTGCTTCTTGCTACTATGGATTGCTTCTTGCTTTTCCATGTGATAAGATTCCCCCATAGTTTAGTACAATAACCGGATGTTGACCTACTGTCTTCAATACAACCACCCCAATCTGCATCCGTGAAACCTTCTATGCTTCTTTTCTCATTTTTCTGAAACATTAGTCCTCTACTTGGATTGCCTTTGAGATATCTCAGAATATGGTTGACTGCCTCTAAATGTCTTTGAGTTCGAGAGTGCATAAATTGGCTAACAATACTCACAGAATAAGCAATATCTGGTCTGGTTAGTGACAAATAGATAAATTTTCCTACTAACCTTTGGTATCTTCCTTTGTCAATATGAGGATCTTCTTCATTTTTCTTGAATTTCCAGTTTCTCTCCAGTGGAGTTCCCATAGGTTTGCAACCCATCTTTCTTGTTTCATCCAGTAAATCAAGAATGTATTTTTATTGAGATATGAAAATACCTTCCTTACTTCTAGCAATCTCCATTCCAAGAAAGTGTCTTAATGTTCCAAGGTCTTTTACCCTAAATTCCAGCCTCAATTTTTGTTTAAGATCATTGATCTCACTAGTGTCATCGCCTGTGATTATAATATCGTCCACATACACAATCAAGACGGATTTCTTTCCATTTTTTCCACACTTCACAAACATTGCGTGATCAACTTGTCCTTGTTTGTATCCAAACCTGCAAAGGGTGTCACTGAACCTCTTAAGTTTAATATACTGACAGCATCTAATTTACCATGGTAATCTAATTATTTTTATAACTCGGCAATGATGAACTGTTAGAAAGTGGCGGATGCTTCTCCAAGTTTATTCTGGTGGGCCTGTTTAGTATGCAAGACTCTGATGACTAACAATTTTGAATTTTAATCAGGTGGCAGTTGCTTTGTCACATGCTGCAATTTTGGAAGAATCAAGGAGGGCAAGGGATCTTCTGATGGAGCAGAATGTTGCACTTAATCATGCTAGGAGAGAAGCTGAAATGGCAATTCATGCTCGCAATGACTTCTTAGCAGTTATGAACCATGAGATGAGAACTCCAATGCATGCAATTATTGCACTTTCGTCATTGCTGCAGGAAACTGAGCTGACACCAGAGCAGCGCCTCATGGTTGAAACGATTCTAAAGAGTAGTAATCTTCTGGCTACTCTAATAAATGATGTATTAGATCTTTCAAGGCTTGAAGATGGAAGCCTTCAACTTGATCTAGGAACTTTTAATCTTCATGCTGTTTTCAAAGAGGTAAATATTTTATCTGTCAAGTCAAATTGCATTCACGAGAACATGCGTATATGCAGCTGTCAAATTATTGTAGGGTAAAGTTTGGTGACTGATATGTTGTTTTCCTGTGGCAGGTTCATAATTTGATTAAGCCTATTGCATCTATAAAGAAGTTGCTTCTCACATTAAATCTGGCTCCAGATCTGCCAGACTTTGCAATTGGTGATGAAAAGCGTCTAATGCAGACTATGTTAAATGTTGTTGGTAATGCTGTAAAGTTTTCAAAAGAAGGAAGCATCTCAATCACTGCATTATCTTCAAGAGATTTTCAAGCTTCTGATAATTTTCCAGTGCCAAATGAGAACAATTTCTATTTGCAAGTACAGGTCAGTTCCTTAATTTTCAACCAAAATTTCAAACTTTTGGCTTAAGATGGTGCCAGAAGATTATTGCCTTTTTTAATCTTGCATTATAGGTAAAAGATTCTGGATCAGGGATAAATCCCCATGACATTCCGAAGTTGTTTACCAAGTTTGCACAAACTCAATCTTTGTCAACCAAAAACTCTGCTGGCAGTGGGCTTGGCCTTGCAATTTGTAAGAGGTAGTTCACTTTTGGGATTTTTGCTCTTGTTTCATTTCCTAGAATAGAACTAGACTTGCATGGGTTCTACCTTACAGTTGGTTCCCTAAATTCCATTACATAGGTTTTACATGTTTAGTAAGCTGATGAAAATCAATGACTCTTACATGCTTGAGACAGGTTTGTTAATCTTATGGATGGACATATATGGATAGAAAGTGAAGGTCTGGGTAAAGGATGCACTTGTATCTTCATCGTTAAACTTGGTATTCCGGAGCGCATAAATGAGTTTAAGCTCTCTTTCATGCCTAAAGGGCCACCAAATTATGGACAGACAACTTTTCCAGGTCTCAAAGTTCTTGTCATGGATGATAACGGGTGAGTAACACTGATTGCAGCATGTTTAAAACCAAGTTGTTAAGTCATATCAAGCTTGACAAGTGTTGTTGATTGAGTTGGGTTATATACAACTGGCTTCATATCTTTGTGCCCTTTTTTGGATGCAATAAGAAATGACTTTAGAAAACTGAAAGAGCTAGATGTGGTAACCAGGACCTGTGGGGGAATGGACAGTGATCGGCAAAGTATATAACCTATATGCATAAGAATCTTTTAACATTACTTGTTGAATTAGGAGACATCAACATGCCTTCCTAGGTGTGTGATATGTCCTTCTGTCATTGGAACGACTTATGCCCTTCATAATCTTCAATGCATTTCTTATTTGCTTTAAGAATAAGATTGGAGCGTCTTTCTGACTGGCTATGGTTATTGCTTAGCAGAGAATTTCATAGCTTTTTTTCTGGAAACACTTGATTGGCACACTAACAGATATGCCACTATATTCCATCTAACTAAACATCAGTAATTCTTCATCTATTAGACTCATGTCCCATAATGGTGTTTACATCTCTCCACCTCTCTAATTGCTCCAATCTTATGCATTCCTTGTGTGCAACGCTATTTCACTCACATTCAAGGAACTCCAGATCTATTAACATTCCAAAAACTTTTAGGGCAATATGGTCACTAAAACTTGCGAAGTTCCTTGAAGCTATTGGAGAACTTCATAGATGTATGGCAGCTTTCCTGGCAGGGATTCTACTAGTAAGTTCTTTGTTGTAAACACATTCATTGACGCTCCCATTTCTAGGTTTGCCACTTGTGTCCCTTGCTTTTTTTATGAGACCATTATATGGTAGGTGACCCTTGGATACTCTGTATTTGTAATGCATCGTTGCACTTAAGGACTATTGACAATTAATGATGTCAGATGTTAAGGTTGAAGTAAACTAGGTAATGTCCTGTTACTTCATGATGGCTTAGGCAATTAATTTATTTATCTGAACCTTTTAAGATTATGTGATAAGGAAGCCAAGTAGAACAAGAATGTCGTGCAAGAAGAAAGAGAGAGAATGAAAGCATAGGCGTGAAGAGGAGGAAGTTATAATCAGATTTCTAAAGCGTGCTTCCTGCTATGATGCCCTTCATGCATCTGATCATAACTAGAAAGATAAATCAAAAAACTTTCATGTACATGTAAGCACTTAAATCACTTAACATTCATCGTATTCAAATAGAATTCCAACAAGATCAATACACTAACGAGATCACTATGAATCTAAGGTTTGTTGTCCTGTGAATTTCGGAGCTTGTGATTACGGAATTATAACCTCTATGGGTTGGTAAAAAACTAGAGAACTTAAACTTGAAGGGAACTGGAATGAAGTTTTCTAATGCAAACTTACTCTACTTTGGATCATCCAGAAGCTCCATGAGATTCCGCTGCAGTCAAGATTGTCCTCGTTGGAATTCATGTTGCTAAAACAATGCTTTAAATTTTATGATACATGCTAAATGCAGGCATGGGAGACGAGACAATTTGTTGAAATATAGAATCTGTTGAGATTTGATAATTCATCTTTACTTTTATTGTGTGCCTATAAATTGTTAAGATACCTTCTAGAGTTTCCAATTATGTAAAGTTGCATCCCCTATAAAAGGGATTTTTGAAAAAAAAATATATGTAGCTTCTAAATCTCCTAGTGTCTAGTATGCATGTGCTCTACTCATCCCATTCAGCAAAACAAATATAGATGTTTGAATAGATCTTGAATAATCTACATAACAAAATCTCCTCTTTATCGAAGCAGAAGGAATTCTCTACCCTAGCTTAATTTTTCTATGTTCCTCTATCCACCATGCTCATGCTTTGGTGGACTATCTGCATCACAATGTCATTTCTTTTGAATCTCATGTCTCATGTTATCGGACTTAGTGTTCTTAGAGAACTGATTTTGGTTGTTCTCTTTTATTGATCCTCATTAAAGGACTTAAAAAAGGATTCTTTGTTCAAAGGATGCGAACTTTTGAATGCCATTATAATATACCCTTTTATAGTGTTAAGTATATCATATTGAAAATAATAGGGAGCTTCTTGTATTCTACATTGTTGGCAGTATATTTATGTTTTGAAATGTTTACTTTTTGGTGGTACTTAATGGAATTTTGAGGTGATGCTTGGTTCAACCATTTATTTTGGTTTTTTTATTTTGACAAATTTAGTAAAGAAGTATGTTTGGTTAAGATTTTGCTTTCAGTTGTTTTTGGTTTATTTCTATTTCTATAGTGTATGAACATCGCAAAAGGTGGTTTCAACCTTTTGTTTTCATTTTTATCACAACTTGACTTTATTGTTAATTAGATAAATATTATAAATTATTTACTATTAACTACTAATAAAAAGTTATGACCATTATAATCCATGTATTCAATAATAAATATTTTAATTCACTTTTAAAATATATGTAAAATTTAAGTTATTTTTAATTAAAATATCCATTGTTAAATTTCAAAATTGAATAGATATATTTTAATAATCTGAAGTATTTTAAAATAAAATGATTTGACAAGTTAATTATTTTAAAGGTATAACAGTATTTTTTAAAATGAAATTTACTTATAAATAATAAGATTTTTCTTTTAAAAATTGAGATTTTACTAGGTTTAATAAGTAAATACTATGAAAAAATTAAACTAGTTTTCAATTATTTACAATTACAAAATTGTAATTTTGCACTTATTTTTAACTATTTATATACACTGTACAATAAGTAAAGATGAAATATTATATAGGGATATTTATAACATAGATTTATGATTATTTATAATTATAATAATTATTCATGTTAAGTAACATTAACAAATTACATTTTTATGATTGTTATTTAAAATATAAAAATTCGTTTAATTAATATAAATATCTGAGAATTATAATTCACTGTTCTTTTGTAATTAAAATGTTATTAATAATTAGTATTTATTGGTAGGTATTTCATAATAAATAAAATCTAATTATTCATCTAATTGATTAAATTAATTTGTCTTCCTTTATTATTTGGTGTATTTATTATTATTAGTAAGAAATATACAAGTACATTGATATTAAAAATTAAAGAAGTTTTTGTTTTTGTCAAAGGAAATCATGAAATGAAAAAAAAAAAAAAACTATAACTAGACCGAAGCGAAACCAAATGATCCTTCAATTAATAGGTTTTTCTAATTCATTTTTGGATCCTAGAATTAGATAACACTTTTTGCTAATGATTAATAATAGTTGGAAAATTGGTTTTCCATTATGTATCAGTTCATTGGATTTTCCTATATAAAAGACACAATATATGTGAAAGTCAAAGGTGTACTTGAGTTAGTCGAAGCTTTGAACACTAATATCATTTATTTGTGAATATCAAATACATGTCTAGGTCTCTGAGTTGGCCTAGAATCTTCTGGTCACTCTTTGCAAAGTCAATATCTTGTATAATAGCAGTTGACATGATTCTTCGTAGTCTTCAAAAGTGTTTGAAAGACTTGTTCAAAGAAAGGAACTTGATCCCAATTGGGTGTTTTACAGGGTCAGCAGAATGGTGACCACGGGACTTCTAGTGCATCTGGGATGTAATGTGACAACTGTCCAGTCTTGTGATGAGTGCTTGCGTGTTGTTTCTCAGGAGCACAAAGTGGTGTTTATGGATGTGTTAATGCCTGACGGTTTTGAAGTTGCTGTTCGGTTACATGAAAAATTTGCAAACTTCCATCAAAGGCCATTGATAGTGGCACTTACTGGAAACACGGACAAACTGAGCAAGGAAACATGCATGAGGATTGGCATGGATGGTGTTATACTGAAACCTGTTTCTGTAGACAAAATGAGGAGTGTGCTATCAGACATTTTGGAGCATAGGCTTCTATTCGAGGTTCTATGACAATAGGAGATATAATTATGCCAGTTGGGAATGATGCAAAATGTGTGTTCATTACCTTTTTGTTTCATATATATATATATATGCATTGCTGTGTGGAGGTGGAGCACGGACATTTGAAGTTCATCTTTGCCAAGGATGGTCATGAAAACTGTATGGTTTCTGCTTCAACTTTGTTATAAAATGCTAGTGGCAAGACATTCGTTGGATACGTAAGTTGTGTTTCCTTTGATTTGCATGGTTCTCCGAACTGGAAATGGGCTGGTTATTAACAAGTCGTTTCTTTTTCAACCGGTTGTAATTGAAATTTCAACTGATGATTACGGAAAGAAAAACTACGAACTTCATGTGAAAACTACGAACTTCGTGTACTGCGATTCTGGATACTTTTATGGGTCCTAGGAACGTTGTTGCAAAATTGTTGCTATTATCATGACTTCAGTTTGTGTACACATTGATGTGCTTGGTATTAATGGGGAGATACTTGGCAAAATTTCTTACACATGGTATTCTTTCTATGAACCCTCCTTGCTGTAGATGGTAAAAAATCAAAGTCAAATTTGTTTAGGGAGGTTCATGTCATTTGCTTTGATGATAATATAACATTTTACTACTAATAATTTATTTCATTTGTTTTGTTTAAAGTTAGATCAAATATGAAGACCTTCATGTACGGGTATGATTTAAATGCATTACATTCGAGGTGAATCAAGTTTAAATTGTTAAGGAGATTATTGTTTATGAATTTGGTCATTCTAATTGGTGCCTTCTTTGTCTAGAACATGATCTGATAATGAATAAGAAGATACAATTACTTTAAAATTTTTTTTAAATAACTGTTTTTAAAAAATCTTAAGAAATTTTTGGTAGGAAAAAAGCACCTAAATGTAGTCTTTTTAAGTAAGGTAAACTCGAAACTTCCCTTTTTCTTTTTTTTTTGGACCAACCAATTTAGCCTTTTTGTATTTTGCAATGAAATGCTGTTCACTTGACAAGCGTGATATACAGAAGTATTACAAATGTATGATGGAAAAGTACTATCTTTTGAATGGATGGAATGATGTTAATCTTTGATATACTTTTATCTCATCCCTTCCCATATCAATGAGAATATTTAGGTCAGATAGATTGCTTCTAAGTACTTTAGTCCAAATTGTACATTATGGAAAGAATCAAATTCTAATCTTTTTCTTTGTAATAAGCTTGATTTTGAATGAATTATTATCTGCAGCTGTAAAGTATTCATCATGTGAGGTCAACGACTAAGAGGATAATATGTTGGGCTTCATCATCGTACGGTTGAATCCAGTATCCATAAACCAAAGCCAAAATCAAAGCCTAAGCCTGAAAAAGTTTCTTGAGTCATCATCTTCATACACAAAACCTGAACCAGTTAACCAGTGAAGTAAACTGTTACAGATCTATACTCCTCCTACTTCTCCACCGACGTTGTTCCACGCGGCTCATTGACACTCTTTTCATACAACTCCTCCTCCGATTCTAAAGACATTAAAGGATGGACCGATAATTCCATTTATGTAAGCTTAGTGAAGATCAAATTGGACAGAGAGTTTGGATTACTTAAACTGTCAGAATGACTTGGAGAAGTCTTTTGTCATTTACTGGGATTGAGCTCACATTTGTGAAGTTCATGCAAGAAGTGACTTAACTCATCTTCATTAGGACCATCTGCATAGGCTACTTCACAGACCAAGCCTATTTCAGGACTTTGGTTTACTTTTGATGATCTTCCACCAAAGAAATGGAGAGATTGATTGCATGAATTCTCATCCCTTTCAGATCAACTTCAACCAGAGTTGCAAAGGACCATAGTTTCTTTACAATGAGATATGGCTACTATGTCTCTTGGAGAAATCTACTAGCTTGCTGTAGCTTCTCTTGATAAGTTGTGTGATCAACATACCTTATTCAAGAATATCGTTAAAGGTGGTCCAACCCTCAAATAGGCTTGTAAGAAGCCTTATCTTCAGATTAAGTGCAAAGATCAGAAGAAAGATGTCCAGCTTCTAAAGCATATCTGTCAAGATCCTCCACCTTTAAAGATTCCTAATAAAGGACAACGTATTTTACAGACAGATGCTAGTGACAATTACTAGGGTGCCGTGCTTCTTGAAGAAATCAATGGCAATCGTCACAAGGTTCCCGTGTTGATCCACAATAGTCTACTAGACATCTCAGTAGCTTACTTTCTGACTTTTGTTAGTTGATGGTCTTCTCAAAGGTGTTGTTTTAGCCTGTTGGTTGTCACACAAGGAAATCACAACGAAGATCTATCCATGCACCGAATTCATGTAAGCAATCTTTCCATTTCTTTGGTGAAAGAACACTAAAAGTAAACCAAGGTCCTAAAGTAGGCTTGGTATATGAAGTAGCCTGTGTAGCTGGCTCAGCTTGTGGTACAAGTCTGAAAGGTTTAGTACCTGTGGATTCTGCTTCCCTTATTTCAGGTTTAAAGGTTTCTCCTAAGGATCTCTTTTATGTCTGTATTCCTTAATTTTTTTAGATCTCTTAATTAACTCTCAAATTTGCACCCTAAGGGGGATCCTCCTGAAGTTTTGTAGGCTCAAAATGTAGACTTTAAGAGTCATGTAAACTTAGAATATCCTCTCAGTGATCTGAGATATGCAGAGAATTAATTTTCTTAAAAAGAGTAATAAGCAATCAAGTTGGATGTTATTTTAAAGAAAATCAGATAGAGCATTGATGAATACCCTTTTTTTGAGGGATGTTATTTTAAAGAAAATCAGATAGAGCGTTGAAGAATACTTTTTTCTTAGACTCTTTTTAATAGTCTTTCTATTTCTTATTATTATCCCATAGTGGTCAATTTTGGTGCCAAATGCAAAACAAAAAAATCACCTTCTGAATTTAACAATTCTTTTGCTTTGTGTCAATAGTTTGAAGATGCTTTAAAGAAAGGTTGGGTTGTCTATATCAAAAGACAATATCTACATAGGTGTGTTCATAAGTTTAAGGCTGTCAAGATTAAACCTAAAATTATTAACTCTTCCTTGGTGGGTGGCATTGCAGTGGAGCTATCTCAAGCTAAAGATGAACTTTTTAAAGACCTCTTTAATGGATTTCTTAAAGATTTGGAGAAGAAACTTAAACAATAAACTATTGCTTCGAGAGACATTACTCCCTTTGAAACATAAAGTTAGAATCTCATAACTTAAAAGCTCTAAACTAGAACTTAAGTTTTATTTTTATACTTTATTGGTCAATCTATAGTATATAACACTTTGTATAAACTGAATTTGACATATATTGAACCTAATCCTCTAATTAATTTTAATTAATAAAAAGATAGAATATTAATTGAATTAATAATAAACTAAGTATCTGCTACTCTAAGTTGCCACAAGAACACTACACAAATAATAAAAAAGAGGATATCAATATTAAGAAGTACCTAGACTAGATTTTATTCTAATTGTTTAGATCAGCGAGGTATTCTAGGATAATGATCAACCACCTCTCAATGTACAACCTTTTATTCCTAACTAGGTTAATCAATATCTCTATCTAATTAACTTCTCTTAGAATGTATTATATTCTTTGAAATCTGACTCCAAAAAAGTCATATAAGTTTATTTCTAGATCCTTGTTCAATCAATAATGTATGTTTCAAAGACAATTTACACATTCTTGTTGTGCATAAAATATGTACCATGTTTTCTTAAGTATTTTACTTGATTTTCATATCAAGATTTCTTGTTTTACTTAGTTTATAAGCTCTTTTTGGGTAACTATGATAAATTGACCTTGGGATCAGATTATTCAAGAATTAAGGGCTATTTCAAGTAAAAATATAGGGAAAAATTAAAATTCTGCCAAGAAAATATTTAGGCATATAACCATGTGCTAGATTTTGTCCTATATTGATCAAGTGTAGGAAGAGACAAAATCGTTCAGAGACCTCAAAACTCTTGCGAGGCCAATTTGAAGGTTATTTTTATCGAATAATTAAAATCAAAACATCATCTTAATGGATCAAGAATCAAGATCAAAACATCATCTTAATGGATCAAGCTGTCATCAAAATTAAAATTCTCATTTAGATTTATTATGCTATAATTTCTTTATTTTTTTCTATTGCTTTTATTGTTTGAACTATTATTTATGACTAAACACTTTTCTATATTAAATAGGAAAATTTCTAGTTTGTTTTATATGAATTGTTTCATTTTAATTTACGAAATGATATATATTTATGTGAATTGCTTTAATTAATCTTAATACAAGATTTAGTTATAATAATGACTAGATCTAATTATAGTTCACTTATGGACACTTCAAGAGCCTTCTTATGAGCAGACTATGATTTAAGTAATAGCAGTTGAAAAGGGTGCTTGAGAGGGAATTAAGTCATTGTTTTTGGTGTTAGCGAAACTTTTCATTGGATTTTACAAATCTTAGTGCATTTAAAGGAGTGTTCTTGAAAGAGATATGGGTTAACCAACTAGAGAATAAATGATTGTAACACTAGAATAAATGATTGTAACATAAGAATAAATGATTGTAACACGAGATAGTGTAGTTTTAGTGTCTAGTAGATCCTATTACTCCAAATCAATATATTTATTCTAGGCTAATTGAAATATGAAATCAAAAGTAATACTAGGGGAAGTGCTTATCTAGAATTAAATATTTATTTTAATTCTCTTTAGACAATTTTCCTTGTTATTAATTCTTTAGGCTACCAATTTAGATTTTTTAATTTAACATTTCATTAATCAAAGTCCATCAAATAATGCTTCCTTGAGGGATCGACTTCAATTTCCTATTGTATTACTACCATAAAATTGATCACTTGCCTTAGTTGTGAGTAATATATGAATGATAGGTTTGTAAATAGATAAAACTACACGTCAAGTTTCTAACATTATTGTTGGGGAAACATCTAGTTTTTAGAAGATCCATCAACTATTTTTCTAGTATTGTATGTTTATTTTATTTTTTTGTTAATTTTATTTAGAAATTTTTTATTTTGATTGCTTAGGGATTTATGACCCATTTAAGTGAGGTCATTAAAGATTCCATCAAGTTGAGGTTAGTCCAATTTAAATTAAGGAATCCAATAAAGCAATTGTTCAAAAAACTACCTATCACATCAATTACTACTTGGGAGAATATAGCGAAAAAATTTATTGTTAAATACTTTCAACCATCTCAAACAACCAAGTTAAGGAATGACGTCTCTTCCTAGTAGTCATGCAATAATCCAAGTTTGTATAAAGCATGATAGTGATCTAATGATCTACTAAGGAAATACCTATATCGTGGCCTTTCTGCATAGATGTAAGGCCAAATTTTCTATAATGGTTTAGTTGATCAAATAGGGTAGATGATAAATGCTGCAACAGGTAGAACTTTGAATAATAAAATTATTGAGGAAGCCCTACAATTAACAGAAGAGATGGAAATCAGTGGTAGTTAGGCAAAAAGAGAAGGAAGAAAATAACAAAGATTTATAATATAGATTCAATAATCTTTCTAAAAGCTTAGATGGAGGTAATAGCGAGAAAGCTTGATAATTTGAGTTCTCCATCAAGAACAACTCATCTAATAAGATATGAATTATATGGGAGAGGAAATCAAAGTATAAAACAACAAGCTAGAAATCATATAGTGGGATAAGTGGAAAATAATCACTACATTAAAACATATAATATGGGTAAAGAAATCATCTAAATTTCTTTTAGAGTGATCAACAAACTCGAAGATAACCCTACCAAAATTTCATTAACATAGGTAAAAAAGGAAGCAACTAAGTGTTAAGCAGGTGATGAGAAGGTTTATACAAGCAACAATTTCAAAATTTTGAAGCATCAGTGAAGAATCTAGAAATTCAAATATATCAATTAACAAACGCAATAACTGAGAGCCCACGAGGATTATTGCCTAGCAGTAAATTCCCAATCCTAGGGAACAAATGAAGGAAGTTTTCTTAAACGATGAAGTGCTGACAACAACAACAATACACTATAAAGATTTTGCTAACTCATGAACCAAGAAAAATAGTACAACAAGAAAAAAAAATTTATAAATAAAATTAACCAAAAATAAAATAAACATATAATACTAGAAAAATAGTTGATGGATCTTCTAAAACTAGATGTTTGCCTAACAACAACGCTAGAAACTTGATGTGCAGTTTTATCTATTTACAAACCTATTATAATATATTACTCACAGCTAAGGCAAGTGACCAATTTTATGGTAGTAATACATTAGTAAGTAGAAGTTGATCCCTCAAGGAAGCATTATTTGATGGACTTTGATTAACGAAATGTTAAATTAAAAAAAACTAAATTGGTGGCGTAAAGAATCAATAATAAGGAAAATTGTCTAAAAAGAATTAATACGAATATTTAAATCTAGGCAAGCACTTCCCCTAGTATTACTTCTGATTGCATAATTCAATTAATCTAGAATAAATTTATTGATTTGGACTAATAAGATCTCCTAGACACTGAAACTACACTATCTCGTGCTACAATCATTTATTCTTCAATTGGATAACCCATATCTCTTTCAAGAACACTCTTTTAAATGCATTAAAAAAATTCATGTCCTTTATATATTTAAGTTGTAAATTATCCTCAATATACCAAAAAAGAATAAAGAAATCAAAAATTCAGGAAAATAAAAATATAAAAAAAGGGAGAAAAATAGAAAGGGAAGAAGAAAGTTCTCTAGCCTTGTTTGTCATCTACTATCTAAGGTAAATATGATCAATATCTAGAACTATTCATACCTTGCAAACACACCAACAATAAACAAACAAAATAAAAAAATGAATTAAGAGTAACTCAACTAAAAGAAATCCTTAATCAAAAGTAAATGTCATAACTAAAATATAAAAAAAAACACATGGTTCTAGAGTACAATGGAAAATAAAATATTAAAATGTACAAGTCTGAAAGAAAAGCAGGAAAAAATCTTAATTTTAAGCAAGCTCGTCATCATGATCGCTATACTTCTCTAGCATCATTGAGGATTGTGGAGGCTATTTGGAATATCCTACATGATGAAGGTAGTCAAATAGAAATTGCTCTATCAATTGCAATTGTTATCTGTGTTTCTTTATCTACTTTGCATCTTTTATAGTATGGATTTATACTTATTCTTATTGTCAAAAGCAATCATGTCTATTTTCTTTTACAAAAACTATTATGGTTTGGGCTAGACGTTTTCACGCACTACTGTCATATCCTCTACTTAAGGTGCTTCAACTACTAGTTGAAACTCTTCTCTCTCCCTCTTTTAGCCCTAAAGGCATCGTCTCCCATTATAGGATCTCTACACGGGCGTTGAAGACATTTCTAACCAATCTCAACACATCATATCAATATCAATAAAGTTCATCCTACATCGAAAGCATAAGTTTAGGAGAAAAGAAAAAAATTCCAACTTTTTTGCCAATCTTGTAAGATACAAGTTCTCATATATTGCACTATGCCTTTTATTTCCCATTTGCTATAAATATACGATAAAATAAAGAACTTTGTGATAAAGTTCTCCTCCCAATTGTACACTACAAATCAAATAAATTCCTTTGCCTGGCTACTCATATATTCCCCTGTAAAAAGTTGAAAGAGCTATCACCCTGTATAAGTATCTTAGTGTAAGGGGGAAATTTTGGGAGCTGTTAGTCATTAATTGATCATAGTTAGATCTTCCATTTAATATGGAATTCCAAACTCCCTATGAGTTTGCTTTAGATCTCGATAGGAAAATAAGTTGTAAAGCTTCTAAATTTCTCCGCATCTACTTACTCGGGCGTATAGAACTCGTATCAAACTCCAAACTCATTAAAAGATAGTTCTTTAGATTCTCCCTAACCGAAACTGGATTACATCCTTCTTATCTTGCCTAGCATGTCTAATCAAGTCTAATGTGTTTAGAATTTCTAAAGGAAACTCATTATAAGCATGCTCTTCTATTTGAAAGAACATACCTTGCAATATCTTTGTTACTTCAAACCTTTCTAACCAATTATTTGGTCTTTAAATTGACCTAGTTGATATGAAATTTTGATTCAAAGGTCTAGATTTTAGCACTTAATAAATCCTTTTGTAATTGGGATAAGGGAATACCAATAATAAGTATTCACTATTAGTGGTATTTTATGGTGGATACTTTCTTGCCCCTTCTTTTGTTACTCTAATCTTCCTTTTTCTTATAGCAGCTTTTGGAAGTTACTCTATTGATCTATTGTTAGAGTTGGAAGAATATTAGAGGTGACAATCATTTAATAATTGAAAATCCAAAAACATTTTGAGTTTGGAGCCTTAGATTGTAAAAACAAGGATTGTATAGTTGTGTGATGGACAAGACATTGTTAAAATAAAGTAAGAGTGATGAAAATCTAGTGGGTTGTGCTAGAGAATTTGATTTGAGTAGTGATTATGTGAAGGATTAAGATAAACTAAGGGAAATTTGATAAAGTGATTGAAGAATAACGTCTAATATGACCCTAAGACCTATTAAAAATTTTAGGACATAGTCAATGACACGACTATAACATTGATCATGGATCTATCTAGAGTTCAATTACCTAAGAAAGTCGAGGGTATGGTCATATCCCTAAGAAATAGATCCTATTAAAAAGAATTTTGTTAAGGAATAGTTTGGGATATAGGAATGTCCTAAGTTATGGATCTCACGATCCCACTTAGTCTTTATGTTTAATACACGAGCATGTTCTAGATTATGGGGTCATCTAGAAAGCTTAAGTGAAGACACATTATGGGATATAATCATGTCCTAGACCATGGATCAGTCTATCCTACCAAACATATAGATATAGTCTAGGACACAAGCGTGTCTCAATCCATGCTTAACAATTAAATTTAATATAAACTTAAAATTTAATCTTCTCATTGGCCTATCCTTCAATTGTTTTTCAACGTATTGATCTTATAATCTTCTCTTTAGGCTTATAAGTATCTTCGTTTGCATTCTAAAAATTTAAACATTGAAAAGCTAAAAAAATGGAACAACCATAATGAAATAGAAACCTATTAATAGAAAACAAACTCCAAATAATTATAAATCATATATCCAAATTATTGAATTGAAATGCCAAAAGTTTAAATAAAATTGAAAATTATTTAAAACTTTTATTTGGATTGCCTCTTAATAACCATTTCTTTAGAATTCTTTTGACTGGCACTCTTCTCTTAAACTTGATTAACTTTTAGAGCAATGTGATTGCTAAAAAAAAACTCCAAAATAGGGTGGCTACCAATATAGAGGTAAATATTGGTTCAAGATTTATATCGTAAAAGAAGTGTTTTAAGCATCTAGGATCTATAAACCAAAGTAATGGAGAGATTGATTAAGAAATAGTTCACCAAATCAGATTAAGGTTGCTTAAACAGAGAAGTGCATTAAGATTTTTATATGACAAGAAGATATTATTCAAGCCTAAAGGTAAGTTCTATTATTTAGTGATTAAGTCAGTCGTGTTCTATGGGGTAGAGTGTTGGTCCATTAAACAGGTGCGTAGTCATAAGCTAATAGTGACGGAGATAAGGATGCTCCATTAGATGTGCAACCTTACTAGAAAAGATAAGGTCAGAATGTATTAATAAGGGAAAACTTAAAAGTGGCTAATATTAGATAGGTGTGTATTAGGATATGTATTTATAGGTAACTGGCATGTGTTTTCTAGCATAATTGTTGATTATTATTCTAGTTTAAGATTCATTTTGTATTTTTTTCGTCAAGTTTGATTTTCATTGTTGTTCTTGTGTGTTTGATGTTAATTGAGGGCAAGAATTGACTATTTTTATGTAGGAAGA
>JANZXP010000004.1:20507908-20519385 GCA_027576715.1 Erythroxylum flavicans | reverse complement strand
AAGCTAATGCTAATATGGAGCATACTGTGAGTTGACCTAGATGGTCTTACTTACTGATTGTGTTGTTTGTATTATGTGTTGAATGATTATGCAATGTGAATATGATTGATATGAATGTGATTTGCTTATGTTGATGCCAGAAAATGAAGGTCCGAGACTTGATATGTGAATGTGATATTGAAGTGCTACTTGTATGTGAATGTGACGAAATAAATGTTTCTCAACAATTGTGTTAAATGCTGAACTAAAGTTCGATGATAAATGTGATATGAATGCGAATATGCATATGAAAAAAAAGTGATTCTCAAATTAAATGTTGAATGCTAGACTAAAGTCTAAGGACATGTGAAGGCGAGTATGATTGTAGAATTTTGAGCACTTTTAATTGACTTAATATATATGATGCATTTCATTATATGAATGCATGAAAAATAAAGGCTGTTATGACCAGAGTAGCCATCGAAAAAGAGCTTAAAGCTCAGAATGTGAAAAAGAGCTTAAAGCTCATAACGTGATAAAAGCCTTTGGCTTAGTTGTGCATGTACTCAGTATCCACTAAGGGATATGAGCTAAAAAAAAAGAGGCACTCAGTCACAACAATAATAAAAGAAAGTGAGTCTCATGAACACTGCATATACATATAATACGTTTGTTTGACTAATTGAAATGTATTCTGAATATGATATTTGTTGAATATGAAATGTGAAATGGATAACCAAGTGATATGCGGTGATAAATAATTGTTAACGAAATGATGCAAATTATGTGATTATATATATTGTATGTGATATGTGATTGAGTAAGCCATCAAGGATGGTCATTCGTTAAGATTGCAAAACTCACCCAAGATTTGCAATATTTTTTAGACTCAGAAGAGTTACCCCGTTAGACTAACGGCAGTATAGTTACTGCACCCAAGTAAGAGATAGAGGTTGCGATCAGTTCATGTCTACATCTGTATTTTCTTATTTTTGTATCAGTTTGTATATTCTGCGATTTCTGTACAATTTTCTATATGTAATAACTTCTGAAATTGGAAATGTTTTGAATCAAAGTGGTCAAAGTGTAATAATAATTGTGATTTCGATGTGTATGAAATGAAAGTATAGGCTTGAATTTGATTATTGATTTCCGCACATGCGAGTGAGTAATTATTAAGAAAAAAAATTGTACTGAGTTTTGAGTGTTTGACTAATTGATTGTTCTAGCATGCCACCCTCGCGGGGTACGCAATCGGATATTACTTAGGATGTCGAGTACGTATCTTGCGAGAGTGAGGTGCTACATGTAGCCTCCCATGGCAATAGGAGTAATGGGTCCACAAATGTCTGTGTGAATTATTTGTAATGGTTCCTCCTTCCTAGTAATTTTCTCCTTTCTTAGTTTAGCTATAAACTTCCCTTTTATGAAATCAACACGTGTCAAAATCAGATAAAATAGTTTCCTTAATCAATGTCTCCACTCTCTCCTTAGAGATATGTCCTAACCGCTTATACCATAATATAGAAGATTTTTAAGTAACTCTCCTACGTTTCTTTCCAATAACAGCATTAACATCATCATGTGGTCGATCAAAACGAGAAGAATTAACAATTAGCATAAATAATCCATCACGCATAATTTCAGAACCAACAAGAATAGAATCATAGTAAAAAACAACATCATTATTGATTATATGGAAAATGTATCCACGATTGTGTAAAACAGAAACTGAAATCAATTTCCTTCGTATCGAAGGCACATAAATAGTATATTTCAAAAGCAAATTATGTCCACTACTCAACTTCAAGGAAACTACTCCTATGTGTTTAACATTAACATTAAAACCATTTCCTAGTTGCATCATCAACTCCCCTTTATTTGTCCTCCGCCTGCTTTTGTACTCCTGCAATGAGTTTGTTACATGAATAGTGGCACCAGTATCCAACCACTATGAATTAGGAGGAACATCAACAATATTTGATTCAAAACAGACAAAGAGTTGAGGTATACCTTTTTTCTTTGCCAACCAATTCGTAAACTTCACACAGTCACGTTGCCTATGCCCATGTTCATGATAAAAGTTGCAGATTCCATTAAAAACAGGTTTGGGCTTAGCGCCAGAACTCTCACCAAGCCCAGAAGGTAATGCAGGTTTATCATTCCTCTTCTTCTTAAATTGAGGCTTATCCTGTTTGTTTCTATAAAATTTCTTCTTGTCACCACTCTTGTGAGAAGTGTGATGAATATTGTAGGACTTTCCCTTCTTCATAGTATGCTTCTGTTGAATAAAAATGGAAATCAATTTTTCAATGCTCCATTCATCTTTTTGAGCATAGTACGTAGTCCTAAGAACATCAAACTTAGACGGAAGAAATTTAAACACTTGCCAGATCAGATAATCCTCTCCTAGCACAAATTTCATGGACTTTAACTTGTTATACTAGTTCACAAGCTTCATTACATGCTCATGAACACCACCCACACTATCATACTTGGTCTTAGATAGAAAAAACAAGTAATTAGACTTTTCAGTCTTATCAAACTTCTGGAATTTTTCACCAACAGCCTTAAGATAATTTTGGCATTATCAGTTTCAGTGATGCTCTTTTTAATAGTCTTCTCTATTGTGTACTTGATGGTCATCAGACAGACCTTGTTAGAATGAGCCCACTTATCATATTTAGCTTTATCTGTAGCAAAAGTCTCAGCAGTGGGTTTTGCAGGCTCATCCTCAAGAAGAGCAACATCAACATTAGAAACAAAAAAAACATATTCAAGGATTCAAGCCAATCCTCATAATTGGTTCCATTTAGCTTAACCAAAGAATTCAAAGCTGGAAATTGATACAATGCAGGGAGATTAACAAATGTATCTATATATAGTACAATTGGGAAAATAGCACAACTGGGTTCTCATGCAATTGCAGTCCTACCAAAGGGTCTCGAATTACACCACAGATCACCCAAAACATTAAATTATGCCCTAAAGCTAATATCGATAGGATACTGAAAACTTAAAGACATAATTTAATGAATTAAACAAAGCATTAGAAACCACATTGTCAAAGACAAATTGATAGGGTAAGTTCATCATTAACATAGTATCAAATGTATGCCCAATAACAACATCACAATAGCATTTTGTGATAATTGGTCTCACGATAGGCAAGCACACAATTACACAAAATAAATGACAATAGTCCAATAACAAATTCCAAGATTGCGCCATAGGTTTCGTTTAGCACCACAATTACAAAATTAACCATATTAATCATATAATCTAACATTATATGCATAAACTACATCCAAAATTATTTTTTGGTGCAAACTATATTACCACTGAAAGTACGTAAGACCCCACAAGCCCAAAAAATACAAGAAACAAGTACAAAAAGTTTCAAGATAAAATTCGGAGAGTACATTATATATTTATCAATTCTAAATTTCGGAAAAAATAAAATAATTATTTCTATCATTCAAAAATTTCTAGAAAAATACAATAAATTAGAACTGGGCAAATGGAGCAATCTGACAAAATTTGGGACAAAACGGCCAAGGGAAGACACCGCAATCGCCCCTACGCGCCACCGCTGTGTCTCTGCCACTTCACTTCACAGAAAACAACAATGGACTCAATTATACCTCAATTTCCAAGTATTTGTTCATTCAATTCATGAATCTAGTATGTTGCAATTCTAGGGTTAGATTGATTGTATAGATTAATCATGATATTAATCAATAATTTCGTTAAATTATTCTTTCATTCCGTGCATGATTTTTTCGTATAATTTAATCCTTTCATTATACAATATTCTAATTAGATATAGAGCATGAAATTAATGTATATTCTATTTTGAGTCCAACCATATTAGTTCTCCCCATTAGCTATCGATTAATTAATGACATTTGTAAACTATTTACAAAATGTCATTCTACTTTGGCTAAGGATTTTCCGAACTAATACTAATCGAGAACAACGGAATATTCTCCATAATTACTTTAGAGTGATGAATCTTATCTTGATCATACAAATATCTTCATATAATTCATGTTACATCCAATCACTACCGATTGAACAAACCATGATTAAATCAGTATGTAAAACTTTGGATTTAGTTTGTTCTTTTCTCCCTTGTAAACAAAAAAAAAAAGATTAATATCAAATATAAAAAATTAATTATAATTAGTACATTTTATTTTTAGAAACCTTTAGAAATTCATACTCACTGTTGAATTTTATAAATAATAATTTTAAGAGAAAAATAATAATAATTAAAAGATCCTCTAAGGGAAAACAATGTTTAGAAAGCTACAAACTCAGCTTAATACCTTCCTATTGAACATAACATAATTTGAAATTATTCTACAACTGTCCAATAGTGGAAGGTAATCTCTATAGCAGAGTCTTCAATTAGATAGCTGTAATCTCAAATAAGTAAAGAAGGGTCTTTGCACTTCAAGCCAAAAATAGTGGGTAGCCATTGCACTTGTTAATATAATTAGGTGATGCTTCTCCATATTGACTATGAGGCCCGACAGGTCCTTGAAGATGTTGGGTGAGGATATTAGTAAGTTTAGAGAGTTATCATTAGCCTTACAAAAAACGAGTAGATCATCAAGAAAACATAAACTAAAGAGCTTTAGTTTCCTGCACCTACTACAGTACAAGAATTTGGGATAATTGTTGATATTATATCAATAGGCGTCATGCATAAGACGACAAATTTAACCAAACAAAAGAAAATTGTTAAAATTATAAGAATATGTCAAGAAATAAAATATTAAACTTTAATTGTTGGACCTGAACAAGGGATATATATATGAAGGTTAATTGTATAGAATTTTGACAAGAAACATTTTCTAGGGAAAGATTAATGCTTAAATTTGTTACAATTTTTAATTTATTATCATGCATTTTGGTTCACATATTAATAAATTAATTAAAATGAATATCTAAGTAATTAGCATGAAACTTCTTAATTTGGTAATCAGTGCAACGCTACTTATAGTGTTCCTTTTGAGACTCGTTGTCTTATTAATATAATTTTCTTTGGCTTCCCAAAAAAAAAAAAAAAGCGTAAAACTATTATGTATAAATAAATTGAGTAAAAAAAGGACATATTTACTCTTATATTCACGAAGATATTTTAATTTCAATAAATAATTAATTGACATATCCTTATTATAAGTAAAATAAATTCGGTAAAGAAGATTAATCAAATAGATTAAGAATATACATTACAAAATAAAATAATGACATTAAAAGATTATTTTCATATTAAAAATATCTTTAAACTTTTATTTAAATAAAAATAATTATTTTCATAAGTGTTATGTGTTTACTATTCTTAAAATCAGATAAAGTAACTTTTGTAGAAAGACGACAAAATTACAAGTAAAAGTTTATGATATATAAGATTATAAGAATGATCGAATCTATTAATAATATGTTTCATAATATTATGTGTAAAAAAAATGTGACATGATAATCCTTACAAAGCTAAATCGAAGATCTCATTGTTTATTCTCATATTTTGAAATGTCAATAATAAAAAATTTATAAAATTCGTTAATTTTAATAAACCTAAAATATAATCATAAAAAATTTGTTAAAGTCAATACTCTTATACGGCAATAAGTCTAGTTCCAAATATGCATAACTAAAAGTAAGCAAACTCTCTAAAATTTTTACATGTGATATTCTTCACTAAAAGATTGATGCTCAAATTTATATTACAATTTTTTTGGTGATGAGCTTTCATCCTAATTCACATATTTATACATGTAAATGAATTGGATAAATAAGATATTTTAACCACATATGTGTAAAGATATTTTAAGTAAAATAGAATTATATGGCATAAGCTTATTATATGTAAAATAAGACAGATAATGCAGATAAATCGAATACAGGATAAATAATATGACTACAAAACTTGGAAAAAGTAATGAAATTAATGATATTAAAAGATTCGTCTCACATTAACAATAAGTACCATAAATAATAAGAAACTCTCAAATAAAAAATGCAAAATGCTTTAAATATGAGATTAGAAATATATTCTATTTAGCATTTATCAAGGAATTTAAGGAGGAAATTGTTAAGATAAAATCAAATGAAAGTAAGGAGGAAATTGTTAAGATAAAATCAAATGAAAGTAACTTCAAACTCCTCTAAGACACCGTATTACAAAAGCTAGGTGACCTTGGGAGTTCTAATATTTCCTAGATAATTGGTGGTATCTATATTAATAAGGCATTAAAAGATTTAGGAGCAATTATCAATTTAATGTCTTATGCCATACTTAAAAGATTAAGATTAGGTGAAATAGAACTTATAAAAAGGATAATGTATCCTGCTAATAATTCAATAACAATTCTTAGGGGTTTTGAGGAAAATATTATGATAAGAATTATTAGGTTCGTATTCGTAACGTATTTTTATTTTAAGAAGAGGATGAGGAAAGATTACTATTCCTTAGTAAACCATTCCTAGTTACAATATGTCTAATAATCAATGTTAGGAGAGGTGAACTCCTAGTTAGAATTACAGAAGAAGAACTCTTATTTTCAAACAATGAAATGCCATTTATGCTTATGAAAACTCGAAACAATCTAATTATCTTAATATGTTGCAGAAAATAATCATGGAAGAAGTCAACAAGCTAAGAAATGTGAGAATGAAGGCAAGAATAGAAAAAAAGTTCAAAATGAGGGAATAGGATTCCTTTAAAAATTAATTAAACTTAAGAGAAGATTTTAATTAAACACTCATAAAGAAATACTTGTTAGGAGGTAATCTAACCAAAATTTAAGAACTCTGCCATTTTATTTGAATTTATTTTTTGACATTACAAACCAATACTATTTGTTTTATGTTTGATAGGAATCTATTTTTAATATATTGTTTGATAGGTTTATATCTTACTATAGTTGTTTGTGTTTTTTGTTTTGTATTTTAATTTTTTTGAAAAAGTAAAGAATTATTGCTTCTTCTTTAAAGTGGATCCAAATTTTGACGCAAGATACAATATTTCTCATATCTTTACTCTATACTAGCTTAAAGACCTATAGAGAATTCTAACTATTATTATAACCTCCCGAAAGAAAGTAGTTATAAGGTTCCACTACCATCCTATTTGGAAAACCATTTTTTTGTAGTTCTAAATTCTCCAAGATACGGTAATTTATGACTAAATCTAATTGTTAGAGAAGTGCTCTAAAGGCAATCACCTTTAGCACTTATTGTACAATTCATTTTTTGATTAATAAAGGCATTTCTCATTATTTCAATGTTCATATGTTTATGGATTTGATGTTGATCTTAAATTGATTTAATGAAGTCCCTGATATAAAACATAGTATGGAGCAAATCATGATGAGATCATGATAATGAGATTCCTATTATGTGTAATTATGTTAGTATCTAAACTTTCGTTAGTCATAGGATTAATGGGATGGGATATCATTAATCCAGATAGACTAGTGCATGTTATACTCCTTGGTTAGACCAAGCAGTAGATCTCATAAGCTATAGACATGAGTTGTTTAGAGTTAATATGTGGATATTTACTAAGGGTAGTAAGTAAATTAGATTGACCTACTATGTGACAGTCATATGGATATTCTATTTTAGTGTCAATGATAGTCTTATCATAGCAATGGTGCAAGTATCCTTTGATTTGGGGTGCTTAAGGATGTCTGGGATACTGATCCTATGTTTTGACAGTATTCATCGGTACCTTTTAGGGGTTACTCATAAGGTAGTGATTGGGTACAACATAAGGTATTCAGAGGTAACTGAGTAGCCAATAAAGGATTTACCACTCCTAATAGAAGAAGTACCTACAGTCTCTTGTTAGGGTCATTACTTAAGAGTCTCTGGCCAGAGCAGATATGTGTCATGAAAAGATTCTTCAATGATACATAGAGTAATGAGATCCTCAGGACAAGATCTAATATCACTTGAACTAAATATGACATAGTCAGTCTAGTGGGAGTTGACACTTTGACCATACTCTGAACCAAGTGGGGTATAGATGGTGAAAGGAAAAATTGCATGGCAACATTACATATGGAAGGGTTTGTAGTCAAACCACTAACTTTTCGATCAATTGGGGGTCATGATGTGTTGCTAGATAACGCTCTTGACTTACTTAAATTAAGTGTTAATTTAAGTGGCCATCATAACTAGGAATCTAATAGGTCACACACATAGGAGATTTGAAGGATAAGTAAAATGGTCTTGAATGGTGATTCAAGATATGAGAGAGTGTTTCGGGATTGAAATCGCAATGTGACCGTGGTAGGAAACGTTGCATGGAATGGATTAGAAACACATGTTGTTGGCTTCCATTAATGTATGTTATTCATAGTCATTAACTTCCTATAACTTCCATTAATGCATGCTATTTATGATCGTTAACTTCCCATAACTTTCCATTAATGATGGGGGTTATAGAAGGCCAAATGATGCAAAAAATTGAGATAATTTTCGTGCATCTTGTGTAAGACACAAAGAATAAAAAAGAAAAGGTTGTTTTTCTTACACACACAGACACACTTTTTCTCTCTAACTCTCTTAAGAGTTCTTGTTTTTGCTAGCACAAAGAAAGAATTCTATTCATCTCCTAGTGAGGTTTCATTCTTCTATCTTTATATGGACTTTCATTAAAGAGGGTCTGCGTTGATTGTTGTGGTTTACGAAGACCTAACGTAGAGAAAATTAAAGAATGACCGAGATCGTCAGAAAGGTATGTAAACATCTTACATTTCATGTTTTTGTTTGTCTATATCTATATGCATGAGTAAATATGGCTTTTGAGGTTCTGTTTTATTTCTGCTTCATATATTTGATATATATTATGTATAAGATGTATGATCGGAACCTAACACCCATTATTTCCTTATGGATTGCCATTTAGTCTCTAACTTAAATAATCAACTCCATTTTAACTATATATTTGATCTTCTTTATTCCCTGGAACATTTGATGTTCCTCTCCTCCGAAACTATGTAGATGCATGAGCCAAAAGCTAATAAGAACAATTTTATATCATCCTTGCAGTAACTTTTTTCTCCCTATAGCCATTATAGGAATTCCAAAAAGCTGATATAGAAAATCTATATATAGAATAAGTTTAGCATATCTTTCGAAATAGTTAAGGAGAAGTTGCATCTAAAAAGGAGTTGTAAGAGATTTTTCAAAGTTCTCCTTCCATAACTGTATCTATTTGTGAGGTTTAGGTAGTTTAAATTGTCAAGAGTTATTCGTCTATTTAGCATTATCAACCAAATTAACATAGACACTCTAGGAAGATGGATCTTGTTCCATACCAACTTATACCACGCAAAATTAAATCCTCTAATTCTTAACACATATTTGCATGAAAAGTTGGCAAAAGAAGCTGATGAATGAGCAAGCCATATATAAGTATTAGTTGTCCCAAATTTAGGATTATAGCAGGTATAATTTGTTCATGACACATTAGGATACTTGGTTGGCATTAATACAGACCTCCAACTTAGTGCGAGGAGGGAAGTTCCTTAATAACTCTTGAGCCATCAAGGTGGTGTACATTGGAGTAGCCTTATTAAAGCTCCAAACGTTTACAATGACCTACATTTTCAATATACATAGTCATATAAGTCGAGAATTACTCCAATTCTTCCATTCTATGCTATAATTTCACCCAAATATATTTTCTCTTTTTTTATGAAGGCAATTATCACCTATAAACACACTTTAAGCAAAACACAAAAAATGTAGGTATATAAATATAGTTAATTATTTATTTATCATATCAATTTAATCATTTAATTTATGAAGGCACATTATCTTGCAAAGTTTGTGCTTTGGGTGTTTTTGAGGTGAATAAGCATGTTAGTTAGAATTTTGTACTTACTCTTTCATTTTATGAAACTTGTTTAATGCACTTATAATTAATTCATTTAAATTGGCAAAATCATCAGTAGCCTTTTATGGGAGTGATTTGCTAGGAAAAAATGATGTAGGCAAGAAAAGTATAAGTAAACAGGTTAAATAAAGTCCTATTATGCTGTCCAGTTTTTAAAATAAAATAAAAAATGGGTTAAGAATATAGTTGGTAGCTAGTTCTGAGTTGTGATATGGCTGAGTAATTAGGGCTAGAATAACACTCTAACCAAACTTAAAAAAATGTATTCTAGTTGAGTAACTAGAGAACATTCTTGACAAGGGGTTTACTTTCGAGTTAAAAGACTAGGTTATTGTTACAAAAAAATCTAAAACTATGTTGTTGTTAATAAAATTGAACCTATTAATCTTCTTAATAAATGTCGAAAAATTTCATAAGCTAGTATTTAGTGATGACCTAGCTCTTTAATTGATATAATAATGAGTGCATGCTTACAAATTTCATAAATATATGACTAGGTGTCAATATTTTGATTGATGTGTGTATTTAAATCAAAGCACTTGAACATGAATAGAATAAGTTAGTGTGTTGGAACCTTTTTGGTGATTGATGTTTTTGACTATGTTAATCTCATTAGATTTTATGACATTGGATCATTATTGCATGATTATATGTTTGTGTGATTGTGTGTTTTGTGATTATTGTTTTGTGGTTTTAGTTTTGCTTGGAAATAAGCAAAGATTTTTATGTGGAGAACTTGATATGTGTAAATTATAGCGTGTTTTTAGGTGTTAGTGTGCTTTTAGTATTTTTTAGATGATATTCACATGTTTATGAACTATATTTATGTTTTTGTTAGTGTTGTTATATGGTTTTTTTATTGACTGTTGTTTAAGGCAAAATTTTGATCTTACTTGTATATTCCCACAATATGCATTTTTTATACTTTTAACAATTCAGAGCTATTTTTGGAGCAAAAACATATGGAAAAATCCCTAGATAACATCCTAGAAGGCTTAAGAAAGAGAAAAACATCAATTGAAAATTGGAAAACATAAAAATATCAAGAGAGCAAAATCTGAAGAACAAAAGCTACAATTTCTAGCTCAAGGTAAAGAAGAGAACACATCCAGATCCAATTCTCCACTCTTTTCTTTATTCCTTGTTGATATTTAATATTAATGATGATTCATTTGGCATATATCTTTTATATAGGCTTAAATGTTGATTCATTTAATTTACTACACTTAGTGATTAATGCCTTAAAAATGCTTAAGATACTTTAACTCATATTTGATTTTATGTACATTTCATAAGTGAAGGAGCTAAAGTAACCCGAAAGCATATTTATTGATCCATCTTCTCAATGTTCATACTCTATTGATTCTTGGAGCAAGAAGAAGAAGAAGAGAATTAAAAGAAGAAGAGACAAGATAGAGTGCGAAAGTGAAGAATAAAACAAGGAAGTAGCTCACGGCTAGTTGGTGAAGTTGCATGTTGGATCCCGCTTTTAGGATTCTTATATTTTTATTTTATTTTATTTATTTTATTAAATTATCAAGCATGGAAATAAATTAGAATTTATGAATTCGAAATTTTT
>JANZXP010000004.1:20457604-20481808 GCA_027576715.1 Erythroxylum flavicans | reverse complement strand
TGCGTGATCCTGAGTAGATTGCGTCATTAGAAACTGAAGAAGTGGTCCCGAAACAAACGTGGATATTTGCTCGACCATTCAGCTATCAAAATATCGCCTGACAATCAATCGCACAAGTTCAGTTATCTCTCAATCGTGCATCTGGAAATGGAAGTTCCAACCTTCCAGCTAAGCTCCACAGTCCACACACGACCCGAACGATCTGAAATCTATAATCCCATTTATGATAGAAAATTGATCAGCCCCTTCCGAATCTAAATTACATAGACAAATAGGTAAAACAACAATTGATTCAAGTTTGTTGTGTGGTATTAGAATTTTTAATATAGACAGAGTATAAAGTTCATTAATAAGAATTAGACTTAAATCAACTATTTTCAAAATGATTAGAACTAATTATTTGAATAGTTGATCTTTATCATTTATAAACCTTTTAATACTTTCATGTTTAGTCAATATAAGATACCGTAACATTTGGCTTGAGCTATAAATTGTCCGAACAGTTTGAATCCTTTATCTAAAATAACTTTGTTTAATGTTCAAAACGACTTTGTCTAGTTTCTAAAATGATGTCTTTTTGAACATTAGACATAATTGGACAGAGTTATTTTAAATAGAAGATCCGAATTTTGTCAGAGTAGCTTATTGAAATCTAGTTCACATATTGTTCCTAAAAAAATATAATTATGATTTCTTATACTATAAAATATAAAAGTTAAATGTATGGTTAAAAATTTATTATATTTTTAACAATATTTAATATTTATAAAATTAATTCTCAACCTTAACATCTATTTATTTAAAATATAAAATACATTGAAAATATAAATATTAAATCTTAATGTGTTTAAATTAATTAATATTTAATATATTGACGTCAAAAATATATTCATTGAAAGCTGACAGATTATAATAACTTTCTAGGTTTGATTAACCAACGGAAAAAAAAAAAAGCGATTCATGAATTTAATTAAGTTCTTCGAGGCAAATCACGCTTTTCAGCGAGTGACTTATTTTGATAATGGCACGTCTTGTGAGTGACAAATTATAGCACTCCTTTAAACTTTTAGGGCAATTCGCTAGTAAATAGTAGTTTAGCTGAAATTTGTGATATACTAAAAGTAATTTACGCTGTAATCATTGCCGGGTATCACCAACAAATGATTGTAGTAATGCAATGTCCCCATCCGCACAGTTCCGATTTCATCGCTTTCCTCCGATGATGTAGATTCAAGGATAGTGAAAATAGGGGATAAGATTTTCTGTCTAATTTTTATAATGTCTTATTTTGTCCTTTAAATCTTAGTCATTTATTTATACAGGTCTCGCATTTATTTATGCAGAATCCACATAGGACTTATATAAATGAATGGTTAAGATTCAAGGAATAAAATAAGACACCATAAAATTGGACAGAAGATTCAGACTCTGAAAATGAGACAAGATCTTATGTCCAGTTTTTATGGTATTTTATTCTGTCCCATAAATCTCAGTCATTCATTTATATGGGTCTCGTATTTATTTATGCAGAACTCACACAGGATCTACATAAATAAATGGCTGAGATTCGAGGAACAAAATAAAACACCATAAAATTAGACAGAAGATTCAGACACTAAAAATAGAGAGTAAAGTTAAAATATTGTGATAGCTAATTTATGCTATTGAGCAATTGGGAGTCCGATATAGTTATACTCTTTCTATCAAAATCTTTAAAGAAATAAATAGGTAGTTTTATATATTTCGAATAGCTGCAGCCTTCAGATTTTGAACACTCTCAGTATTAATTGCAACCGATGAATACAATTTATAAATCAATATGTTGAGAACATATAATTTTATTAATTAAAATAAATTTAATCTAATAATTCAAATACAAAATTTAAAAAAAATTACTGTATAACCTATCTGGAGAAGCTTTTGATCTAGAACTTTCTGGATCATAAAGGACAATCTGTTCTTAAAACTATCTCTTATTCTTCTTGTCTGGAAACGGAATCTGTTGATCCTGAAAGTGGATGACGTTAATTCCTAGGCTAAAGGAAGTTGTTTGGAGAGTTGTAAAGACATGCAGTTCCAAAAATATGGTTGAATCTGAGTTCTGATATACCGATACCGTCTTTTTTCAGGAATTCAGTGTCCTCTAGCTGCTATAGACATATGGTTTGCTTCTTTCAAAGGGTACGCCGCCGTTTGCGCTTGGCAAAGAATATCCAAAGACTTTTGGGATCTGATTCACGAATCACGTTGCATGAAGGATTTAATAGTTGCCGGCCCTTACTTCTATATATACCGTGGAAGTCATATTTTCGACCTCAAATATTCCATATATAACAAAGTACAAACATTTTGGATTAAGGGCCGAAAATAATCTATTGATTATCATTAATAATTTTTTATATATTTTTTACTAAGTGATATCGTTATATATTTAGTTTATTCCGTTCATAATATATAACTATTTTTTGAATCAAGGGTGAAACTAATATTTTAAAATTCGGACAAATATCAAATCGGTTAAAAGAAAAGTTTAAGATTTAAAGGTTTAATTGGTATAAAATATTATAAAACCAATATATAGTAAATAACAAGTAAAATTTTTTAATACCCATCTTCGATTTACTTCAATAAATAATAACTTTTATTGTCAAAAACAAATCTATTAATTATTTAATTTTAATATTTGTGTTTTTAATATTAAGATCTAAGACATAACATGTAAATATTAATTTTTATCGTATCTTTTAAAGAAAGCCATTACCAAATCTTATCAACATATGTTGTTTTCTTACCGAACAATTATTTCATTTGTAAACAGTTGTTGTCGCCTATTTCATTTTCTCAGCTTCTTAATTTTTTTCTTCGGTCATCGTCTTTCTCCATTCTTGTAGCTTTAAAAGCTTAAGTTGAGCCACACTCGTGCCTCTTTAGGAAGGATGTTTCTTGCGAGGTGGGCATTTGTTGGATTTTCCTCTTTGGGTACTGCTATTTACGAGTTTAAGTTGATAAAAGGATTCAGTTTTAGTCAACTTTTGGAGAAGAATAGAAATGATTGTAGCAATTAACGAAAGTTTCAAGACAAAACAAACAAACCGCTAGTGTTTGTAACTTAAGACAAGAGAGAGGTGAGAAGATGGGTATAATGATTGGACTTCTGGGGTGTTTGTGAGAAAGAGAGACGACAAAAGAATGGGCAAAGGAGAGGTGAGAGAAGGGAAATGGCAAAAAAACAAAACGTGGGTTTTTTAGCTGTTCTCTTCACCCATTCATCTATATTCAGATTCCCCAAAAAGAAGCGAGGAGAAGCAAAGACAGCTGAGGTTCCCAGAAAAATCAGTTTCGACCGGTTCATAAAATAATTGTTCAGGATAAATCGGCAATTTTTTATATACACAAGTTATTAAATAAAATTGAATTGAATAATTGACGACCAGTTTAAACCATTTTTAACCGAACTAGCTGGTGGTCCAATTCAATTTTTAAAACAATGGGTGAAACAGCTTATGTTAGTCTTCTTTGAAAAGGACTTTAGGATATCGTTGATAAGTTTCATATTTATTAAGTTTTAATTAAATTGATTTGATTAGTATAATATAAAAAATTTTAATCTGTCTAATTTTGGATATAGTTTTTAATTTTTTGATTAATTTATTTTAATAACTTTTGCTATTAAAAATTAATTAATTAATTAATTTATCAATTTATCAATTTTTATAAATTGATTGATTTTTATAAATTAAATTAGTTAATTAATTTTATTTAATATTTTAAATTTAATTTTAAAATTTTATGACTAAAAATAATATTTAATCAATTTTATAAAGATATAATATTAATTAAATTTCATAATTTTTAAATTTTTATCCTATTATTTTAACTTTTGTCCGGAACTTAAAAAAAAGCTATATTATTAAACGTCTTTCTTACGAAACACGTGTCCTTTTCAGAAGGGAAAAGTTGAAGACTGTAATGTAATAACATAATACAAGCCTCCAGTCGGCATCGTTCAACTTAACGTAGCATGGCCGCCTCAGTGACTACGAGGTTTTTGGCTCTTTACCATCAGCAACTCAAGGACCACCAAACGTCATTATCACGATAATTACCACTATTAGTTCTTCAATCAAGCCCTTGAGTTACCGCAATTTCAAGGGTTGCTTTCCCATATCCCAATGATTGACAAAGTGAGCCAAATTGTGTTAAGATATGGCAGATATTATCCTAAGCTATTGTTATTTGTAATTAAAAAAAATAGAAGGGGTAATAGTTTCGCAAAAATTTCGATTTGACTGCAGTTATTTGTAAGGTTCTGTTGTAATTACATATAATTGTATCTATCGGTTACTAGATATAAAATAACTGTATCAGCAACTGTTAATTTTTTAACACAAACGAAAGCAGAAAAATAAATATGAAATTAAACGGATCAACACCAAAATTTAGTAACGCAGTTCCACACCTTGTTTATGTCTGCAGGGTCCTCACCTAGCTTAATTCTTTCACTAACGACAATAGTTTTATACAAGACTTTACTGAGTCGACATCACTCGATCCTTAACACTATCCCTCGTCCTCACTACCCGTAAAAGAATTCTACACCCAATAGTATGACCGCCTCGTACTAACCTCAACAAAGGATTTTCTCGATTAATCTTTTAACGAAAGAATAATAAATGAACAACTCAAGTGATTAAAATAATAAAGAATGAAAACTTAATACACTTGAGATAGACAAGAATAACTTTCCGATGAGTTCCATTCCTCTGAAATGGATGTGAAAATTGTTGACAAAAATTGGCAAAATCACGCAATACTCTGAACTACCTTACGATATAAGTCAATATTGTTGGAATCCAACCGCGATCGAATCATAGGCGAAGCGGAAAATAAATTTTTTTACGGATTCCGAGTGGATCCCGATAATTGAATAAACTTAAATAAAACATAAAACAATTTAAAAATCGTACCTTATTCGCCTTCCTGTTGAAAAACCTTTGAAAAAAATTTCCCGGTTGATCAATCACGAGTTGTTCAAATATCCAGCCTCTGATGATATCCACAGAGCAATTCTCAAATTGATTTGAGAGGAAGAAGACAAAAGTGCTAACTTCTAAAAAGTTCTTCCCATTTAAATAGAAAATTATAAGGATCTTTCATTAAAATTAAATTTCTTTAATTATAACTATAATTATAATTAAAATCAAATTATAATTATAATTATAATTAATTAATTATAATTATAATTAATTTAATTTTAATAAAATCAAATATCTCATATTTGATTCCCAAAGTTTCTAAAACTTTATCATTAAGTACAACTTAATTAAATTGATTTTCTTTCACAAATTGCTCTTTAATATGTGACTCATTAGGTTCATAATATGTTGACAATAATTATAAATTATAGTTTTAATTGTGATTAAAATTAGTTAAATTAAAATTTCTTTTAATTTATCTTTAATTCTCCAATTAAACAATTCATAATTATAAATTATGATTGACGTCTAGCAACATGTCATGATTACCCAAGTATTAGGAATGTCAAAATGATTGACTTAACCTATCCATGCATGGTTATGGAGTATAATTTGATCCTTTCGTCATTCAATATTCTAATTGGATAGAGTATGGATGCAGTGTTTACTCTTATCATCCAATCATGTTCGTTCTTGCTAATTAGTAATTGATTTATAATTGAAATTTAAAAACACCTTTTTCAAATGTCAATTAACTCTGCCCAGAGAATTCCATAAATTATTACTAATCAAGAACAATAGAATATTCTCTCTACTTACTTTAGAGTGACGAATCCTATATTGACTTACTTAACTATCTACATATTGTTCATACTATATCCAATTACTACCGGCTGAATTATCCTAGGATGATTCACAAGTAGCATCAAAACATAGTAATTCCCACACTAGATACCTTGGTAATTTCAAGTCTGAGGATCAATTATACAATCATCATTATGAGATAATCCATAGACACATAAGTAATATTTCATCTGGAATTCCCAAAATCGGGTCAGTTCAGTGACTTATTTTCTAATAATCACCCACACATTAGTTTAGGTATCTCTATATTTTAATATATGAGATCAATTACTTTCTTCATAAGTAAGATATATAATGTGTTCTAGTTTTACCGTTTCAACAATATCTCGTCTTGATGAAACTACAACTAGAAATATTTAAGAATAATACATAAGTGTAAATTGAATTTCATAATTATGATCTCGTTATAACTTCAATTACACAGTAATTATTCTAAGAATTTTATCTTTAGTATAAAAACATAAAATATTAATACATAAAAATAAATAATGCCTTTTTTAATAATTGCCACTAAATTATAACCAATACGATTATCTATAAAGCATAAACTAATAAGTCTCCGATATTTTGGTTTTGATTTTGGCTGTCTCGTGTAGTATTTTGCTCGGTGCAAATACAATTGTATGCTTCACTTGTTTTAATACAATTAAAAAAACATACAATTCAAAGTCCCGTGGAGGACTCACAACTGTTAGTCTTAGTTCAAACCTCATCAGTCATTCCACCGCCCTTGTGGTTCTACGCGGTTTTATCATTAAATTCTTGCAACGGTTTACTCGAACTCCATTTACACATCGAAAACAATTTGCGTTTGTTTATCTCCTTCTCACCTGTTATTGTTGGTTACTTCGTCGCCACGACATCGTTTTCCCCGAAATCATTCTTGTTGTCTGCGACTCCCTCCTCCAAGATTGTAAACATAGTTTGAGACCTGACACATGTTTATGCATACGGATTCAAAGCCTTCTGAAATTATTGGGACTGGAGTCATTTTTTATGATCTGGGTTTCTCTTTTTCTTCACCTTTTGTATTGGATGTGGCATGAAGATGAGCACTGATTTCAGTTGGCAAGTTGGTCAATACCGTAGCACAACATCGATCAAGGGAAATACGGGGTGGTTGATTTACTGAATTTAGTATTTGTGTGTTCGTGTGAAATAAATGGATATAACACAAGAAACGATCCTGCATCATGTGGGCATTGTATTGTTTCTGTTATGGATTCTCTCTCTCTACGATCGGTGCCACTTCTTCGTCTACATTCTTTCGTTGATTTATCTTTGTTTGGTATGGTTCACTTCTTCTCTTTGATTATTGGGTTTATTTCGACGTTCTTGGTTTAGTTGTGGACATGTAAAGTGGTCGGAATTCTATGATTTGTTTTTTGTCTTTATCGTCAAAAAGAGTCTTTCTTTTTTACCACTTTTTGGAGTTTTACATTTTATGTTTCTTCTAAAAGGTTCATGAGAGGTATGTAATGAAACTGAGGAAGAAATTGCAGTACCAGGAAAATAGACAAGCCAATCAGAAAAGGGTAAATACTTTTTTTTTCTTTTTTTCTTTTCCTCCGAAAATTGGCTTAATTTAAGGTTTATTCCACTTTAAAGTTAAAACCTCAGCTTTCTTTTTGAGTATCACAAATATATCCTTTGCATAATTCTGGTCAGCAAGGAGCTAAGTTGTTGTTTGTCTTTTCTTCAGGTGCTTTCAGATTCTGAAACAGTGCGGTGGCTGAACCATGCCGTGGAAAAGATATGGCCTATTTGTATGGAACAGATTGCATCTCAGAAGATTCTTCTCCCAATAATACCTTGGTTCTTGGAAAAGTATAAGCCATGGACTGCTGTATGAATTATAGTTTCCCCTATACTTTTCCCTCAATTTGAAATGCTTTGTCCAAAGGTCCATCGATTGTGCAAAATCCTTTTTTAGGTTGCCTTTAGTACATTGAACATATAGGGTAAATATCAATATTCTGGGATTCTCTTTATGGTTGAATTTTTTTTTTCCAATTGGGAGTAACTTTTCCCCATGCCTTGTGTGATGATTGTACACGTCGAGCCAGCGTCCAACTCTAAGGCTACTCTATGGAAGAAAAAGAAAAAGGTTTTGAACAAATTTGAGTAATGTTCCAAGAGTTTTAAGGATGACTTAACTCTATTTCTATAGTCGCTTGTACTGATTTGCAATTTTTTTAAATTTGTTTTCTCTAGTACCTTTCTTATAACTAGAAATTGTAGTTTCTTGAAAAATATGTTTATAATGCATTGTGGAATTGTTTATGGTTACTTTGCATAAATATACAGAAAAAGGTTGTTGTCCAACACATGTATCTGGGAAGAAACCCGCCAATGTTCACTGAGATGAGGGTTCTTAACCAATCTACTGGGGATGATCACTTGGTATGTTCACTATGATTGTGGGATCTATTTTTTAATCTATTGCTTCTTGTTTCTGCATTTTGTTCTATTATTTTCTCTACGATGCAAGGAAAACAGGTATTGGAGTTGGGAATGAATTTTTGCACTGCTGATGATATGAGTGCAATACTTGCTGTCAAGTTAAGGAGAAGACTGGGATTTGGAATGTGGGCAAAGTTGCATATGACAGGCATGCATGTTGAAGGGAAGGTATGGAATAATTTATAGATCATAATTATTCATGGTGTTATAGAATTTTGATGTAAAACCATTTAAAATGGAATTATTCATCAATGTGTAAGCCATAAAAAATTGATAGACCATAATATCCTGTAAAGGGATTTTGAAGCCATTTCAATAATACTGTATGCTAAATAGTATGAATTCATATGCAAGTATAACTTCTGATTCCAAATTCCCCAAGAAACAAGTAAAAATAAAAGAAAGAAAATTAGATTTGTCATACTGCATCTGAAGGTTTCACTATATTGCATGAGTTAAAAATCATTCTGCTGCCAAATGTCTGTTATTCAAACTGTGGTTGCAATCTCTGATCTGGCAACTAAAACAATTTGGGAAGGACAAGGTAGTTGTCAAACATAAATGAAATGTTTTCAATTAAACATATGTTTATGATACACTAAATTTTGCATTTGCTGCCCACTTCATCATACATAAGATTTTAAAGTCTATAGAAGAAGTAAAGATGAAAAATTAGTCAATCACAAGATTTAATTTGGTAGGATGAGGATTTAGAATTGAGTTGCCATTCAAGATAAGGTTTGAAATTTAGATTATTTTAGGATTCTTTATTAGATAAAAAGTAGTAGTAAGTTAAATATGTTATTCTATTTTAGATATGTGATCCTAGTTTTTTAAAACCTATAGAATTTCTATTAGAATAAGGTTTAAATTTGTTAGGAACTCTTTCCTACTAGAATAAGGGTTCTAAAAACCTATATATATGTATACTTAGCCCTTCAATAGAATAAGCAATCTAAAAGTTTTAAACAAACTTGAGTTTTCAACTAGAAGGTGTGATGTTTTTTTTTCCTAAAAGTGATTCTTGGACCCTAGGAGTGCTTACTAGTTTTCTACTCTCCATTGTTTGTGTTACTTACTAAATTCCGAAGATCCTAACCTAAATTCTAGCTAGCTTAAACCTAAATTCTGGCTATATTAAATTCTGAAATTCTATGCCTAAATTTCTAGCAATCAAATGTTAAAAACCCAACTATACCAAATCTAAAATTTCAGCATTCCTAGTTGAAATTCAGCCCTAAAATCTGATATTCCAGCAGCCTAATATCAGCCTTATTTCTTAATTTTGTGAGTTTTAGCTACTAGTTGATACTTGGTATTAGAGCGTTTCACGTAATCAAAGGGCTTATAGAGGAATTTTCAATGACCAAGAGCAAGATGAAATACTTTTAAGAGTTGTAGAAAAATTGGACCTTAATGACTCGATCATAAGGTGCCCTAAGAACTAATCTAGAAAACAATATCAAAAAACAAACTACACTTGATGTTAAAGCTGGAGAAAGTGAAAGCCAAGATGAAAAGGATGAAACTAATCAACAGCAAATGGGTTTAAGAAATCAATGTCTGCTGAGAGATCCAAGACAAAGAACCCAACCGGCCACATATGGAGAGTGCATGCGAGCCTTAGAGACCATGATAAAGTTGAAACACACAATGAACTTGATGACATTACTAAGAAAATTCGTGTTGAAGCCCCTAATTTTGTAGGAAAGATGGATTCACACTTGTTCTTAGACTGGATAGTAGTAATGGAGGATTTCTTTGATTGTTACCGCATGTCAAATATAGAAAACTTCGTTTCGCAAAGATGAAGCTAGTTGGACATTTTAAAATATGGTGGAGATCGGTAGAGGATAAACTTCTAAAAACAGGTCAGCCAGCAAGATGAAGCTAAAGTTATCAGAAAAATACTCACCTTTTTACTTTTAGGAAGATCTCCAAGATTAACTCACAGCCTTTAGACAAGGGATTATATCCGTAACTGAGTACATAGAAATATTTGATGGACTTTTTATCCAATGTGAAGAGATGGAGTCAGAATGACAACTTATATCTCGCTACAAAAATAACTTAATGGAAGAAATTTGCAAGGAACTAATAATGCAAAGGATTTATAGCCTTGAAGATGCATATCACTTGACTTTAAGATCGAAACAATACTTAGGACAATAAGTAACTAAAAAGTTTCGAAGTCAAGCCGAAGAGTTCAGCATGAAGAGCACTACAGTGATGCAACACTTTAGGTCAACATCTAATGCCTCAAAATTTGCATCACAGAACAACTACAAAAATTCTCAAGGAATTGAACCTAAAGCAAAAGCATAGCTGAAATTGGGATGAAAGGAGGTAGCAACAACAAGAAGTGCTTCCGATGCAATAGGAGGCGCCACTTTGCTTATGAATGTTCTAATAGAGGTTTGGACAAGAAGAAGAGGAAGAATTTGATGAGTATAAGTGTGAGCACAAGCCTGTAGGAGAGTTGGAAGGAGACTCTAGTGATGAACTAACTAGTCCTACAAATCTTAACATACTGAGATGCAATACTTAGGACCCCTACAGTCGAAGAACAAGAAGAATGGCATCATATTGCTATTTTCTTTACTCAAGCTAGATGCGGACAAAAAGTATGCAAGCTTATCATTGATGGAGGAAGAAGTATGAATGTGATATAGGAAAACATGTTGAAGCGATTGAATTTACTCACGGAGAAATATCCAAATCCTTAAAAAGTTGCTTGGGTGGATGGTAGTATTATACCAATTACTTTAAGTTACTCGGGGCTTTCAAATTAGGAATATAGCTATTTCTTGTAATGTCATTCCTATGAAAGTTTCTCACATTTTACTTGGACAACTTTGGCTTTATGATTGAGATGTGTAGCACTTTGAAAAAGCTAACACCTATTAGTTTATATTTTATGGAAAGATGATAATTTTGAAGCCTATGAAGGAATAAAAGGTAGAAAAACAAAGAGGAAGTAACAAGATAGTCATAAATGCCAAGAAAAATCCTTTTACTGTCCTTAAGGAGAAAATTTAATGCTAAGCATGAAGAAGGTGGTAATAAGCAAGAAGGGACTGATATTGATCAACAGCATGCAAGAAAATCTTTGCTGAAAAATCATGTGCTAATTTTGATTCCTCAAATTTAGCTGATCAATTCAAATCTTTGAGCTTACATGTAGAAGGTGCAAGTACTTGATGACATGGAGAGTTTGACAGTGGGAGATGATCAATGTGTTAAAGATGAAGAAAAACAAAATGAAGTTAATTATTTGGCAAACTCTAAAGTTGAAAAAACTGAACAAGTTGAAACACCTGAACAACAAATCAAAACACGAGGACAATAGGCTGAAACAAGAAGGCAGCAGGGTGAAATAATAGGACAACAAGCTGATATAATAGAATAGGGGGCTGAAAGGATGAATCGGTAATTACTTGGGGTTTTGAAGCTTGTTAGTTCAAAACTTGATGATATCCTTGGTGTTGATGAAGATTATGTTGAAGTGGGTGATGGAGAAGTAGATTTGAATGGAGATACGAAATTAACATGATATATGAATAAAGAAGAAGCTATGAGTGCACCTGTAAAGTCAAAATTTAGCAATGATGACAAGTTAATGCATCTGACTATAGGACGCAGCAATACGTATGTTCTTGATGCCTATGTTGTAGAGTAATTTTGTGGTTTTGTTATGAAACCATTTGTAAATATATTGGTCAAGACTTACGATGTTATCCGCATTGCTAAATTGTTCTTCAAAAAGGTTTTACGTCTCTATGGATTATCTTTAACCATCGCCTCTGATTGTGACGTGAAGTTTATGAGTTATTTTTGAAAAACTCTATGGAAAACATTGAATACTAATCTTTAATTTTCAAGTTCTTTCCATCCCCAAATTGATGGACAAACGGAAGTGGTGAATAGAAGCTTAGGAGACTTTTTAAGACGTTTAGTTGGACACAGTGTGAAAATTTGGGACCTAATTCTCCCTATAGCACAATTTGCATGCAACAGTTCTATAAATAGGTCTATTGGTAAGAGCTCTTTTGAGATAGTCTCGGTTTCAACCAAGGAAGCCTATTGATTTGGTTCCTTTACCAAAAACAACATGTGTAGATATTGATGTTGACGGTTTTGCACCACATGTGAGGGATATATTTGATGAGATGCAATGAAAGATAATAACTAGTAGTTTGTCTTATAAAGAACATGCTTATCAACATTATTGACTAGTAGAATTCAATGGAGGAGATATGGTAATGGTTAGGATTCGTCTAGAGCGTTTTTAAAAAGAGAAATATAAAAAACTTCATTCACGAAATGCTGAACCTTATAAGATCATCAAGAAGGTAAGTGTTAATGCTTGTTTTGGAATTATCAAGTGACATGGGAATTAGTCCTATCTTTAATGTTGCAGACTTAACTATTTATCATGGATATGGTGATACGCAATCTCCTATTGTGGTGGTGAGAATTCTAATTATTCCCTTTCTTAAAGAGGAGATAGAGGATGTTCTTGATGAACAAATTTTAGCCACAAGAGATGGAAGATATTGACAATTTCTTGTCAAGTGGAAAGGAAGACCGATTTTTCACAGTACTTGAATTTTAGAGTTTGAATTTTAGAAGTTGAATATAGACATATATGATCAGTATTTATCACATTCTACGTAGAGGATGACCTAAGACAAGCTAGAGGGAATTAATACAAAAGAACTTAACATCTATTAAAAAAATAAGAGGAAAGATTAGTCAACCACAAGCTTTAATTTGTGCGATGAGAATTGATAATTGAGTAGACATTTAAGATAACAGCTGAAATTTAGATTATGTTAGGATTCTTTATTAGATAGGAAATAGTAGTAATTTAAATATGTTTTTCTAGTTTGCATATGTGATCCTAGTTGTTTAGGACTTATGGAATTTCTATTGGAATAGGATTTAAATTTGTTAGCAACCCTTTCATACTGGAATAAGGGTTCTAAGAACTCTCTCTATATATATGTATTCAGCCCTTCAATAGGATAAGGAATCTGAAATTTTTCTACAAACTTGAGTTTTCAACTAGAAGATGTGATGCTTTCGTCTAAGAGTAATTTTTAGACTTTAGGAGTGATTCCTAGTTTTGTACTCTTCATTATTTTTGTTCTTTACTAAATTCCAACAAACCTAACCTAAATTCCAGCCATCTTAAACCTAAATTTCAGCCATATTAAATCTTGAAATTTTAAGTCTAAATTTTCGACAATCAAATGTTAGAAACCCAACTATACTAAATCTAGAATTTCAACATTCCTAGCTGAAATCTAGCCCTAAAGTTTGATATTCCAGCAGCCTAATATCAGCCTTATTTCTTAATTTTGGAAGTCTTAGCTACTAGTTGATATTTCTTCTATTTGTCCTACATCACTTTGTATAGTTTTGATATAAGAAAACTGGTTTTCTGAATATTTCTTACTGGGTACGTCCGTAACATTTTACCGTTTTTTTTCCTTTCGTTGCACTTATTTTTGGGATGTGGTAACTGTAATATTTGATGCGAGGGTTAGCTTATTCATTTTAATTCTATATGTATCTATGTGGTATTGTAATAATTGTACCAGCAAAGGTAAACTGGTTTTTTAGTACCATAATCAATCAGATTTTTAACTCTCTTTTATCAGGTTTTGATTGGTGTAAAATTCGTACGTGAATGGCCTTTTCTAAGCCGATTGCGAGTGTGCTTTGCTGAGCCACCTTATTTCCAAATGACAGTTAAACCCATCTTCACTCATGGACTGGACGTTACTGTACTTCCAGGAATTGCTGGATGGCTGGTAGGTTTATTTCATTCTTTCTAGTGATATCTTGAACTTTCAATCTTTCTCCCTCTGCCCTTTCTTCATTAAATAATGCTGGTGTGAATTAATGGAGCCCATATAATAAATATGTACATACCTGTAATGAATGCATCCATTTTCAAACATTGTCATGAACGTGCTGGTTTATCCCCTGCGTGGATGAAAAAACTCAAGACGCATTTTCTGGTTTGAACTAGGACAAGCTTTTGTCGGTTGCATTTGAGCAGACACTTGTTCAGGTAAATTATTGTTCAGGTAAATTTACTCCCACTCAAAATGTATAATCTGCATATCTGATGTTTATCTAAATGATATTTTTCTTCATGCAGCCCAACATGCTAGTTGTTGATATGGAGAAATTTGTATCTCCACAGACAGGTAATTTATCAACTTTAAGGTTGCTTGCAAGTTGAGAAGCTCATGCACTTCCATTTTAGGGGAAACTATCTTCAAAAGTCAGTTTCAAGCCAACATTTAATTCATCAAAACATTTATCTTAATTCTTACTTTTCTGCAACAAATGATGGCCATCAGCAAAGACATACCATTCTTGGATAATATTTCTGGTCTCTGTATTCGACTTCAGTTATTCTGACATTAGTAAGTTAGCCTTAAAAGTGAATTTGTAGCTTCACTTCACAAGGGAAGATAAGCATAACCCTGACTGTACTACTTTAATTTTTTACCAAGCAAAATTTTTCCCGTTCCAACTGAAAAATTGCGGTCTACACCTGGAAATAGAAAGGTAAACTGGTAAACCAGTTTAGGAGGCGCTTCAGGTAAACTGGTAAACTGTTCATAATGTGGAAGCGCCATTCTGACTTCTTAGTTGAGAAACTTTTTTCCTCTCCTTTCTTGTATTCATTTTAGGATCATTTCTGATATAAAGATCCCGAATTTCATATTGGCACTTCTAATCCACTGGATATGAGCTTCATGATTCTGGAGTATACACATAACAGTTGGACAATAATGAGAATTTTATGAATGTTGTAACCATTCCTCAATGAATAATTTGATAAAACCAAGCCATTGGAAAGAGTGGAGGAGCATTAAGTAAAAAAGCTCAGTTTTGGTGTTGAGAAATGAATTTAGAAAGAGGATAAAGTTTTCTAGAAGCTAGCAGCTTTCACAATATAAATAATTGGACACAACATATTCCAAAACTAAGGGTATAGAGAGATAAACTTTTGGTAAATTTCACGTGATCAGGTGTTAGGCACAAGATTTGAAATTGTTACACATGAAACCAAAGCGGTTGGTCCCCTCCATGTTTATTTGTGCAAGCATTTGCAGGATTTGGTCATCAAATATTACTGTTGGGCTTGTTCTGGTGATGGGAAGTGATTATCGAGAAATCCATTGGATAATATGAGTAGTCTGTTTCATTAAGGTGTTTGAAGTTTAAATTTTAAATCTTGAGGCACCATGTATACATGAACCCTGAAATAGAGCTTAGTCTCTTAATACTAGTCTACTAATCAGGCATAGGTTATGACTTGATCCAATAGAGTCAGAACACCTTTCTATCTAAATTCAATGGTGCTCGATGAAACGATCCAGATTTCACACTACGCTGTAAGCTGGGGGGGAGAGTGGCTCTGAGAAGCTGGGTGTTCAGTGTGATTATGGGGCTAGAAAGAAAAGAGAAAAGGCCTAAAGAGCGGAGGGAGTGAAGGGCAAGCTTATGATTCACTGATGAATAAGAAACTTAAATATTCTATTTATAACTTTTGATTTTGGAAAGCTCACTGTAAATAAGAAACTATTTCCGTATATTCTGGTATAAACTTTGTTAATAGTTGCAATGATGAGTTAAGAAGGTTGTTCAAAATACAAATTTGTTGGCACCAGCACCTTAATAAACAAGCATAAAGTTTATTGGTTCTCACCTTCAAAGTTTTTTCATTACAAGTTGGACAGCCAAAAAAAAATCATCCTGTCATACTAGGACTTCCATGGAATCAAGACATGGTTGGCAATATTGCCGAAAAAGTATGTGTAGAAATAAGTGATTTTATAGGAAAGTTGAATCCCATAATATCAGATATGGATGCGGTATTACCGGTGGATGATATTTTGATTTGTACATGCTGGAAGATTGAGAGGTTCAATTTGTAAAGATGAAACTTACTGGATATGCTCAGATTTGTTGGAGAATAGTGGAGGATGGATTGCTTGAAATAGGATAGCACCAATTTGTGATTGGGAAGAGATGAAGTTGAAGCTAAGAGAGGAATTCTTTCACATTACCAGGATCATCTTATTAAGCTTGGGCAACGAACTATGACAGTTATGGAATATACAAAAATATTTGATTTTTCCGTTGGATGTGAAGGAATGGAGTCTGAGAGAATTTATATATCATTATTGAAATGGTTTAAGAAAAATAATAATCAGTGGCTCATGCCAATGGAGATGTTAGGCAACTGAGGAAGGAGTTTGACAGGGCCATATTTGAGAATAATGTTTATGATAGATCAATTGATGTTTCATTTTACCAGTTAATGTTTCATTACAAGGCATAACTCTTAAAAATTGCTAAAACAATTGGGAGTTGGATTAGATTAAAAGGAAGGCAACTGCTAATTGTAATTTATTGTATAATGGAGTTGCTGTTATATCAAATGTTTGTTGAAATGTGTCCGTATCTTTCATCATGTATTTCTTACTACTGTTTGAATGTCAGAGAGTTGGTTTTTTGTGGATGAGAAGGAGCCCGTTGCTTTTGCCAAGCTTGAAGTTGTTGAAGCATCTGACATCAAGCCATCAGATTTAAATGGTCTGTTCTTGAAACTTGGTTTGCCTTCCCAGCTTGTGGTATTACTATTCTCAACCAGGTCTAATTGGGAATCTACTTTTTCAGGATTAGCTGACCCTTATGTGAAAGGACAACTTGGCCCTTACAAATTCAGGACGAAGATACAGAAAAGGACATTGACCCCAAAGTGGCAAGAGGAGTTTAAGATCCCAATTTGTACATGGGAACCATCAAATAATCTGAATATTGAAGTTCGTGACAAAGACCGATTTATTGACGATAGCCTCGGGTTTGTCTTTAATTCTTCTAACAACTGTGTATAGTTATGCAGTAGATTTAACTTCATTGTCATTGGTTTTTCATACAAAATTTTCCTGTCTCTTCTTTACTAGCCTCCAAATGCCAGTATACCCATAAAAATATTTGTCTTATTTATTAGTGCATCATCGATTTTCCTTTTGAGGTTCCAAACAACATCAATTGTTTTGCACTTGTTGATGTTGGGTACTTATGTTTCAATGTGTTTTGACTAGTTGGCTGTTCAACCTGCTAATACATTCTCTTCTACTATTTAAAGGGATTGCACAGTGAATATCAATGGTCTAAGGGATGGCGAGAGGCATGACATGTGGTTACCCCTTCAGAACATTAAAATGGGAAGGCTACATCTTGCCATTACCATACTTGAAGCAAATGCAAAGGTTACTATTTTTAAAGTAGGATTCAACAACAAATGACATATAAATGTTTTCAATGTTTAACATACTTTAGTTTATGGGTAACCTTTTTCAGGGGAATGGAGATTCGTTTGATGGAGAAAAGATGAACAAGGAAGTACAAAGAGATAGCTTTGGAAGTGATACTGGCAGTAGAGATTTTTTTTCATCAGTTTCCTCAGAAAAGCTTGCGAAAGTGCGTGACAATTTTGAGCCTATCAACGTTGAAGGGCGACAAGAGACTGGGATATGGGTCCATCAACCTGGAAGCGAGGTGTCACAAACATGGGAGCCCAGAAAAGGTAAGAATAGGCTCCTTGATACTAAAATCCAGCGAGTTCCTAACGATTCATATGGCAGCACAACATTAGTAGCAGCATCTGGACCCCTTAACAGTGATAGCGGCAGTGGTGATGAAAATGGTGAGGGAAAAAGTTCCAGGAACAAAATTCGGCGAAGTTTCTTTAAGGTTGGCTCCATGTTCCTTCGCAACAAAAATCAGGATAATACAAGCAGTACTGGAGACACTGTTCAGTCTCCGTATGATAACATTAGAGCCCTTAATCAGAAGACGGTAGGTGTGCAGTTCATAGTAGAAGATGGTCTTTCTGGAGAAACTGGAACTGTTCTAGGGAGCCCAGGAAAAGGACATGTGAAAGATAGGGCAAAGAATATTTTGAAACATGTATTTTCTCGGAAAGGGTCAAGAACATCTCAAGGTGATCCGCAAATTGGAATTTATCCAGACTTGGACTCTTCGGATGATGAGTCAACTTCATCCCCTCAACAGGAGAAGATGTCAGCAGTTCCCAACTCTATAACCCGCTCTGATGTTTCTGACAAAACCAACTACCGCATCTGTGAGAATGATTCGGGCGAGTTGAATGTTCAAGGCCCAGAATTGATAGATGATGAACAGGTGATGACTTCTGGCGAGCCCAGAAATTTATTAATACCATCTTCAAGCTCTCTGGTTGCAGAAGCTAGTTTGAAAGGAAATTAAAAAGTAGAATGAAAATGAACCGGTTTAAGTAATGAGTGTAACTAGGTTTTGCTCGTTCCATCGATATGCACATTCACTCTGAGGTTGAGACTTTAAAGCATTGTTATGTTTGATGTTTGATGTAAATATGCAACACATAAGTACTGAGTTGAAATGCTTAGTAGGAGAATTAAAGATAAAGAATGTTAAAATTTATAAGGGAATATATGTTAATGTGATAAAAACAAAAAGGTATTTTTTTCATCTTTTTTGTTCTCTCGTCTATTTTTACAGACGATATTCACGTCATTGTTGAAATTTAAAAGTGGGAACTATCACTTTTTGACAAATTTAAATTTTGGAACAATTTGCATTATTTGCTCGTATGACTTTACTTTTCAGTTTTTTTTTATTTTTCTTTCAAATCATAACAAAAACTTATTTGGTTTTTAATGTTAATATAGTTATATTTTTATTACTGATAATAGTTACATATTAATTAAAACTTAAAGATAAATTATTTTTAATTAAATAAATTTATTTAATCTCATATATAATATTTATTAATAAATTATTAATAAAATTATGTTATATTAATCAAATAAATAATTTAAAAAATAAAATTTTATTTATAAATTAATATTTATTTGAAATAAATTTTAATTATTAAATTAAATTTTATTTCAATATTTATGTATTTTAAATTTAATTATATTTATTAATAATTATTAAATTTTAATTACATATAATTTAATTATAAAAATTAAATAATTTTTATTGATAATTAATTTTAATTTAGTAAATATATAATCTTGAATTAAATTATTCATAATTTTATTAATAGTTTAATAATATATATTTAAATGATAGTAATTCATATTATAAAAGAAAACAAAAATAGAAAATAAAAACTACTTTTTATAATTTTCATAATTTTTAAAAATGGGAAGAAACTAAAACAAATAGATTTTTTTACTAAATTTGAAAATAAAAACTAAAAAAATGAAAACAAAAATGGAAACAAACACCCCAATTGTTTCCTTCGTCTTCTTCATTTGAACTTTTTTTTTGGGTTCTTTCTTCCATTTCCGGGAAATATGTTCATGTAATTATTGAACTTTAAAGGTAAGAACTATCTCCTTTCTTTTTTAACTTAGATTTGAAAATTTTATTTTGTTTATTTGTTATTAACAAACAAGGAAATCGGGGATATATCCACGTAGTATCTTTATGTCTTCTGTCTATTGTTTTCGTGGAAAGAATAAAGAAGTATACTGAAGAAGATTGTCCATATTGGTGCACTAAATTATTTTGGTTTCTCTACGTTTGGTGTGTACTACATATTTTATTATGTGAGTAATCTATTAGAAATTTGCATAAGCAAACTATGACTCATATTCTAAACCATGCTTATGTAGAAAAATATCATTGCATGTTCATTTGAAATAAGTAACAACTTACACTTTTATAAGGGAATATCATGACTAGGTACAAATAATTTCATGACTCGATAGAAATTATACCTGTATTCAATAAATGTAATACTAGCCTAATGTAAAAAAATATAATTAGTCATTAAATATAAGTATCACATACATTTTAATATCAAAATTCTAACTTTGAGTGCAAACTATATCTTATGTTAGTGAAAAATATACCAGTACTTACGTTTATTCAACATTATGTTTAAAAATATTATCATTCATTACAAATAAGCAAAAAAAACTCTTTTAAATGGGAAAATATTGAATAAATGGCAAAATATTGAACGAATCGAAAGAATATCATACCTTAGTACAAATCATACCAACACTTAATATATTTAATATCACCACTAGAAATAAAAGTTACCACCATGTAATTAAAATATGTATCAGCTTTAGTGAGAAAAGAGAATATCATCTTTGAGCACATGCTATATTCTATTTCGATATAAACTATACTAATACTCTTATCTATCTAATACCATGTCTAGGTAAAAAATATCATCATTCATTAATTAACAATTATATCTTAGATTAAAAATAGTGGTTGAATGAAAAAATACCATGCCTTAATATAACTATACTAGCTTTCAGTACGTTCAATATCATAACTACAAACAAAAGATACCATAATGAATTAAATAAGTATCAGCTTTAGAGAAATATTGGAATACCATCTCTAAGTACAAACAATACCCTAATTCAATGCACAATATACTAGTAATCTATTTATCGAATATTGTGGCATAAAAATATTATCATTTATTACATATAAACAAGAAATAAACTTTTAAATAGGAAAATATTGGTTGAATAAAAAGAATGTTATGACTTAAACATAAAATATATTAACACTCAGTATATTTCATACCACAGATACAAAAGGAATTACAAGGATATGTTTAGTTACAACTTATGTAACACCTTATTACCATAGGTTATATATCGAAACTCCCTGAGGACATTCCAGTACATAACTTATGATAATCATGCGCTACGTTCAATCTCAACATTCATTTAACATGGCATCATTATTCTTTATTTTATTATAAGACATCATAATGGAAAACACCATATTTTAAAACCAAAATTTTTCCCATTTTATTTCATGAATCCGAATGTATTTACATTGTAGCTTTTAAACACTCATACATGTACATTATTATAACCTAATACAAAATATGCCACATGAAAGAGGAAATTACACAAAAATTCTATCTAATCTTTCCAATCCCAGCTGACCGACCTTTAAGCCATTTCTTCTTCTTTCCAAAAGTACGAGACTATACTTGTAGCGTCTCTTAGTAGCTAAAGTCCTCTCTCTAGGTCCTGAAAAATCAACGTTGCAATTTTGGTGAGTTTTGCCAACTCAACGAGGTAACCATCATCGATGGTTCACTCAATTCATGCAACACATCACACGTGTAACATATATTTCACATCTTTGCATTTTGCATAAATTATCACATATCATATTCTCACTCAAGTGTAAGACAATTTTGCATTTCAAGCAATCAAACAAACTCATTAAAATGTATATGAAATGCTCATGTGACTCTTTTCCAATTATTGTGTTGTTGTGATCGACTACCTAAAATGTTCCGTATCCATTGTAGATACCAGGCTCATTTATACTATCTCTTATCTGTTGGGGATACATGGTTCATTTTACATAGGGAGACTTTGGCTCTTAATCACATTTGAAACTTTAAGCTCATTTTCGGTGGCTACTCAGATCATAACTCTTATTATTTGATCATGCATTCATGTATGGAATGCATCTTTCATAATCAATCAATCATGTTTAGAAGCATTTAGCTCGTCACATTCACATACAAGTAGCACTTCAATATCACATTCATGCATCAAGTCTCGGACCTTCATTGTCTCTCATCAACATATTCAAATCACATTCATATCATTATTCAAAACATATTCTAAAGCAAAAAATTAATTGCACTAAACCATCTAGGTTACCCACCGATTGCTCCTGAAGTTATTATCTTGAAGTTCCGGCAATGTCTGGATGTTGAAGTTCCAATTGCTCCTTTATATCAAGCAATAAACACATATCATACTTTTGCACAATTATAAGTGTTTGTTAATGCACATGTATGTGTATAAAATATGAATAATGCACGTTCATGACAATTCCGGGTATCACTCTATTATTCTCATCATGTAAACATTTATATTTTCAAATTCACATAAGTATCATTTATACTAATGGTTTATACCTTAATAAAACCATTAAAATTGAAATTCCTAATTCCTTGGTCAATTTAGATTTTCCTATAACAAATTTCAAGTCAACTTTCCATGTTCTTTTTGACCACGAAGAAGTAATTTGAGGATGTTTTCTTCTAGCAAATTGTTCTCCTCTCTCTTAAGTTTCTAATGACACTAAGATCATTCAACTGAGTTTAGTATTCTATGAGTTATGCTTAAAATACTACAGATTAAGCACATTTGAAACTTTGGCTTGTATATGATCATGCTGTCAAATTGTACAACTCATATATCTCAATTCCCATATTCAAAAATTATGAAATTTATATCAGTTAAAAGGTAAGAAAATAAATCCAACTTTTTTGAAGAAACCTTTGTCTAATTCGGAATCTATCAATACAATTTATTTAATATCAACAAGACATGATTTCTGTCTCGGGTAATACTACAACCTCATTCAAAACTCAAATTCAAGCCAGATTTTGAAATTCTTAGATATAGAATTAAAATTATATTTCTTAAGACAAATTGTATCCCTATGTCTCCACTTTATTCTAAATTAAAAATCATCCCAATTGGATAACTACAGCTCAAGATATCATTAAAATACCAAAGCATGTTCAATAAAAATCAAATCACTCGCTTAAGCCTCTCTGGTCGCGGTCCACCTAGAGAAAAGTCACCGGCATGACTTTTCTCTCTCACACTCATGAGAGAGAGACGAAGCACAAAGTCACGGGTGTGACTTTGTTTCTCACACTCGTGAGAATGCAATTGTGTCGCGACTCCTAATGAATAAAAGCTGAAGAATAATTTATGAAAAATTTAAAAAAGAATACGTAAACCTTAACTGTCATGAATTTCTACACTCTTCACATATATATTTTCATGGATCTTTCAACTCCAAAAATGATGTTACTGCTATCTCATAACATCTAAATCCTCAAAACACAGAAGCAAAACCAGTGAACATGTTACAGTTACATTTTCCAGCGCTCATCTACCAATTTTTCCAGATTTTACACCTAACATAACTTGTACAAAGATCACTTTTCCTACTTCGTTACTCTTCATTCTTAGCTCAATATCATTCCGAAACCAATCCATGATCTAATTTTGATCATTTACTCAAAACAGAACATGTGCATATACCATTCATTAACAAATTTCTGTACTCATCCTAACACCATTATGAAGATCATTCTATCTCTAAAACATCTTTAAAAAATTATTTCCACACTACCTTATAACATATTGACCATCAAAACCAAAAAATCAACAAATCCCTATTTTCATACTATATTCACAGTGAACATAAAAAAATGTCTATTTTTCTTATGATTATGAAATGTCAACAAATCACCATTTTTGTTTCATAATCCAACAACTGCAAAGGATTAACAAGATACTTGATAAAACTCTAAAATCTTCAACAATCTCAAAAAAACCCTAATTCTTCATGCAACCACGTACATCATCTTGAAGGTGTTTTAGGTTAGGTTTTTCTTGAGGCAAAAGAAATGGATAATAAGTAAGAGTAGAAAGGTAGATGAAAATAAGATGAAACTTTGGTGAAGATTCGGTGAATCAAAAAGCATTGAAGAGAAGGTTTGAAAAATGAGAGCTAAGAAGAAGAGAACTAAGTTATGAACAAGAGTAACTTAGTCAAGTTTAAAAGGAACATGACTAAGTCTTTCTATCTTAATCAAATAATATAACAAAACTAAATAAGTGACACTTATCACTTATCCAACCTCTTAGGCTTTAACTAGTTTTTCTAAAGAATTAGTCCCGTCATCTTCAAATTTTCTCCAAAAGTCTCCAAAATTTTCAATATCATTTTCTTAATAATTCCCACAATCATTTATCACATTTCTTCAATATCA
>JANZXP010000004.1:20419924-20441155 GCA_027576715.1 Erythroxylum flavicans | reverse complement strand
CCCTTTTGTTTTTCTACTAAGCAAGAAGAAAGATGATACTTACCTTAAGCTTAGCCCAAATCTTCTTCTTTCTCCTTCTTTCTCCTTTCTCCCCTAGCTTCCTCGCACTCTTCTTTCTTTCTTCTCTATGTTTTCTCTTCTCTTTTCTAAGTCCCACGATTTTCCTCTTCGTCTTTTAATTAAGACTACATTTTGCTTGCTCTTCCCTTTTTACCCTTCATTTAATTAGTTCTCCCAATTTTGTCCCTTTTGTCTATCAACTACTAACATCTTAACTCCTTATTCTAATCAATTAAATGAAGAAATTTGATAACACTTCCTTCTATAAAAATGTTCCCCATTGTCTTAAGTCTCTAATGACACTAAAATCATTCAATTTGGTTCAAAAATCTGAAAGTTATAACCCAAACATTTTCAGACTATTTTTGCACTAAAACAGTAGACTATACCCAACTTCACTCCAGAAATTGAAAGTCTTAGGGTCTGAATAAAAATTAGATTCCTTCAGATAACTTGTAGCTCTATGTCTTTATCTTATTTAGAAACAATAATCATCTCATTTGGATCTCTATGGATTAAGACATCTTCAAAATACTGACGCATGTTTAGTAAAAATATCCAACTCACACTCTTCCAACTGATCCCCTCAATTTGATTCAATCAATCTTTTCCAAATTAATACCAAAAGCTATAACTTTTTTTTATAGATAGAGGAATGTGTTAAGAATCCAATGCTTTAAAAATCAGGTCATTTGGAGGTCGGACGACAAATTTATGATAAAAAGAGTGAAATATGTTCAAGCTAGGGGAAAGAACCTGTGGGTCGCGATCGCGACTTGTCGTGAGAACCTGCGGGTCACGATCGCAACCTAGTGCGCGCGGCTGCAATCTCGCGATTGTAACTTATCACGATCGCAACTTTCCTCTTCTCTCTTTTCTTCCTCCGACCTATCTTGGTAAAAAGGGCATAACGTTCACTACAAGTATCAAATTAATGTCATTCAAAGACCGTTTTAAAGAAGACTTCTAGATCTACAACTTCCATGAAGACTCAAAAGAAAAATTTGCCTCTAAATGGGTTAATATTTCAAAATACTGTAGTTGTCCTGAAAGTCCATCCTATGCAACAACCCAAACTTTTAATAATCATATCTCTCAACTCCAATGTCCAAAATTTTCATACTATATACCATTGGAAAGCTAGAAAAATAATCTACAATTTCCAAGAAGGAAACTTCACCAAATTTAGCCTAGATCAATACAGTATTTCCCTCAAAGCCAGAACACTAATTCTCACCCTTATGGAAAACTTTAAAAATGCAATGTACAACTTGGAAAGTCATGAGCATAACCATTCATCTACCAACTTTACTTCATTAAACTCCATAATCTTTGCTCATTTGACTCCTTATTCTCAACTCCATTTCAACTCAATATCATCCATAAAATTATAATCCACGATTGATCATGAACATTAATAACAGAACATACACATATATACCCATTCATCAAATTACTACATTCACTACCTTAATCTTGTCTATCATTTCTAATTCAGGAATTCTCTTCTTTTTGTTTTATGCCTAATCACTAATAATTTCTCATTTTAATAGTTCCAACTTCCAAGAAAAGTTCGGGGTTTAACAAGTTGAGTATATTTCTGCCTATGGATTACATTGTATTTATCTGCTAACATATTCTTAGTTCTTCCATATATGATGACAAATAAAGAAAAATGAAAAAAATGTTGAAAAGAAAAAGGAAACAAAAGGAAAAGGAAGAACAAGTGAGTAGCATCAATAAGTGCATAATATCAGTTATATTTGTATACCTCGGAGTTATGTTTTGTTATCCCATTTTTATCTGCTTTTTACTTTACTAATGCTTGTGCTTAACCCTTTTTCCCTCTTTACTCGCCTTAACCATGTCCACATTACAACCCTAAATAAGTCATTTTGATCTATTTATGCATGCAATAATTGTAGAAGAGAATTGTTGTATTAGCAAGCCTATGGTAGTGTAGTTTCCTATAAGAAGTTTGTACAAAACACTAACCATCAAAAACTTGAGAGAAATGAGTGGAAACTGTTAGGAAAATTCATTCTGCATCTTTACTTATCTTTGAGTGATGGTGTCAATTGTTGAGTTTGTTTATGTACACCAATAAAAAAGTAATCATGATATATGTATTAACTTAATATTTTAGTTAGTCTAAATTTGAGGGATTGTATGCTTTGGTCTTTGTAAAGATGAAATGATAGAATTGAGTGGTCTTATTTATTTTTCTTGAGAACATGCAAAGATTCAAGTGTGGGGTTGTTGATAGGTGTGCATTAGTTTATTGTTTTTTTAGGTAATTAGCATGTGTTTTCTTGCATAATTGTTGGTTATTGTTATAGTTTAGGATTCATTTTATATATTTTTGTTTAGTTTGATTTCCATTATTGTTCTTTTATGTTTGATGTTAGTTTAGGGTAAGAATTGACTATTTTTGTTTAGGAAGGAAGAAGGAGCAACTTGGAGATTGAGCTAGAAATCAAGAGGAAAAGAAAAGAGGAACTGTTTTGCGGCCAATTTGTAAGATCATGGGAATTGGCAGTTACAATCTGAAGGATTATGCAGGACTTCATCAAATTTAGGTTTTTTGGACTATAAAAGCATCATTAAGCCTCCATCTTAAAAAGAGATGAAACCTTTCTATAGAAAGACCATCTTTGGAGTAAAAAACACATGTTTGGAGCCTTGAGGAAGGATTGAAGTTAAGGATCATCATCAGGATTGGGGAAAATAGCACATCAACACCAAAATTTCTAGATTTTGGCAAAGAAGAGGAGTCTTTTTATTCAATTTTCTGTTAATTTTACTTCTTTTATTCTTTGTAAAATGGTTTATTTCAATGTTGATGATGTTATGGAGACCATGTTAGGATGATTTAGTTTTATGGATTGCTTTTGATCTATTTTGTTAGAACTTCTATTTTATTGAATTGAATGAAGTTGTCTTTGATGATTATTGATTTTATTTGTTATCTTGCAACAAATCGGGAGAGTGAGCAAGATAAATTTGCGTGGGATTGTACAACGAGAGTTGGCGACTTATAGACTTACAATTATGATATTAATTGATTTGTTAGAGGAGAGATCTTAGCCAGTCAATTGATTACCCATAAGATAGTTTAATAACTAGTTGAATAGGTCAAGTCATTGGGTAGGTTGAGAGATTGTACAATTGATTCCCTTTATTTCAATCAGGGAAAATTAATTACACCTTGAGAGAGGGTAGTTAATACATTCAAAAATCTATGGTGAGACACAATCCAATCAATAAAATAGGAGGGAGACAAAATAGGTAAAAAAGTAATCTTTAGTCTTTAGATTCTTGAATTCTAATTTTTCTACACGTTGGTATTGTCTATTATTTTGAGTTAGTCTTTTAATTTTTATTTAAATTTTCCAGATTATTTTATTAAACAATTTCATTTCTTAAACAAAGTTTTATCGAAATTAAGTGGTGTCTGGGCATCAATCCCTATAGGATCGATATCATCTCTTTTAAGCTACAAGTCACGACCTGTTCACTTATAGTTTTTGAGTGTAAAACAAGTAGATAGATTTTACCATCAACAGTGTCCCTCCTGTTCCTCACTGTAATGCACGTCTGAGGATTTTGGAGTTCTATAGAATGGAACTCCAAAATCTCAGAACGTCTCAAATACGATATGTCAAACATATCGTGTGGAGTTGTATGCACCTCCCCCACATCAAGAATATAAAACTGGGCTAAAGCAGTAACAACATGAGACATTCCAAAATATGAACTCTTTTTATTTACCATACTCACTATTGATCAAAAAATTCTAAAAGGTGTGATAATTTAGTTTTCGATCCATGCATCATAAAAAGAAAAGTTATTTAGCCGAGCATTTGTTACTTTTAATTTTATTAAACACAATTAAGCACATAAATTTGCGTAAAAGTAAATGCTCGGCACTCCAAATTAAAGAATTTGGTGCATTGCATGAGCCAAAGTGTTCTTCACCTGTGATTTTCCAATAATCATCCAAATAAAAATCATCATGATCATTTAAAACATTAGTGTTTGGCAAATCAAAAAGACCATGCATGACAGTATAACCCAATTTGTAAACATTACCAAATAGCCTAAACCAAAAAACATCCATTTTAGTATTATATCGGATTGTCGTGAAAAACTATATGGTCATCATAAGGTAAATAGGTACGTCACATTGAACAAACCTATTCCAACCTATGTTCATAGCTAGTTGCTCAAGTTTTTGTCTCCCTACTATACTCTCTAGTAGTTTAAAATCAAAATACCTAGGAGTGACTAGTTCTCTATCCCTAAGGTCACAAAAATGTGTACCTTCTTCTTTCAAATAAATTGGGAAGGGAGAGCGGTATGTCGCCGCTAAATCATGCTTACCTTTACTGGAAACTTTCAAACGGAGTTCGTCAACTAGTTTCATGGCCATTATCTTCCTTGGTGCCATTGTAAGAGAAAAATTTGCAAAACAAAATGAGAAAAAGATGAGTGAAATTCGTATTTAAGAGAGAGAGAGCAAAATCTTACCCTGATCCTTATATTTTTAAATGATTAATGCATTAAAAGATGAAAGGATTGTAAGATTAATGAAAGAGTTGAAGAGAATACCAAGAATTTAGAGGAAAATTGAAGAGTTTTAGAGAGAGAGATGAGACAATTTCGTGGGCTAGAGAGAGGGAGTGAAATTTTGAAGATTGGGTGAAAAAAGAAAAAGGGAGGGAAATCGTGGGAATTTCCACAATTCCCACGATCGTGCAATTTCTCTCCATAAAGTTTCTGGAGAGATTTTGATCGTGGGAATCACCTCATTTTCCACGATCGTGGGTATTCTCTCCAGAAACTTTTTGGAGAGATTTCCTATGATTTTGGGAATCAATCCAATTCATAGGAATTGGTGATTCTCATGATTTCAAATCTTCTTCTAGGCTTAATAGTAGTTATCTATAATCCCACCACTTACAAACACATCAAATTAATATCATCATCAAGAATTTTGAAAAGAAAACAAGTTAAAATTCAAACAAAAACCAAATTAAACATCAATCACACTCAATTCAAGCACAATCCTAATTAAATAAATCAAACAAGCAAATAAACAAAGACAATCAAAAGAAAAAAAATCTTATGGGTTGTCTCCCATGCAGTGCTTTCTTTTAACATTAGTAGCTCAATGCTCTATCCTTGGAAACTCTGCTGGGATCAATTATTATTAAGTCAAGAGGAGTTTACGATGATTAATTTTGATGACAATTAAATAATAATAATGTTAGAAACAAATGAATGTTTTTGACAAGTGTGTTAAGTGTACAGACGCAAACGCAAAATCAAAGTACAGAACATATACGCAGAAGGAAACACAGACGCAAACACAACATAGTCGTAGAAGAAAACACAGACGCAGACGTGAAGTCAAAACACAGACGTAGACGCAAATGCAGATGCAGACACAAAGTTAGTATAGACGTAAAGTCGAAATACAGACACAAACACAACATAGATGCAGAAGGAAATACAGACGCAGAATCAAAATGCAGATGCAGATGCAAAATCAAAACACAGACACAAACGCAAAGTCAAACATAGACTCAAATACATACAGGCACAGACGCAGATGCAAAAGTCAACGCAGATGCAAAGACAATATAGACACAAAGAAGACATAGATGATACCGTGAAGACACAGTAGCACATCAGACAGTTATTTAGTTAGAGTTAGTTACAGAACTCAAGTAAATGATGGTTATCAAGATTCAAGAAGCGGTTATCAAGAATCAAGAAGTAGTTAGAGACGAAGGCTATAAATACTAGTCGTAGTCGAAGATGTTACAATCTTAGAAAGTTAGACAATCTTAGAGAAAATTCTTACAAATCTTACGATTCAGAAAAGAGAAATTCTGTAGTGCGATACGAAGAGAGCTAACCCTACTGTAACAAAAGCTCACAATCTTTTTCTAGTGAGAGAAAGAAAAGGCTGATAGCCTGGAGAGGCTAAGATAGTTGAAAGAATACTTTGTAAGAGAATTGAAGAGGCTCTGGAAAGGAAGAAAGAATACTTGTAATTGTTTGGATTATAGTGAAACACTCAGACGAATTCTGAGGACTGGACGTAGCCTACAATTTGGGGTGAATAAGTATAAAATCGCAGTGTCTATCCTTTATCCTTTACTTCAGTTTATTTTGTTATTAAACAATTATAAAGAAGTTATTTGCAATTTAACTACATAATAATTTTCGTTTAAAATTTGTGATATCTTCTTAACAAGAAAGAGAAGTTCTTAGCAAGATTCTATATTCATAAAAAGGACCCTTTCTTCTGTATCGAGTTTCTTGTACGTAAAGTCTATACTAACGTGTGATTTACTTCAATTATGGTTGGCTTGCTTCCATATTTTTTTTTTCAATATCAGTTTTATAGCCTATAAGTAAGCTACAAACTGTAAAATAATCGAAAGGACAGTATGGATAACATTATGAAAATCAATTAAGTTTAATAATGTCCTTTTTCCAAGTGAACTGTCAATATAATAGGGAATAACAAAACTCTTTGAATCTTCCATTAAATCTAACAGTTTGTCCCGAACGAAAGTGAGTTGCTCTCTTTCTTCCTTAATCACCTTCATCTCCTCTACTTCTTTTACTTCCCAAATAGAGACTCTCATAGCTTCTTCAATTTTGATGTTTGTTGTCATATGTTCTTCATCCTCTTATTCATCAGAAAATTTGAACACATCAATTATCCTGAATGAGTTACTATCCTTTAGATTCTTAAATACATCCTTTATATTGAATGTCACTTGGTCATCATTAATCCGAAGAATAGGGTTCATTTTATGGACATCTACCTAAAACTTTTCGATGTTCACGCATGATATACTAAGATCTGGTAAAAAATATAAGGAGTTTTGATCCTTTTTATCATCTTCTTTCTTGATTTATTGGTCTTGTTTAAGGTTGGGTTCAACATGGTCTTCCTCTGATTCTTCTTTTTCATCCCCATTTCTAAGTGTGATAGCCTCATTTTACTCTCTTTGATATAATTCCATGTTGCTCAGAGAGTCTTCCACACTTTTCTTACAAAATTTATAGGAAAGCTATCTTACTTGAATTCTAGGTTGTGAATAAAATCAGCATGATTTTCAAAAACTTGATCAAACTCCTCTTCCAGTCTCTTCTGACTTTCCTCCTAGATGAGAAACATCCTCTTCTAGTTCTCTTCCATTTCTGTTAGCTTATCCATGATCTTATTGAATTTAGAATCCTATAAACTGGACTCATCTTGTTGAAGTTCAAATAAGTCTTGATGTCCCATGTGAGTACTTGCACTGTTGGACCAATAGAAATCTGGGTGGTTTTGCCACTCCGGAGTGTACGTGTTCCAATAAGGATCAGTACTTCCCCAACCATACTGTGCCTCATTGTAATTTGCAAAAGTTCCTTGCTCCCTATAATATCTATCTTCCATCATTGTTCTTTCTATTTCTTTTTGGCATCTAGCTCTTCAGATGTATCATTCCTCAATATAAGATGTCTTGATGTGTCTTATGATATTGGATAGTTCGTCGTTACCAAATTCGATAAATCTTCATATGCTCCTTATGTTCATACACCTACAAATACACAAGAAAAGTATCAAAAACTCTTAAATCAAAGTAATCTAAAGAAAACATGATGCTAAACAATCAATCACCGGCAACGGTGCCAAAAACTTGTTGATGGTAAAACCTATCTACTTATTTTATGCTCAAAAATTACAAGTGTACAGATCATGACTTGTAGTTAAAAAAAGCAAATATTGATCCCATAGAGATTGATGCCCAGACACCGTTTAATTTAGACAAAACTTGGTTTAAGAAACGAAATTGTTTAATGTAAATAAACTGGAAAATTAAATTAAAATTTAAAGACCAACACAAAGTAATGGACAATACCAACATGCAGAAAAATCAGAATTCAAGAATCTAAAGACTAGAGATTACTTTTTTCCCTAATTTGTCTCCCTCCTATTTTATTAAGTGAATTATGTCTCACCCTATATTTTTGAATGTACTAATTATCCTCTCTCAATGTGTAATTAATTATCCCTAATCGAATTAAAGGGAATTGATTGGACAATCTCTCAACCTACCCAATGACTCTACCGATTCAACTAGTTATTAAACTATCCTATGGGTGACCAATTCAATTCACCGAGACCTCTTTTCTAACTAATCAATTAACGTAATGATTGTATGTCTATAGGCTGCCAACTCTCGTTGTACAATCTTACATAATTAATCTCACTCACTCTCTCGATTTATTGTAAGATAACAAATAAAATCACCAATCATTAAAGACGACTTCATTTAATTTAATGAAATAGGAGTTCTAACAAAATAGTTCAAAAGCAATCCCTCAAACTAAATCAGCTACTCATGGCCTCCATAACATCATCAACATTCAAATAAACTATTTTACAAAGAATAGAAGAAGTAAAATTGACAGAAAATTGAATAGAGGAACTCCTTCTCTTCTTTGCCAAAATTTGGAAATTTTGGTGTTGATGTGCTATTTTCCCCAAACTTGATGATGATCCTTGACTTCAATCCTTCCCCAAGGTTCCAAACTTGTGCCCTTCACTCAAGGATGGTGTTTCTACATAAGGGTTTTCGTCTCACCTAAAGATGGGGGCTTAATTATGCTTTAATAGTCCAAAAACCCTAAGTTTAATGAAGCCCCGCGTATTACCTCTCATTATAATTTCCACGATCCTGGGATTTGGCATGATTCCCACTATCGTGGGAATTTGCAACAGATGGACTCCTCTTTTCTTTTCCTCTTTGATTTTTAGGTCAATCTCTATGTTGCCCCATCTTCCTTCCTACATAAAAATAGTAAATTCTTACCCTAAATTAACATCAAACATAAAAGAACAACAATGGAAATCAAACTAAACAAAAATATACAAAATGAATCCTAGACTACAACAATAATCAACAATTATGCAAGAAAACACATGTCAATTACCTAGAAAAACATATACTAATGCAAAAGTATCACACATCCTGAGACAAATATGAAGAATATTAGTGCACTCACCTTGAGGAGTGGTAGGAAGCTTGAGGATCCTAAAAGAATTACTCAAAGGACTAATGAAGAAAATATTAAAAAGGAGCTGGAAGAAGAAAGGGATATCCCATCTAGCTCAAAGGTAAATTTTGAATTCCTAATTGTTGAAAAGACTAAACCTCCATGTTTTCCTAGCAAGTTAGCAAAGTAAAATAAGGAGGATAAGGATAAAGAGATTTAGGAGATCTTTCGAAACATTGCGGTGAATATCTCACTATTAGAAGTGATCAAGCAAGTACTAAGGTACATGAAATCCATAATGATTAGGATGATTGAAACTGTTTCTGCAGTTTTTAAAAAGAAAATATCCCCTAAATGTAAAGAATTAGGCATGTTTACTATTCCTTGCAAAATTGGTAACGCTGAGATTAAAGAAGTCATGTTAGATTTAGGAGCATCGATTAATGTTATACCTTATTCCATATGTGCTTCTTTAAATTTAGGTCCATTAAAAGAAACTAATGTTACCATACAATTGGTTAGTCGTTATAATGCTTATCCAGGTGATTAAGGATGTGCTTATGCAGGTAAATTAACTAATATTTCATGTTCTCTTTTATGTAATTGACGTGAATAATAAAACTTTTCATAACCCAATACCTATCTTACTTGGGAGGCCATTTCTTAACATAACCCAAACTAAGATAGATATTCGTAAGGGTAACCTAACGATGGAATTCAATGGGGGAGTTACTCGTTTCAATATTTTTTATGTTAATAAGCATTCTCATAATGACCACTTTGTTTTTGCAGTTAATGTGATTGACCTTTCAGTATAGGGAGATTGTAAGCCAAAGTATAATAATAAATAAGAAGTAATTTCAACAAAAGAGAAGACCAAGGCTTTTAACGTCTCATCGAAAAGCTTTATCACCGATCAAAAAGTGCTTCTTTCTTAAGTTAAATATAAACTATTTCCAAATAAATGTTGTCCTTATTGAGTCGATCCTTTAATGATAACTAATTTCTTTGTTTATGGTGCAATATAGATTAAAAATTTGAAAACAGTGAAGACATTACATGTAAATGGTCAACGACTCAAACCTTATCCTAATGAAGGTCAACTGGAAAATGTCAAAGTTGTGATTCCTGGAGATCAAAATTTCACAACTTGATGAAGACAATATGGAATCAAGCCAACAACAATAAACAAAAGTGCTGCTTAGGAGGCAACCTAAGGGAATTTTATTTCTTGTTATTTACATTCTTATAATTGTGGTTTCTATTAAATGCTCATTTCTTACATTTGATATTACAATGAGGAAAATGTAATTTTTAAGTGTGGGGGAGGGCATCTTTGTTTTCGTGCACGTTTTTAACCTTGTTTATTGCTTATGTGTGTTTCTTAGGTGTTTTCAAAATCAAACAAACAAATGAACATTTTCTCTTTTTTTATTGCTTCTAGGACTATGTAGTCATAATTAGAGAGTGAATTGACTAGAAAAATTCATGGCAACTGGAACATGTACTTTTACTCTTTTAATTGGTCAATATACATTATCTTTAGAAGAGTAGTGATTAGTGGTTGACACAAGCTAGTGAGATTTTGAGCCTTTATAAATAGACACATTCATATCAGTCTTATTGACTTTTATTTGTGAGTGACCTTTATGACATGCTCATCCTAACTTTGCCTTGATTTTCTATTCAAAAACCACATTTTTATTAAATGCATTAACATAGAAATGATATAGGCATTCTTTGTTTCATAAGATAAGTTAGCCAAATAGCCCATCTAGTGATATGAATTTTCCTTTTGTTAAGCCCCTTGAGCTTTATTTGCCTTTTCTTTTTATTTTAACCCACATTACAAGCCTTAAACCTAACCAAATATCCTACTCAATTCTTAAATCTAGTGAAGCATTTGTTGATTGTTGATAATTGTGGATGCTAAAAGTGTAAATGTGGGGTGTGTATATATGTCGGTTAGTTATAATTATTGGAATGTCATTTTATCTTTTTTTAATGAATTCGGAATGTTAATGTAGCTTCTCTCAATTTTTTTGAAAAAAGAACAAAAGAAAAAAAGAAAGCAAGGCAAAGAAAAGAAAAGAAAAGAAAAGAAAGAAAAGAAAGAAAAATATGTTTAAATAAAATTATCGAGGAAATGCGTTTGTTTTGCAAAGTTATTCATAAGTAGTTTTTCCTCCTACAGTTGTATGGGAAAAGTTATTTGATTACGATTACAATGTGAATGAGGGAGATGTAGTTTTTTATGGAACATAGTTTTTACATTTATTATAACTTATGGTACCCAGCTTTAAGTGAATGTTAGTTTAAACTCTTGATATTCCATTAAGTGTTTTCTTATTTCACTAGCTTGGATGGCTTTTGCACTACATTACCGAAATACATCTCACCTCAACCTTTACCCACATTATAACCTTAAAAATTCCTTTGATTCATTATTATGCACATGAATCTTAGTGGTGGAGAAATGAAATGATATGAAAAATTGTGTAATGTCTTGATCATGAATGGTGTTTAAGTATACCTATGGACCAATGCTATTTACAGACTTTGTCCAAGTCAACTATTAGATTGCTTAGTTTCTAATAGTGATCATTGTTGATTGATCATGAGTAGAGGTATTTAGTGTTTAGTTATTGCTATGATTTTGAAAGCTATTTCTCTTTTAATTATGGCTATCTATTCTTAGGAAATGTGGAAATTATGGAAGTTTTTAGTTTGTGACTTTGATTTTATTGTTTTTCCCGATGATGGTCAAAAGTTAAGCGTAGGGAAATTTAATGTGTGGTTAATTTTTTTATACATTCACTTCTTAACACTTAGTGATTATTGTTGTGAAATGCTCAAGATACTCATTTTAGGTCATATTTGATTTAGGTACAATTTGGAAGCATAAAAGATAAAATTAGTTAAAAGCACATTCATTGAGCCAAGATTTTGACATTCAAACTCAATTACCCTTATGAAATAAGAAGGAGATAGGTTAAGGTGAGGATTGGACAAAAAATCACAAGAAGAACAACAACTTAACAAAACCTAGGTGATACACAAATGTGTATGCAATAAAAAGATAAATTTTGGCTTATATAGTTGGATACACGACACAAGTTTCGCATTTAATTGACTTATACGGTTTGATACAGGGTCGTGTATCAAACCATGTATATACCGAGAAACCTAATTTTTCATATAAATAGAAAATTTTGATGGCGAATGAAGGGAGAACTATTTTGGGACTTTGTGAAGGGACAGAGCACTTACTCTTTTAAGACTCATGAAGGGCTAAGCTTCCCTATTCCAGTTCAAAGGTGAAATCGACGCCGAGGAGTGCATTTAAGCATATCGTCATTATGTATTGTGTTCTTTCTCTCTTCAACAATTGTTTATGTTATTCTATATCTATTGATTTGGGTATTCGTGCCTGGATAATCGTTATTCTAATTCTTGTTAGATTGTTTACATACGAAACCATTGCTAAAATCTTAAATACAATACGTAATCATTGTGTTATAGATTCATTTGTGGCAACTAATGTTGCTAAATCATTAGGGATAATGTAGCATAAGCTAAATAACTCAAACTAATGTGGGTATTTCTTATATTGATTTATTTCTTAATCGTAATGCAACTTTCTAACTAAATCTAGAGAGCTTGTTCTAGGTTGTTCGATAGTTAGGTTTAATTAAAGAGCTTGTTTTGATTAAATGCAATGTAAGGGAAAACTGGGATTAACAAAGTTTGTTGTTAATTCACTATCAATATTTCTAAGAGAGGTGTGAAAACGATAATGTAATGACGTATGTTTATTTGTGTTTAGGCTTAGATTGATCTGAGAATCAGATCTTAAATGCATTGATCACTTGCATCATTTTTAGCTATTCACTTTAATTCATTTTTGTTATATCATTTTATTTTGTTATATGAATCAAACCAACCCCCCCTCCCCCAATATCCTAAACACTTGATTTTTTTCATTACAGAAGCGTTACTTATACTCTCTGTGCGATTGAACTAGACTTATCACTAGCTCTAGTTTTAAGTTTAGTTATTTTGTTTAGTGTTATAACATTCTACCAAAAAGAAGAAAAACTTTGTTTAGACCTTGATCTGGAAAGTTGGAATTTTTTATGTTTCTTCTTGATCTCTCACGTTTTATCCACTTTGTTGTGTTGGTTGTTGCATTTTTTCAAGTGTCTTACATTTTTAAATAGTTTTTGAGGCTTCTAAGGTTCTTTCTAGGGTTTCCTCACTTAATTTGGTTCTAAAAATAGGCCCAAAACATCCACAAACCAAAAAAACTAGCCTGCTACAAAAGCTGAAATCTGCTATTTCACTTTCTGGGAGATGCACGGTTTGATACATGGCCATACATAACTCAAAAATCTCCAATATTCACGATTTTGCATGAGCTAAGAGACATACACAGCCATAGACACAGTTATATAACCCTAATTTGCTTCAAATCTTCCTTATTCTTCAATTATATGATTTCTAGCAGTCACAAACATATCAAACAACTAAGAAAACATAAAATTAAGACCCAAATCATGTTCTAAACCTCACAAACATTTAGAATATAAACAAAAACCAATAATAATGTAATTCTTAAACAAACACTAATAATAACATAATTCTAAGTCTATACACATGATAATCATCTAAAAAACACTCAAAAACATACTTAAACATCTATCAAAACATAGTACAATTTACACCTATCATTTTTATACTTATACTATAATTGAATGATGATGCCTGCATGTTAATTTATTATCTTTTTTATTTATTGTTTGTGAAAGTTTGATCACTTTTTATATGATTTGAAAGTATTGTATAATGGATGAAAGTGCAGCATTAGTCCATAAGATAATGAACAATAAGTGTAACATGAAAATATAACACCCTTGTATATGACATAAGTTTAAGAACATTGAATGATTTAATTTAGTATTTATTATCATAAATGTAAATCCAAATACAAGTGATTTATATTGCAAGAGCAATTAATATAAATTTAGGGAATTTATTTTATTAACATAGGTATTTCTTTTAAAGAGTGAAAATGCATTTAAATCTGAAAAAGAAGATGGCAGTAGCCCAACAAAACCAAAACTCGAACTCCAAAATACAACCTGAGGTAGGTAAGTTGAGCATGAGATCCAGTAAAATTTATGGATAAAGCACAACGACACAGGCTTGGAATTGAATAAAAGTAACAGAGGATGTGATCCCGATAAGCTGGCTTGTTCAAGTAAGTACAAAAACCTAAGCCATAGTCCTTAGATACCGAATGGACAGGAGGGGAGTTATACCTTTCTTTGTGTTATTTGTAAATCGATAAATAAGAAATTGTCATTAGTGCATTCGAGATTAATCAACAAATCAGTCAGATGTTAGCTTGGAGTTTATACTTATTTAAGACTTTATGTGGTAAAATTGTTTTCCCAATTCATCAAAATGTGGTTAGGTTAAATACTTAAATTGTTTGGTAATCATTTTCCAACATTCTTATGTTCCTCTTTCCATAATACATATGTGCCACATCTAAACAGTAGTTGCCACCGGTGGGAAAATCTCACTTGTGCAGCCCAAAGTACGCACTAAAGTCAACTGCTTTCATAGCAATTTATTCTACCGAAACTCAGTACGCAACACCATAATGTGCTTTTAATATAACAAAATTCATTCAAGAAAGTGGCAAGTACAGGGACTCAGTCAACAAAGTCAGTTTTAAATTATTATGTTTCATTAAACTACCTTCAAAACTCTCATATTTTCCTTTTAAATAAGATCTGATTATTTGTTATTTTTAACTTTTGGCTTTTAATATTTCTCGGATAGTGTTTAAATCAACTCTTAGATTAATTTGGTAAACTAAGTTGTTAAATAATCAATAATTTGATAATATTTTATTCATCAAAAAATTTATTATTGCAAATTGTTCACTTGATGTTAATTGATCAACGATAAATTCTAAAAATTAAGGTGAATTTTTTTTGTTCAATACTATTTCACAAATAACATCAATTTTGTAATTTGCGTTAACAGTACCAAGGATGCATTGGAGCTTAAGCATTCAATCTTCTCGTCCCTGTCATATACAATCTCATACAAGAAAATAAATATAATAGTAATTAACGATCTTGTTTCCATCTTTGCTCTTAGGATAAAGCTGACAATTATGTCATAAGGAAAACAGAAAAGTGTTTTTGCGATAGCAAACCCGTTAAGAAAGCGGGTCAATGAATACAGAGAGATAATTAGGCATAACAAGAATACACATCAGAAGCCTCCCATCGCTTTTGTACAGTCCTAATATGGCAGCATTAGCAACAAACAAGCTCATTAAATGCCCGTTATAACACACTGTCTTGCAATTATGTCGTCGCCTTCCCTATAGTCCCAATATTCCATCCCCTTTCCTTTTCCTTTTGGTTATGCATCTGCCTTATATCCTTGGATGCCACTCTTTTACTTCCTAAGAGAATTCTGTGTGCCATCCTACCTCTACTCCCAATTGAAACTCTAACTTTCTCCGTCCCAACACTTATGCCACCTTTTCTCATATGTTGCATTGAGGGCTTGATCTGGATTTTCTTTTGAAGGCTTCGTCTCAAGATTGTTCCTAGCTTATTGGTGACTTTTTCGACTCCTTTAGGACTGTTGCAAAGTACCTCCTCTAGCTTGCATTCATTTTCAGATTCTGTATCTTCCTTTATGTGGGCTGGGCAAACTGGCGTTGATCGTAGTGAATTTGGTACAGTTGCTAGGGGAATCAAGGAGTTACGTCTTGGAGCTGAGGTTATTGGGACCCTTTTCACTGTAGCACAAATTGAGGCTCTGCCTGTCCTCTCTGGTAGTTCAGCCGTTCGAGGGTTGTTTTCCTTTTCTGGATGATCAATGTAAATGAGTGTTCCATCAATGTGGGGTGGCTTCAAAGTGTTGTTCTCCATCAGTTGTTGCTGACTGAAGTTCATATGTTCTTTGCTCAAGATAAGCTCATTGCCATTTTTGGCATTTCCTAATAGCCTATTCGTAAATGGTAGCCGTGATTGCGCATTATTTTGCTCATCTTTGTGCTCCTTCATTTGTTGATTTTGTTGTAGCTGTTGAGCTATCTTTGTGTCCACATGCTGACGAGCTAACTTCCTTTCAATTAGCAGTTGTGACTCTAGCTCCTTTAGCTGCAAAAAGTAGTGGAAAAAAAGCCATAGTTCAGACATGTGAGGGATAAGCAAGCAAACGAATAACTTTTATCAGCTAATTCGATGATATTGGTATCCACAGTTGTTTGATCACCTTTTCAAGAAAACTCCTACTTTTGAAGTCTTTTTCTTTTAGCTTCAATTCCAATCCATGGATTGTTTCCTCCATTTTCTTAATTTGCAAATCTTTATTCTTCAGGTCCTGCTTCGATTTTTCAGCCTTAAGAGTAAGAAGAACGCATTAGATCAACAAACATTTGGGAACAGCCATCTCAGAGAGATAATAAACTTGTAGGGGAAAAAAGAGCTTCGCTAATACTAAATCAGTTGTACCAACTGTTTGTATTTCAGCATCTCAGAATTCTCCAATTGTCTCTTCGCAGGGCCCAACTCTATTCCCCTGACTCTGCTCGCGAAGTTTAGAGAACATAAAGTCTCACCAAGGTCGTTCTCATTAGGACTGATTTGTACAAACATGAGCGTCTTTGAGTCTCCTCCTGGCAAATAGAACTTAAACAGTTAGGTCTATACTCTTCGTCCTTAACATGGACTGTGAATAAAAATTATCTTTTGGTTCTTGAGAAAGTGAACTTGATATTGACTGTGACTAAGAGTTAAGATAGTTGTTCCATTTCCACAAATGTGTTACTGTGACTGAGTGTTAGGATAGTTGTTCCATGTCCACAAATGTGTTTTCTACTATATTTTGAAATTCCGCGGGGAAGAGTACCTAATGAATCTTGAAGTAAGTGGGTAAGCTTGGAGTTCCTGCATGACAAACAAGCCAATATGTTAACTTGAAACTGAAGGCAGAAATAAAGCTAGATTCTACAAAATAAAGAAATACCATGCAATGCTATAACCTGAATGGGATGTGAGGGCTTTTGTTAGCCAAAGCGGATATCACGTCACCAAGAGCAGATAAAGATTTGTTGATATTTTGTGTTTCCTTGAGTCTATCTCCTTGAACTTCTGTCTTGGCTACTCGCTCACTTCCTGCTAGGTCTACCAGCCACAACTTGCTTTTTGTGCATTCTCCATTCAACAAATTCTTTCCTTTGACAGTCACGCAATGTATGCTGCATCAAGAATGAATTATACTCTAGCACTTGATGAAAATTAAGCATACCGGCTGCATAATGTATTGAAAATAGACTTGAAGCCGGAATAAGGGCCACAGACCAGTGAGATCGGCTGCTGCGCTCATTAGCATTTGTTGGGCCAACAGCCCTTGCTTCACTCCCAGTTCGTAGAACTTCCCAGACCTCATTCATATTGTTCACACGGGCTTCAACTAGCCCAGGGACATGATGAAATCCTTCACCCGCATGTCTTATTTCCAGCCTGCAACATACATCACAGACATATTGCTAAAACATAAAGTATAAACAAAACTATCCCTAAAAATACGTGCAATGCACAAATGGAACCTAAATAAGATCCAGAACTGCAATACCTTTTTCCAGACACTCCTGACTGAGAGCCTGAAGCAAGTAAATCTCGAATTTGTTCATTATAGACCTCTAGAACACTCACACGAAGATCAAATTGAAATAAGTTCTCTTTCTCCTTAATTAAGCGGAAGATCTGGTCAAGAGTCCTAAAATTTACTCCACGTGCTTCTTCCGTACCCTCCATTGTAAAAGTTTTACCAGTTCCAGTCTGACCATAAGCAAATATGCATACATTGTACCCATCCAAAACTGATGTTGCAAATGGAGCAGTATCTTGGAAAACATTAGCTAACAGAGAGACGTAAAGAACATATTGTTATTGACAATCGGAAGGGATGGGGATTATACTTAAAATTTTAGATGGACTACATCAATTTATAATGTATGAAACCTTGGTCTGACTGGGGGCTGAAAACAGCATCAAACTTGAAGGTCCTTCGAAGAAATCCGTTGGATAAAACTGTGAGTTCACCATCTTTTGCGGAATCAAAATCAATAGCCATGGAAGCTCCTGCAGCAACTTCTTCTGCATTTAGAGGCCTACATCGGCAGAAGACCCTTATATTTCCTGAAAAGTAACCACTGTTGCTCAGTAAACTGTCGGCAAACCAGTGGAATTTCAAAGTAAACATGCAGCTACCTTTCAACTCTAGAACCTTGTTATAAAGTTCCCTTCGTTCCTGGGCCCCTTCAATGAATTGAGTTTTGAGATCTTCATGCAAGTTCTGTTGCTGCTTCACTATCAGAAAATAAACAAGCAATTGAAATAGGAAAAAAGAAATGCAACTATTTTTGTATCAGGAAACGATTTTTAGTACATAGAAGATGTCAGATTAACATACTGGCGGACTCAATTGTAGCCATTATTCCAGGCATATCAGCAACGCATTTCTTGTATGCTAGTGTGTCTTCTAATAGCTGAACATGATCCATTTTCATGATCTGTGAAAGAAAGAACAATCAAACTAATGCAGTCATGTTAGTTGTTTACTGAGAGAGAAATTTCTATAAACAAACAGCCTGATTACCTTCAATTTTCTTTTCAAGTCTCTCAATGATGAGAACCACTTGCTCTTTTCCTTCACTTGACCCTCAATAGCATATGCTAGAACAGAAAGTAAACATGGTCCATCATTTTCAGGATAATTCAAATGATTGTCTGAAGACAGAAGCAGAAGTTTTCATACCCAAGGATCCAACATGCATAGACTTGCGCATTAGCTCATTTTGAAGAGCCTTCAAGGACCTCGAAGCCTCTTGGCATTCCTTATTCTTACTTAAATTCTCACTCCTGAGCTCTTCCATTGCCTTCTTCACCTCTGCCAGTTCTCTTCCCTGACATTCATAGTCTCTTAGTAACTTTTCATAATCTCCTCCACCTTGGCACTCACCATTACCCTACCATTCAGCAGAATGTATATCCCTTATTCAAGAAAAAAGTTATCTGCTAAATCAGGTAGACCAAATAACTATACTACTAGGATAAGTAGTTATTACTGTTGTCGGCTTGCATTCTTTCATTTGAGACGTCCACAAAAATTGAGTCCCTTCTTGAGGATCTGATTCTAGAAAATTGAAATTATGTCAATTCCTTTTTTTTTTTTTCTTTGGCTCCTAGTCTTGAACTCAATCTTTAACAAGGAAACAAGAAGGAGAACTGAACTTACTGGTAAAATCAGTTGGTTGTGGATTGATATCAATAACGGGATGTGAATCTTCTTGGCATAATTTCTCTGACGGGGGAAGGAGCTCAAAAGAAGATTCGGGGGACAAGCTTTTGCTGAATGTTTGGCAAATTGTAGCAAACTTCACGGATGGGCTCTTACGAGCCTCTTGGATTTCAGAAGACCCATCAATGCCGTTGTCTAGAGAGAGCTCAACAGAGCAATTGTTTGGACATAATAATTGAGAACCCGCATGGCTGTTGGCCACTATATCAGGTGAACCGGCACATAAAACCAGATCAGGAGACGTTAAAGAAAACCCCATCATTGACCGACCTAGAATTGGATTCACAATTCAGTTCCAAAACTCCAAAACAAATTAGTTCTGTGAAAAGGTTAAGTTTACCATGTAAGAATGGATCACTGAATTTGGGTACAATAGTTTCTTCTGAATATCGATCCTCTTTACAGGTCAGATTATCTACAATTGTACACACAGGAAGAGATTAAATGGAAAAAACAAAAATATATATATATCGACATGAAGGGAAAAGAGTTGCGTACCGCAATCTGGGGTACAAGGAGAAGTAGAATCCGCCATGTATGGAGCTGAAAGATTGAGAGTAGCTGATTGATTGCAAGGTTCAATGAACATAAATAAATCAGTGGAAACCTTGTGTTGTATTGTTTCGCTAAAAAAGCTTGTGGGTCATGCATTCATGAAAGCTTCAATTTGTGGTCACTCAACACTCGGAGGTAAGGGAAGGTGAGTTACGCAAAGAAAGGAAAAGAAGAATGATACTTTGATAGATTAGAGTCAAATTATTTAATTTGTTTTTGTTTCAAAAAACATTCTATTACTGAACACGACCGTTGCTTTGGAACTTTTGAAATTTGAATTGTGCTAAGCGGGCTGCCACAAGAAATTGTTTCTTAACCCGGTCTCGTTTATCGTACACGGACTCAAAGCCGAATCAACTTGCTATTATTCCCGGTGAATTGAGTATGATGGTTATAGTTAATCTTTTTCTTTTGAATAACATTTTAAACAAATTGTTTTTGCGAATTGAATAAGAAATGTATTGAATATAGCTAAGTAAATACAAGTATGCAAAAGTAGAAGACGACTAGCTATAAGACCAGTCTGTCTATTCTATCGCAGATCAAGAGTAAGAATAAAAATGCAAGATTTACAGTAATAGACTAAAGCAGTGACAGCCAACTATTGGAAAATCGGGTTGAGATCTGATCCCGACCGCAGTAGAATAATTATGAAAATTTTTCATAATCTTTGATTTCTCGAAAACCAAAATCTCTTTAATTCTATAAAATGATTAACACAAATAATAATAAAGCGGAAACTTAATTCGTACCTTATTTCGAAAATTGATCTTTATCTTGTCGTATTCTTCGAACAGTTCTCGAAACCGATCCGTTTCAACCACCATGGCCGCACAAATATCCGGCTTTTAACAGTATCTACAGAATGAGTTGAGATAACTCTGTAACTCTTACAGAGAGGGTTAAGCAAGAAGTGCTAGCACCATAGAGTTGAAGCCTATTTATAACAAACTTTGGATGTTTTAGTAATTTAATTAAAAATATATTATAATTTCAATTAAACTTTAATTATAATTACAAATAATTATAATTAAATATCAATTATGCCTATATAAAATTCAATATTTCATATTGATCCTTATTTATTAAATATCTCATATTTAATCAGAAAGTTTCTCAAACTTTACAATCAAGTCCAATTTGATTAAA
>JANZXP010000004.1:20379284-20412563 GCA_027576715.1 Erythroxylum flavicans | reverse complement strand
TAAGCCAATTCCTAAGCAAAGCTTTCAAGTAGGTTTCATGTTTATAATGGGATAATGAGACATTATGTTTTCTTTTTTGTCAAGAAAATAAATGATTTTTATTGGTTGATTAATTATGAAAAAGATGATGTAAGTGCATATGAAATATTTTACGTTCATGAAAGATATGTTTTGAAAATGCGCCCTTTGGGCAACATGTTTACAAGTTATGAAATACATGTTATATGGGTTTGGTTTGGTCCCTTAAGTATGTCAAGTGCAATTTGGCAAAAGGCTTCTCTCACCTGCCTGCTAGTGGCATGGAGCTCCTTCACGGACTCTCATAAGTTTACGGCTACTCAAAAACCATTTTGTGGGAATACGATAGTACGTTCTGCTCACGGCTACATAGGACCCTTAGGAGAAATGTGTAGTACGTTCTGTTTTGGACCTACCTAAACTAGTTTTATGTGTTTATGTGTTCATGACATATTGACAAGATTGACGCATACATGAATTGTTTATTGTGAATTTGGTTGAAGATTTAGGAACCATGTGTTTTATGATTCAATCAGAATTTTTTAATGACAATGAACGTTTTAAATGATTTTGCTTGTTATTCGTTATAAACTTGTTTTTTACGAGCTTTTAAGCTCACCCCCTTTTCGCCCCATCCTCAAGTGAAGAAAATGAGATCAAGTGAAAAAGAATCAAGGCATCACTCTAAATTTTTGCATATTTTGTGTTTAAGCTAGATTTGTAACCACAAGGCTTTAGTTGCATTTTGAGCAAATTGCCATTCATGTATCTTTTTGTATTTTGGGCATTTTGAGATATTGATGCATTATGGCTGAAAATGCCTACTAAAGCTTTGTAAAAACTTTTATATTTTGATGTTAATGAAGTATGTTTGTGTATGTTTGTGTTTGCAGATGGTATGTCAATTTTGTTCATTGCATTTTTTTCAAGTTTTCCATAAGGGTGAGAATATGTGTTCTGGCTTCGAGGGAAATACTATATTGATCTAGGCTGAATTGGATAAAGCTGCCTTCTTGAAAATCGTAGATTACTTTTCTAGCTTTCCAATGATATATAGTATGAAATCTTTGGACATTGGAGTTGAGAGATATGAGCATTATAAGTGGTAATGTTGCGTAGGAAGTATGTATATGACAGTTATGATGAATAATGAGAGTTTGGGTCTGTGATGACGTCACATCTTCTTTGATGACGTCATATTATCTTGAGTTGACCATCTGAATCTTCTATCTTTTTGCTTCTACTTTTTGTTTCTTCTACTTTTTGCTTCTTCTTCTGTATACTGTTCATTTTGTATCGTCTAGGCCATCTTTGACCCTTTATATGATAGAATTTGTTCCCAAGGTCTTCAAGAAACTTATAGACCTATAAGTCCTCTCTCAAACCAGCTAACAAGAATCTTGATCCAATACCTATAACGAAAGTTATGCTAGTTGCCCCAATAGAAAAAGGTTTAATATGATTGAGGACAAAACCAAATTGAATGATTTTGGTGTCTTTAGAGACTTAAGACAAAAGGGGAACATAATGTTCTGAAGAGGTCAAATTGAAATTTCACTTTGAGTTTTCCCACAAATATGTCCAGAAATAGGTTAAGTGAGTTCTTTTTGAGGAATGGCTGATGTGGGCACGCCACCTTTGTGGGATGCGTATCTAGATGTCACTTAGGACGTCAGACATATGACTCGCAAAGGCAAGGTCCCAACAATGCTAACAATATGCATTGTTTGTATAAATTGAAGGTCCGAAAATGTTAAGATGAACAAGATAAAGCTTTTGTGAAATTTATGTTGATTTAGGAACACTTGAAATGGCTTCATTCTTCCTTATTGTTATTTCACTTAACTTATATTGCCTTGGAGTTCTCTTCCATTGTATTTAGTGCTCCACTCATTTGATCCTTCCATCACTTTTTCCATATATTGGACTTCATATTTAACCTTTTGCTTAAATTTTTTCGAATAAATTTACTAATATTAACAAAAATAAAACATTAATAATGACATTTCCTTAACATCAAAACCATTGGTGAGAATCTCATTTAATCTAACACCAACTTTTTCTCAAACAATCAATCTAGGATTCAAATATAAATTCAAAGCTTTTGATACTTTTAAAGACCCCTTAATAGATCATAAAAGACTCATTAACTTCTCCAATGATTAAAAAATAAAAAGGGAAATATATTTATACTCATCTACTTTATTCCTCTCCATTAGAAACAACTTAGATATATTAAATACAAGACTAGTCATTATAATATTCGAAAAACTAGTTATTCGATCAACCTATAATTTCATTTAGTTGACCTAATAGCCAATCAAATAGAAAATAATAGGTGATTAGTAAGGTGATTCAAAACTTTGAAATTTTTTAAAAGCTTCATTATTCAAAAATTAGAACATTTAATCGACCTACCTAAATATTTGTATGACCTAATCCAATCATGTTAACAATTTTTCAAACTTCTTTAACATCAAGTGTACCTATACTATCATTAGGTTTCCCTATTAATTCTCAACCATTTTTAAACTTATTTTAAAATAATATGACACTTTCAATTTAACACTTTATGAAAATAATAAAGATCAAATTTCAATATATTAAAATTTTAAACGAGATAATTGTAAATACATATTTTGAGAGGATAATAATTTGCATGAAGTAACATATGGGGACTCCACCGACTATCAATCAATATCTTAAAACCTATTTATTGATTTAATTTATATTCATTTGAAATCTCTATTTTAAAAAGAGATTTTTCTCTTGACTATTGCATTAAATTTTCTTTAAGATGTATATATGTTATTGCATCATAAATGATTAATTGATAAATGTGCATATAACATTTTAAAATTATTATAATTTCTATTTCAATTATTATATCAATTTTAGTTTAACTCAGCTAGTAAAATCTTGTTTTTTGCCATCATGATTTAATATATCAATTCAATTTTTAAACAGTATTTTTTTCTCATTTCATTCTTCATTCAAATTCTGGAAAATGTAAAAAATTTAACATTCAAATCTTTAGATTTCGTTTCTCTATTTTTAGAAACAGATTGTTGAGGTTCTGAAAGATTATTCCTTGTGAATTGCATCTTAATATATTTTATTGAATCTCAAAATAATAAAGGCCAATAACTAATTACTTATATTCAAGAAAAAGTGGTGCAAAAATATTTTAGTGTTTGATAAGTGATGATTTCATTTTCTAAGGTTAATTATCATTATTTTCTAAATTATTTTAATAATTCTTATTTATTTTGAAATCTTATTAAGTTTTATAAACATTGTAAACACATATTTGGTACCATCAAAATTTAACTTTTGAGTAACTGATGGATAAATTTAATTATTTTGTTTTAAATACATGTTAATTGGTTAAATACAAATTTAATTCCTCAACTTCCATCATTTTTAAGAATTGAAAAAGGTCCGAGCTCAATTTAAACCAACCTAATCTAAGGTGAACTATCTCGACCCTATTTGATTGAGGTTTAGGCTAGGCATAAACTTTTTTTAAAAAAATCAAATTCTGAACCAAAAATTTGAGTTCGGACTTCATAACCTACCCCAACTTATCATTAACAAAACAATAACATTTTGTACATTGACGAATACAATATAGCAAATTTCCTTTCCGCTCTTATATCTTCTGCTATATATTTACCTAGCTTTTCCAACCGTCTGCAATTCTAATATCCCTTGTCACTCACTTGCTTTCATTGTGCATCTCTCTCTGCATGCCGCCTGTCGATACTTATCATTGCCTAGTTTTCTTGTCGAATATTTTCTCCTAATTTTCCGTGTTCCTGTACCGTGAGACATATAAAAGTAATCGAACCTAAACTTTGTGTCATTTGCCATTCCTTTTCCAGGTTTCCATTGACTTCAAATCTTTACTTGGTTTTGCAAGATGCTACTGATTGTCATGAGTTTCTTTCTTTTATATTATTATTTTAAACATGAACTTGATTTCCTTATTTATTTTTGGGTACAACATAAAGTTGTTTCTTGTTAGAAGTTAAAAAAAAAAAAGCTATTTGTTTTAAATGTTTTGATGCTTTGTTTGGTAAAAGCTAAGAGTTTGAGCAAATAACCTTTTGTTTGACATATCTTCATTCCTGAATCTTCATTCTTTTGAATGACTCTTGTTCTTAATGCTTTATATTTATAGACAAAAACTTACTGGTGAGTTTTCATTGTCTCCTTTTTATAGTTTTATTTTATTAATTTTATAATTTATTGGATTTGAGGTACATGCATCGATATGATTGAAAATGCAAGGCTTCATAGTTTTATTGATTTATGCCCAACAACCACTCAGTTAGTTGTAGTTTAGCGATAAATTTATCTTATATATATTTATAGGATAAATATACATTGCAAATGAATTTATAATGAGATTATAATTATGAGATTCATATTGCAATTTTTTATTATTCCTAGTCATAGTTCTATTCAAACTGAGTTAATAGAGCATAAAAGGACTAGAACACATTATATTTCTTCCTTATAAAGGAAGTAGTCGATTTTATAGACTAAAGTACAAAGATACTTAAACATATGTGTGAAGTCTTGTTAGAGAATAAATTCGCTGAACTAACTCCATGTGATAATTCCATTTAGAATATTATTTGTAAGTTTATGAAAATTCTTATTGTAATAACTAGACAAATGATTCTTTGACTTGAGATCTCTAGAGTTATTTCATATTGGGATTGTTATTTTGACACTATTTATGATTTGTTTTAGTCAAGGATAGCTCAGTCAAGAACCATCAGATATAACATGAATTATATAAAAATAGTTGAATGATCAATATATGATTTATCACTCTAAAGTGATTAGGGGAAAATTTCTATTGTTCTCGATTAGTATTGATTTAGGAAATCCTTTGTCAAGGTGAAATGATACTTTGAAAATAATTTTGAATGTCATTAATTGAATTAATTACGAATAGTAGAGAGATGATATAATTGAACTCAAAGAAACATTAATTTTATACTCTACGTCTAGTTGTAACATTAATTGATGAAAGGATTGAATTATATAGAAAAATCATGCATAGAAAGATTAGTCAAAATCACCTTGACATTCCTAAATATTTAGGTGGTCATAATACGTTGTTAGACGTCAATCTTGATCTATAGATATAAATTATTAATTAGATAATTAAAAATAAATTAAAAGAGTTTAATTTATCAAATCATAAATATAGTTTAAGTTTATAATTTATATCCATTACTAACATATTTAGAAACTAAATGGGTTATACACAAAGAACGAATTGAAGAGAGAAAAGATATTTCTAATTGGACTTGGATTGTAAAGCTTGAAAAACTTTAAAATTAAATATGAAATATTTAATATATTAGATCTTATTTGGACATAATTGGTATCTAATTAGAATAAATTATAATTCTAATTAAATTTTAATTAAATTACTAAAATATGCAAAACCTATTATAAATAAGCTTAAGCTATAAATGAGCTAGCACTCTTTGCCGACTATCTTTGTAATAGTTGTTAGTTCTCTCAACATGTTTTATAAATATTATTAAAGGTTGAATACTTATGCAAATACGGTAGTTAAGATCAGCAAATTTTAGAAATAATTTGAGGAAAATAATAAAAAAATGATCAAGAATTACGATTCATATTTTATTTTGATTTATGTGTTAATTATTTTATAAAATTTTAATTAACTTTTAGCTTTCAAGAAATCAAACAAAAAAATTTGTATTTATTCCACTGTGTATCGATTTTCCGTCAAGTTTCCCTGTAATCTTTGAATTGTATATTATTAACGCTTGGCAATGCTTTTTCTGGGTATATTCACTTTGGGAATGAATAACTCATGTACTTGGATACTCGTTGGGTTTGGTATTCTAAAGAACTTATTCGAAGGAGCAAGTAGCCTCAGTTTTATGCTTTCCCAAATGTTTTTTACAACATTTACTTTAATTATCTTGTAATGCTACATTGTAACGTTTTAAAATGCTTAATGGAGTGATAAATTCATCATTCAAGATAGATTTCTTCCATGGACATTTTAGATGGAACTTTTCGAGCCTGACATAACTTGAATAATATCAATACAATTAAGTTTTAGGTCAACCAAGATTTGGTTGTGCACCAAATTGGACATGAACTCTGACCAAATGATTTAGACTCAATTAGGACTTCAATTAAGTCTATCCTCAAATAAAAGAAAAAATTGAGTAGGGTTGGATCTACACTATTTCATTACTAACCCTAATTGTTTGTTGCAAAAACAAGTGAAGAAGATGATGCTGAATGATAAATGACAGAAAGACTCACCAAATGTTAGTAACTAAGGCGAAGTGCTGCGTTTCAATATGCATTCAGGATTGTAATGCTGGACGAGAGTATATTGAATAGTTGGTTGTCTGTAGTTAAGCTAACTTATAACGGCTATACTCACATGTAAAATCATATCAATGTTTTCTCTTCTCTCTCTCTCTATCAATTGGATTCTATGTTTCTCTCTCTTGATGTTCTTTCCATTTCTCTTCTAACAAAATCCTAACCGAATAAACGCAATATTCTGTTATCTACTCTAAATTTCCACTAATTGGTATCGGAGAAATCGATTATGTGAAAACAACTATGGATGAAAGCACGAGAAGCACTGAATTACAAAGAGTTCAAGAAAGCTTGAAAGATTCAATGGAGAGGATGTTCTTGGAGTAACAAGATAGGAGTGAGCGAATGTTCTCGAAGATTCAAAATAGGACGAAAAAGGTAGAGAAGGAGATGACTGAGTTAAGAGCTCTACTCCTACATAATCTCCAGAAACAAGGAGGAGAGATCAGAGTGATAGAACCTAAGTCGCAGAGTAGTCCAGGAAGTCAAGAGCGAGATGAAAATGTGACACTTACCAGAATGAGTTGGATCGAGTTTCCATCATTTGACAGTGAAAACATTAAACTCTGGCTTTACCAGTGTGAGCAATTCTTTCTCTTGGATCAGACCCCTGAAAAGACTAAGGTGAGTGTGGCAATTTTATACATAGACGAGCGGGCTCAAGAGTGGTATTGATTATATATTCGAAACCGTAATAAGACGGAGATAGTTGAATGGGAAGAATTCACAAAGGCCCTCAAATAACAATTCGATGCGGAAATCTTTGATGACCCAGTGGGTGACTTTAAGGAGCTGAAACAACAGGGAATAGTCCTAGATTATTACGCACAATTCGATCACTACTCCAATAGATTGACATTATCTGAAGAATACTTGGTTTTTTTATTAAGGATCACCACTCCAATAGATTGACATTGTCTAAAGAATCACCACTCCAATAGATTGACATTGTCTGAAGAATACTTGGTTTTTTTATTAAGGGACTTAAACCTGAGATTGGTGTGACTGTGAAACTACGTGAGCTTCGTTCCCTGCATCAAGAATACACACTGGCTAGGAAATAGGAGGCAATCCTAAGATCCACTGGGAACACTGTGTTAAACCATGGTAATGTAACGAAGGGCGCTAATAATAGCAGTAATTTCGACTTCAATTCACAGGGCCAACAGACGACAAATATTATTCGTAAATCACAGTCGAATGGAATACTACCTACACCAGCTTCGACATTACGATAGTCATCATCGGTAAGAGCTTTTAAACTATATACATTTTAGTAGTAAGGATTTTGACGATAAAGAGCAAGAGGTCTCTGTTTTTGGTGTGATGAAAAATATAGCATAGGTCACAAATGCAAGAAGAAACAATTACAATTTTATGTAGCTACCGGAGATGATGACAACCGAAAAACTTCACCCGAACTAGAAGAGGAGGAATCAGAGGGAAGTCCCAAAGAAGAAGATAGTCCGATAGTTTCAATGTAGGCCATGTTGGGGTTGTCTGGGAATACGGAGTTTAAACAAATGAGGTTAGCAGGAATGCGTCAGAGAAGGAAGATACACATACTGATTGACGAGAGCACCCATAACTTCATGGACACTTCCGTAATAAGAAAAAGAGGTGTGATCTCTAGGAGATAGATCCAATTTTCATCACAGTCGGAGGCGGGTTGCAGCTGAAATGCCATCAATATTGCAAGGATTTTACTTGGACGATGCAGGGAGTGCAATTCATCATGGATGTGTTGGTGCTGGTGTCATATTAGGCATGCATGGTTGAGTGGACTGAATGAGGTACTATATAACTTTAAGAACTGAACAATGACGTTTAAGTGGGAGGGACATTTGGTCACGTTAAGCGGAAATCCAAAAGGGAGATCCAGAGTCATTTCTAGCAAGAATTTAGAGAACATTACATCGCTCAACAGGTGGTTAGTTGTTGATGATGCAGTTGTCAACGCCCATTGAATTCCAATTACAACAAATGAGAATGACAACTGAGCAGTGGAGTCCGTTCGACAAGATTAACATTATTTTGTTTGATTACGCAAAGGTTTTCCAAGAACAAACCCATCTTCCTTCGAACTGCAAATACAACCATCAGATAATTTTGAAAGAAGGAATAGAAGCCATTAACATTCGTCTGTATCGATATTTGAGGGCACAAATATATGTAAGGATCGTAATTACACAGGGCTTGCTGGTTCACCAAGTTAGACTTTCGTTCAGGATACCATCAAATCTAGATGCAACTGGAAGATGTGTCGAAAACAACCTTCAAGACACACGAAGGTCACCATGGGTTTCTAATTATGCCATTCGGTTTGACGAACAGGCCTTTGATGTTTCAAAGATTGATGAATGAGCTATTTAAACCGTATTTGCATCAATTTGTTCTGGTCTTTTTCGATAACATGCTGATCTACAATTCATCGTTGCAACTGCATGTACAACACATTGCAACAATAATGGAGACGTTGAGGAGTAATCAGTTATTTTTAAGGGGAAAGTAAGTGTGTGTTTAGGGCGCAACAAATTGAGTATCTGGGATATACAATTTCAGAGCTGGGGGTAGTAACTGATAATCGAAAGGTTAAAACAATTGAGTGGCCGGAACCCAAAGGAATTAAGGAGCTCCGAGGGTTCTTAAGAATGGGTACTACCAGAAATTCATTAAAGGATATGGGTTAATAGCTAAACCATTAACAGAGCTTTTAAAAAAGGAACGCATGGCTAGTTGGGATTGGCAGCAAGAAGAGAAGGTCGCTTTTGAGAACTTGAAGAAGGCAATTACATCAACACAGTTGTTGGCATTACCGAATTTTTCAAAAACATTCATGATTGAGGCAGATGTGAGTGGATAAGGGATCGGAGCAGTACTACAACAGGATGGCCACCCCATTGACTTTCTCAGTAAATCATTGGCAAGAAGGCATTACGGATTATCAACTTACGAAAAAGAATTTCTGGCGGTAATGAAGGTTGTCAAGTACTGGCATCACTACTTGAGTTGCAATCAATTTATTGTGAGAATAGACCACAAGAGCCTCAAATATCTATTAGAGTAGCGTCTGTCGACTCCTTTCCAACAATCTTAGTTACCTAAGCTTCTCGAATATGATTTTGAGGTAGAGTATTGTAGTGGAAAGGAAAATAATGTCACAGACACCCTTTCAAGAATCATGAGTGCAGAGATGATGCTATTAGTAACACATTACATGGAGAATTATTGGAAGAAATCAAGAAAAGTTAGGAAGAGGATCGACCAATTCAAGAAATTATTAGAAAATTGGAGATGGTAAGTTTGAAGTCTAGTGCGTATGAATGGAAAAATGGATTACTAAGGTGGAAGGTTCATTTGGTGATTGGCGCTAACAAGGCATTGCGACAACAGATAATTGGAATCAGTCATGATGAGGCTATGAGGGGACATGCAGGTGCAGTAGCAACAACAAAAAAGTTACATAATATGTTTTTCTGGAAGGAAATGGCACGAGATGTGCAGAATTATGTCCAGAAATGTATTAACTATCAAAAGAACAAGCACAACAATTCAGCATATCCTGGGTTATTGCAACCAATTAGAATTCCGAAAGGTAAGGTAGAGGGAGGTTAGCGTCAACTTCAATGAGGGACTCCTTGTATCTAAAGGGAAGTCAGTTGTTTTTGTGATTGTCGACCAATTCACCAAATATTCTCACTTCGTTTCAGTAAAACATCCTCACTCCGCTTGTGAGATTGCATAATATTTCTCAATAACGTGTTTAAACTACACGAAATGCTGGAATCAATTATTAGCGACAAAGATCCAATCTTCATGAGTAAATTTTGGCACGAGTTACTCCGATTGCAAGGAGTTATGTTCAAATACTCTATCGCCTACCAACCTCAGATAGACGGCCTTCCAGAAGCGGTGAACAAAATTTTAGAAACATATTTACAACGCTTCTGCAGTGAAACCCCTCAACGGTGGAGTGAGTGGATACTATTGGCTGAGTGGTGGTACAAGAAAACGTATCGCCCATCCATCGACTCCACACCAGTTGAAGTGTTATATGGCTATCTCCCACCGGCTTACACACCATACATGATAGGAGATTCAAAGGTGACAGAAGTGGACCTAGTTCTAAAAGACAGGGAAACAATGACCAATGCAACAAGATTTCATTTGCAGAGAGCTCAAGGATGAAGCAGTATGCTGACTCTAGACGTTCGAGGCGTGAATTTAAAGTCGAAGAAATGGTGTTATTGAAGTTACAACTGTATGGACAACACACCCTTCAGAGGAGGAACAATCAAAAGTTTTCACAACACACCCTTCAGAGGAGGAACAATCAAAAGTTTTCTCCACTTTCCTATGGGCCATACAGAGTGATGCAACAAATTGGGAAGGTTGCGTACAAACTAGAGCTACCACCAACTTCCTTGATACGTCCCGTGTTCCATGTATCACAGTTGAAGAAAGCGTACATAGATCAGGATAGAACTTCTGCACTACCAGAGTTCATCACCCCTGTTGAGCGTATCCCTGTGGTAGTACTGGAAAGGCGTATAGCAAAGAGAAGTAATCGTGCAGTGACTCAATTGTTAATTCAATGGTCAGACAGTGGAAGCATTAATGCAACGTGGGCATATCTTTTCGACCTTCAAAAGCAATTTCCAAAGATCAATTTGGTGGACAAAAATGTTAAGGAAAGGGGAATTGTTGCATAAACAAGTGGAGAAGATGACGTTGAATGATAAATGACGGAAAGACTCACCAGACATTAGTAACTAAGGTGAAGCGATGCGTTTCAATAAGCGTTCAAGATTGTAATGCTGGACGAGGGTATACTGAATAGTTGTTTGTCTGTATTTAGGCCAACTTATAACGACTATGCTGACATGTATAACCATATGAATGTTTTCTCTTCTCTCTCTCTATATCAAATGGATTCTATGTTTCTCTCTCTTGATGTTCTTCCCATTTCTCTTCTAACAAAATCGTAACCGAATAAATGCAATATTCTATTATCCACTCTTAATTTACAACATTGTTTCATTAGAAACAAAAAACAAAAATCAATAGCTAACCCTTTAGGTCCATCTAAATCATCTAAGATCTTCTATGCCATAAATTTATGTCCAAAATAAGTTTTTCCTTAAAATTGACAGTCTTGAGCCTGAGACGCGCCGGAATGCTAATCGTGCTTTTCCTTCCAACAATCAGACTTCTGGGTGGGTGGAAATTGAACCTCTAAATCTGTTATCTTTTACATAGAAGCCAGGGGCAAGAGCATCCTAATCTAAATGTCTTCCAACCATTCCTTAATTTACAAGAAAATATTTAAATAAACAAAATATCTTAAAGTCAAAGAAGGGTAAGAATTTGGGATTGCAAAATTTTTAAATTTGTCCATTGTCTTACCTTGCCGTTTCTGGTACATAGTATAAAAAGAAAACAGGAACCTTTCATATGTTTAGAATGATTTCCATCGTATCCAGCAACCTTTCTGCATTCATCCATGCTCTATACATCCTGCATTATGAATACAACGAAATATATTCATCTAATTCATGCTTGCTGAAATCGACCAACTGATGGCTAGCAGTCTCTTCACTAAACTAAAATATATCACCATAAGTAATCGCTGCAAAATGAAAACTAAAGATTTCAGTTATTGGCAGACTGATTAATGGTAGGAAATATAGTTTCTAGTATTCAAAGAAAATCATATATAGAACTGCAACTGCACTTTTCTTCACCTTTTTAATGCAAATTTTTCCTTCAAAACACGAAGAACTGGGTAACTGAAAATTCTATAAGAACCAGGAATCGCAATGGGTCTGACTGGGCTAGGCTAGTGAGACCCAAATCCAGCCTAAAACCCGATCAGGCTTGACTCATATTGTCCAAACCCAAGTCCAGTCAAAGCCCACTCAAAATCAAACCTCAGCCCAATTCTAACCCAACCTGATCCAACCCATTAACTCTTCATCATCGGTGCCAACCTGATCCATTGCTACCTTTTTCTTGAGACTTTATTCTTCTACTTTTTCTTATGCCTAATATATCTTCATCCAAAATTACTACCAAATCATATAAAGGTTCAGATAAAAGATTTTTTAATAGTGAGGAGATCGAAAGACTAAGGAATTTATTGGGATCTCTTGAGAAGCTCTTTGGAAGTAGTTCTTTGGCTCTCTTAAGTAAACCTTTATTTTCTTTTTGCTTGAATGCCTCAAAACAAGTACTATGACAATGCTTGAATAATTGCCTATGGTGCCACAAACCATATGACTTACTCCTCACATTTATTTTATACTGATACCTCATGCCCTAATAATAGGAAGATTGTAGTAGACAATGGTTCATTAGCTATTGTTGCAGAAGTAGATGTATGTATTAGTTAGCCTTGTTTCTATTCAAAAGCTTACATATGACATTAAATGTTATGCAAGCTTTTTTTTTTTCCTTGTACTGTTCTTTAGAACCAAGCTCGAGTAAGAGGATTGGACTTGCTAAGAAAGGAACAATCTCTAACATCTTGAATCTTCTTAAAAAATCATGAGTAATTTGTCCATGTCAATTCTTAGTAATTCAAATAAAGATGTCATTTGGCTTTACCATTTGCACCTTGGTCACCTATCTTTTAGAGTTTTAAATGTCATGTTTCCACATTTGTTTGGAGGATTAGATACCTTAGTTTTACAGTGAAATTTATTAATTGACAAAACATACTCACATATCCTTTCCTAATAGTATTAAAAGAAGTTCTCATCCTTCTCATTTGATTCAAAGTGACATCTAGGTCCCTCTACTATTCCTAATATTTTTGGTGCTTGTTGGTTTGTCTCCTTGATTGATGATTGTACATAGCTTTTCTTACTCAAACAAAATTCTGATTTTAAATATTCCTAATTTTCATTTCATCATTCAAAACCAATACGAGGATAAAATTAAAAGCATTAGGCCAAACGAGGCTAGAGATTAATCTTTTGTCACCCTACTTTCCAAAGTAGAAAATTATTCATAACTTACCATTTATTGACACACCTCAACAAAATGAGGTAAGTGAGAGGAAAAATGGACATTTACCCCATGTAACTGGGCTCTATTCTTTCAATAGAATGTTCCTAGATCCTATTGGGAGGAGGCAGCTCTAAATGCCACAAATATGATACTTCCCTCACGTGTGTTAAACAATAGAAGTCCGACAGAAACTCTTAATACCTATTATTCCAACTTTAGAACTTCAGATGGGCTTACTCTTAGGCTATTTGGTTGCACTGTCCTTGTGCATTTTCATAGAAAATACAATGGGAAGTTAGATTCTCGTGCCATCAAATTTGTCTTTCTAGGTTGCTGGCCTACACAAAAGGGGTACAAGTACTATAAACCTTCATCTTGAAGTTCTATACCTTAACTAATTGTCACTTCTGTTAAGAACAAACCATATTCTACCAAGTCTTATCCTCAGATGGAGACATCAATGGTGGAAGATAGTATTTGAATCTTTTGTATCATTTGACCTCCATGTCTATGTCCCAAACTCATCTTCAATCTCTATTCCTATGTCTGTCTTAGAAAATACAGAAATCTTTCCTATGTCAATTCATGTTACTAAAAAATTTTCAACACGTTCACATCTGCATTCCAAAAGAACAATTGTTGTAGACTTGAAACAAGTCTAAAAACCATCCTCTTTACATTAAAAAAAAAAAACAGTTGAAATGTCCACTTATGACCTTTACATTGCCGTTAAGAAAGGTACTAGAGAAAGCACAAAGGGACCACCATAGACTTGTCGCTGGCCTATAAAAATTTTATCGCAAGTCTTTAACTACCATTCATATTCCAAATATTGTTTCTAAGCCTTGTCAAGAAGGGAATGGAAGAATGCTAGGAGAGAGGAAATGGATGCAGTAGAGAAGAATAGGATATGGAGATTGTTGATAAACCAAATGGGAAAAACATAGTTGACCAAAAATAGATCTTCACACTGAAATATAAACTTGATGGTTACTAGAGAGATACAAAGCATAGTGGCTGTGTGCCCTCAAACTTGTAGGATTGATTACTAGAAGACATTTGTCCTAGTGGCAAAATTGAATACTATGAGGAGTTTATTATCCTTGCTAGCTCACTTTGACTAGCAAAAATGAACATTATTTCAAACTTTCAATAAAACATGAAATATAAAGATTTTAGGTTTCAAAAGGCCTAATATGGGTTGAAACAACCTCTTAGAGCATGGTTTGGTAGATTTGCTAAAGTTATGTAAGGGTCAAGATGTAAACAAAGTTAAGGAGATCATACTCTCTTCATCAAGCACACAGTTGCAAAGGAACTAATTGCACTTCTAGTGCATGTTCATGACATTATTGTAAATGAAAATGATGAAAAAAAAAAGGGGAATTAAAGCAACAATTAATCAAGGAATTCGAAATAAAGGAGCTTGAAAAATTGAACTACATCCTTGGTATCGAGATGCTATAGTGCTCACAAGGAATTTTCATATTTCAATAGAAGTATGTAATTGATCTCTTGAAGGATACAGGAAAGATTAGGTCCAAACCAATCTCTACCCAATGGACCCAAATCATAAGCTTGGAGAAGCAAAAGAACTAATTGGTCATAGAAAGATGTATCAGAGACTAGTAATGTGGACTAGAAGCTTGTACTAATGGGGGCTATGCACGACTAGTGGACCGAAGATTAACCACAGGCTATTTTACTATTCTTAGAGGCAATTTGGTGACTTAAGAAGCAACAAACAAAATGAGGTAAGAAGCAAGAAACAAAATAGATGGCTAGATCACTAGTAGCATTAGAGTTTAGAGCAATTGTTCAAGGATTGTGCAAGTTGTTATGGTTGAAAATTATTCTAAATGACTTAAAAATTAAGTAGGAAGGTCATATGAAGCTCTACTATGACAACAAATCAGCCATCAGTATTACCCATAATCCTATTTAACATGATAAGACAGCGCATTGAGATTGATAGACATTTCATCAAGGAAAAATTAGAGGAAGGGCTTATAAGCATGTCATATGTCCCATCGAGAAGCCAATTAGTTAATGTTCTAACAAAGGGGTTGAACAATTCAAGTTTTCATGATAGATTTCAAGAATGGAAGAAATATATTCAACTTGAGGGGGAGTCTCGAGTTGTATATTAGCTGTATACCCTTTCAAGAAAGTCAATTTCTTAATATCCCAAGAATTGTGAGATCTTAAGAGACTATTCTCCTTTCCTGAGAGAGTGTGGAATCCTAGGAGAATATTGTTGCTTTCCTAGATAAGTGTCAAATCCTGGAAGACTTTTTCTTTTCATAGGACAGTTTGGAATCCTCGAGATTAAATCCTGTTCTTAGAGATTGTTTCCCATTTTTCTTCCTAAACTAAGGTATATATATGATCGTGTAATTCTAAATCATATGTACAAAGAAAAATCATTTTCCCTTCTATTAAGAAACACAAACTTATGGTACTAATGTAAGTTAAACCATTTGGATAAACAGCACTAACTGGAAAGTAGAGTAAAGCAACAAAGAGAAGCTAAAAAGCTAGTTTAAAGTAGTGCAGCAAAAAATATAAAACAAGCAATACAAGCAGCAAAAGCAGAAGATAAAGCTTGAAAGCTATCAAATCGAAAACAATTTAATCAAGGGCCTTTATTTGGAACTGGATTAACCTGTACAGGAAGCATAATGGGAATCTATAGCAGCTGCAAAAACTATGGCTGACTCAGTTGTGGAAGGCCTTAAAACTTTTCGGAAATATTTTCAAAAATAGAAAAAGAGGAACTCCATTCAATAAGCTGTTACCTATTTAGAACATTGGATATCAATGTTTTTCAGTCTCCAAAATCAATGTCAGGTCTAAGAAACACTCAAATTATGGTTTTCAGGCTTCCTTACGAGACAATATTAGGAGATGATAATCTCAGAACACTAAAAAATATGGACTCATTAATTAATGGCTTTCCAATATTTAATAATAAACCTTAAAAGGAACAGCTCCTTGTGGACACCAGAGATGCCAACCTGGCTCACTAAGTTTTTGACCTTTATAAACTACTCCAAGAACATTTATATAAGTAAAACCACATAACTAATTAAAAGGAATAAACTAGTAAAACATAGGTTTCTATTAGTTCTTTAACGAAATAACTAATACATCTACTCAAATAAAACAAGACATGTACCATACCTCTATATCTTAAAAATGGAAATATATCGAAAATAGATATTATAGGTGATTTACAGTTTTCCCAATGTTCCAATAGTGTGACTGCAAATTCCAAATATTAACATTGATCAGCTGAGGGATCCCTTAACATACCTCTTAGCCATTTTTGATGAGTTCTTTCCTTCTAATTACTTTCTGAATTTTTGAAAATTTTAAAGACTATAGTATATTTTCCCATCTTCTAATCTACAGAATCAAAAGAAACAAAAATAGTTTCTTCATAACATGACACATTCCAGTAATTGCTTCATCAACCATCTGAGAATCCACATTCCCATCCTAACACTGAGCCCGATAAAGAAAAGCAGAATGAAACAGAGGCTATTCCAATCAAATCCACAACCTAAGGTCTTCTAAGAATATCAATAGCATCATCATGCGGAATTCACATTTTAGACATACCACTCACTACACTGGTTCGTGCTTCAGAATCTAATGCAAAAGGAGAAGCATCTGATACAATTTCCTGAGAGTGACAAACTTGCACACTGAACAAATATACTAAATTCTAGCAAACCAACAAACCCTTGAAAAACTAATAAAAGCCAACATCATTCAAAACATAAGTGCAGAAATACTCAATTGACATCAACAAGAACAACACACAAAACTAACAATTAAATTGATCTCTTACTGCAAACAATAATGCATATCTTTTACAGAAATCCTTACCTCAAAACTTCTAGCGAAATTCCTCTTGATGCAAATCAATCATTTGAAGTTGATGGTGCATTCAATGGTATGGATTCAACAAGTTGTGATTCACTGGAATTTGCCCGAGAGGCTTCCCTCTTCAATTTGTGATTATTATATGCAACCACACCCACAATAGCTGTGATAAAACATGGTAGAGGAATAAGAATCTGTCACATGAACATGTTTAGACTCTCTTCAACTTCTAAGGAGCTTAAACTCCATATTTTCACAATGGTAAAGTATCTTCTCTTCAAGATTACCAGTCAGTTAAGACACCTTGTATGAGACTTAAACAGTATAATATAAAGAAAACAAGAACATATAAGGGAGGATACAGCACCATCGAACTATTTCCAACCTCCAATTGAAGTACAATGTTAAGCAACAAATAAAAACAATTAATCCATACATCAGAAATGAGTGCATTTGCTTGCAGTAAAGTGGCTAATAATTGAGTAATACAGAAGACAAGGATGAAGAAACATTTAGGACTAGGATCCCAGAAATAGGTAGACATTTCTTGCAATCTTTTTATGTTGGTAATGTCATAATTATTTTCTTTCATGCACAATGTTCCTAGCACACCAAGCAGACGAAAGGAATAGAACTTCGTTCAGATATCTAGACCTTAGAGGAGATAGCAGGTTCCAATAACAGTAGATATAGTAAAAGCATTTGGTCTTTCGGTACTTGCCAATGCCATAGCCAAACAGGTTTATGATTGTAAGCTTCGTATCTGCAAATAGAAGAGCAGACAGCAAGACAACCACCCAATCCTTGACGACACCAGCCACACGAATGGTTAAAGCACTTGTGTGCGAGATTACAAGGAAAACCGATAGGTTGAGTGCAAAAGTACACAGGGAGTTGAGGGTCAACACAAGTGGCTGCAACTTCCATGTCCCATGAGCTTCAATTCTTGGTTTCTCAAGAAAGATCCAAGGAATAAATAAGCAAAGAGCGCTGCTAGGAAACATAAAGTCAGTTCAATGCACTCATACTTCAACTCTTTTGGATTTTGACAAAAACAGAGTAATTGAGCAAAGAAAGATGAACATGGTACATGCCTGCAGGGACTGACATAATACATTACTGATATAGGGTTGAACTTCAGACCCTTCCTTTTCACAAGAATCTCCATGAATATAAGTCTCAATGCTTCCCCAACAACTCCACCCATCTGGTAAACAACTCCAATCCAGCTGATATTTATTTCCCCATAAGAAGCAACCAGAACACCAAAACTTATCAGCGACATAATCAAAAGCATTGTACTGCTCATCACCTCAAGTCCAGCAGCTACTCCAAGAACAAAAACGGCTACCGGCACTGCAATCTCGTTGAAGAAAACCAATTCAAACCAGCAATGTCACATGAAAAAAAAAATGCAATGTAATTCAGAAATATATGGAATTCTACCAGATAATTAATATGTCGTGGACAAACAGAAAGTCCAACAATTAAATGAGCCTAACTCAGTCAAAGTAGTTCCTTTTGACCAGGTCTACAAACGTTTTACACATGGATAAAAGAAGAAATAGGATTTGGTGTTAGCTGTCAATCCATTAGCTGTCATTATCTTTGGGTTCTGTTGTCATTATCTTATTGTTTGGTTGTCACTTAAATAATTGTGATTAGATTAGATTTAGATCAGATTTTGGAATTATCAAGTTAGTTGGAATTATTTGAATGTTTCCTAGATAGTAGGAGTCTATTGTGCTTGTATAAAATGTAGGTTATGCAAGGGAATAAGCAGACACTTTTCTCCTATCAAAGTTCCAGTTTTTAAGATCGAAGAGTTCTCTTTAATGAGCTCTTGTTTTTCTGTATTTTCAAAATAGGTCAAAAGGGCAGAAAAACTAACAAATACCACTTTCCTTCTAAGTTAATTTCTGATTTCCGGTTGCAGGGTCCCATAACTAGATCACAGACAAGGGCTAGTAACAATTTGGTATCAGAGATGAAAGTTATGGGGGACTCTCAAAACTTCCAGCAGTTTGAGGCTTTTCTAAAACTATATCAGGATGATCGAGATCATGACAGGAGACAACGAGAACAAGATCGTACAGCCATGGAGAACAAACAACAAGAGTTGGCAGACCATTTGCAAGAACTAGTTTGTGAAATTCCTACAGCACGGGGGGAGGAGGGTGAAGGTAGCAATAGCTGAGATCAGACTGATCGTCGAAGTGGAAGAGGAGTTGCAGGGGAAGAGAGTGCAGGGACTGGGAACTATGTCCCTAGGTATTCCAAACTTGATTTCCCTCGTTTCGACGAAACTATGGATCCATTAGGATGGCTGAATCGTTGTGAACATTTTTTTCGCCATCAACGAACAACAGAGGAAGATAAGGTGGGGTTAGCATCCTTCCACTTGGAAGGAGATGCCCAACTATGGTTTCTCAAGTTAGAAAAGGATCGGCCACACCTATCTTGGGAAGATTTTAAAGCCAACTGCAATCTGCATTTTGGTCCACCAATCAAAAGCAATAAATTGGGAGAGCTGTCCAAGCTTTGTCAAACTAGCACTGTACAAGAATATCAAAGACGTCATGAGCAACTAGCAGCATATGCCAGCACTCTTACTCAAGAATAGGAGGTTGAAATCTTCATTAGTGGATTGAAAGAAGCCATAGCAGTATAAGTTGAGCTACAACACTCTCAAGATTTAACCAGTGCCATGAGCTTAGCTCGGTTGTATGAACGCCGGGGAATTAGAAATAAAGAAGAACCAAGTACTACGCCACGAACACCTTTTGTAAAGTGGCTAAACAGGGAAGAGATGGATGAAAGAAGGGCAAAAGGGCTTTGTTACAACTGTGATGAGCCCTATACATTAGGGCACCAATGTAAATGACTCTTTTGGTTGGAGGTACATGATGATATGCATCCTTAACCAAAAATTCGGGTGGAAGAAACAGAGGAGCCAAAAATCTCTATTCATGCGATAACAGGAATGCAGAAATCGCAAATGAAGCACTCACAACTTTGTAAATGAATCTTTGGTAGATAAAATGAAAAATACCCATTGAATCCAGGGTTGGATTGCGAGTTACAGTGGCGAATGGAGAAAGACTGCACAAACCAGGAGTATGTCGGTCACTTCTGATACAGCTAGGTCTTCAAACCTTTTGCTTTGATTTATTTTTATTGCCTCTCTCTGGTCTTGGAGCAGTTTTAGGGGTAAATTGGCTAAGGATGCTGGATCCTATTTATTAGGACTTTGCTGCCATGAAGATGCAATTTTGGTGGCAAGGGCAAAAGGTAGAGTTATGTGGAGTAAAGGAATCCAACCCATATACTACTTCTTTGTCAGCAACATTAGTAGAAGTGGATAAGGAGTTCGAGCAAAAGAGTACTAGTGGAATTCCCAGACCTGTTTAATTAACTCAGAAGGAAAATGGTATTTGTTAGTTTTTCTGCCCTTTCAACCTATTTTGAAAATATAGAAAAACAAGAGCTCATTAGAGAGAACTCTTCAATCTCAAAAACTGGAACTTTGATAGGAGAAAAGTGCCTGCTTATTCCCTTGCGTAACCTGCGTTTTATACAAGCACAATAGACTCCTACTATCTCGGAAAAATTCAAATAATTCCAACTAACTTGATAATTCCAAAATAAATCTAACCTGATCTCAATCTGATCTGAATCTAATCTAATCACAATTATTTATATGACAACCAAACAATAAGATAATGACAACAGAACCAAAAGATAATGACAGCTAACACCTAATCCTGTCTCTTCTTTTTTCCATGTGTAAAACGTTTGTAGACCTGGTCAAAAGGAACTACTTTCAATGAGTTAGGCTCATTTAATTGTTGGACTTTCTGTTGGTCCACAACATTGCTTCCCCCGTCAAGAATGCGCTTGACCTCAAGCGCAAATGATTCAAGCAATTTCTTCACAAGTTTGACTAGGTATTTTTTGATGATATCCTCATTTATAGTCATACTTGGACAGAAGATATGTACCATCTCCAGGTAGTGTTCACTGTGTTGAGACAGCATTGCTTGTTCCTAAAACAATCTAAACGTTTGTTTGCACAAACTCAAGTCTCTTACTTGGGACATGTGATCTCATCGCGGGGAGGGGAAGCAGACCCCCAAAAAGTGACAACAATATCACAATGGCCACAACCAACTACCATTCGAGCATTACGAGGCTTCTTTGGTCTTACCGGGTACTACAGGAAGTTTGTAAAAAATTATGGAGAAATTGTTAGGTCGTTGACAGCTATATTGAGAAAGAATTCCTTTATGTGGACACAGGATTCCGTGTCTGCCTTTGAAGCATTGAAACTGGCCATGACTCAAACCCTGGTTTTAGCCCTTCCAAATTTTGAAAAGACTTCTGTAGTAGAATGTGATGCCTCTGATTATGGAATAGGAGTTGTCCTACAACAAGAAGGTCGACCAATTGCTTTCTTCAATCGTACTCTTAGCTAAATGACACCACCATCTACCTGCCGACGAGAAGGAATTGATTGGCTTACCTAAAGCTACGTGCCATTTGAGATCTTATTTGTAGGGACGACATTTCCTAATAAGAACAGACCATTATAGCCTAAAATTCCTCCTAGAGCAGCGTATTATTACTTCACCACAACCGCATTGGGTTAGCAAGCTCATGGGCTTTGACTTTACGGTGGAATACCGAGCTAGGCGAGAAAATATTGTGGTTGATGCACTATCACGCAGAGATGAGGATGTGAGAATCCTAACTTCAACATCCATGCCTTAGTTGGGGTCCTTTGAAGCAATTAAAGCAAAGTTTCTCACTCACAAGAGCTGCAGGAACTGGTGGAACGTATTAAGACTAGTAAGGAGGGCAATCTTTGGTCATACCGTGATGGGCTAATATTCTTCAAAAACAAAGATTATTTGACAGCTTCTTCTACCCTTATTCAAGACATAGTTTCAACAATTCATGCCCAATATCATGAAGGCTATCAAAAGATACTTTATATAGTTTCATTAGATTTTTACTGGACAGGAATGAAGCACCAGATTCAAGACATGGTCAAAACATGTGAAACTTGTCAACGAAATAAGTCAGAACACCTAAAGCCTACTGGCCTATTGCAACCTCTACCAACTCTAGTGCAGATTTGGTCAAATATTTCAATGGACTTTATATAAGGGCTTCCACCATCACATGGGAAGGCTGTCTTACTAGTTGTTGTTGATCGTTTCTCCAAATATGCACACTTCCTACCTCTAGCCCACCTTTATTCAGCTGTCATAGTGGCTAGACTCTTCTTTGATCACATCTTTAAACTACATGGGCTGCCAGAAACTATAGTTAGTGATCGAGATGTCACATTCACAAGTTCCTTCTGGACAGAGCTATTTAAGTTGAGTGGTTCCAAGTTATCATTCAGTTCAGCATATCATCCTCAAAAGTGATGGGCAGACAGAGGCGAGTAACTTGTTATCGAGATGTATCTTCGATGTTTTACAGGAGACTATCCACGCAACTGGACGGATTGGATATCTTGGGCTGAATCTTGCTACAACACTAGTTACCAATCTTCTTTGAAAACTACTCCCTTTGAAGTGGTCTATGGCCACCCTCCATCTTGTTTGCTTTCTTATTGTCCAGGTTTGGCACAAGTAGAAGCTATTGGTAGGGAATTGCAAAATAGAAATCTGCTGCTGCAAGAAGTGCGTGAGTGTCTTTTACAAGCTCAAAATTTCATAAAATCTGCCTATGATGCTAAACATCGAGAGGTATACTTTGCGGTAGCTGATATGGTTCTTTTAAAACTTCAACCTTACCGCCAACTATCCTTGGCCTCTAAAAATAATCAAAAATTATCTCCTCGTTTCTATGGCCCTTTTTCCATTGAAGTCAAGGTAGGTTCTGTCGCTTATCGCCTGTCCCTTCGTCCAAAAGCCAAAATACACCCAATATTTCATGTCTCATGTTTAAAAAAATTCCATGGTCCCAACACCAATATCCCCAAGTTGCTTGTGGTTTATCGAGGTGAAGTACAGCCCACTCCTAAAGCCATATTAGACTCACGCACGATTGCAGGAACTTCACAAGTACTAATACATTGGGAAGGTCTTTCTTCAGCTGATGCATCATGGGAGCCTGTTTCTACTATTCTGAGCCACTATCTGTCATTTGCGCTTGAGGTCAAGCGCATTCTTAACGGGGGAAGTAATGTTGTGGATCAACAAAAAGTGCAACAATTAAATGAGCCTAACTCAGTCAAAGTAGTTCCTTTTGACTAGGTCTACAAACATTTTACACGTGGATAAAAGAAGAAACAGGATTAGGTGTTAGCTGTCAGTCCATTAGCTGTCATTATCTTTTGGTTCTGTTGTCATTATCTTATTGGTTGGTTGTCATTTAAATAATTGTAATTAGATTAGATTTAGATCAGATTAGATCAGATTTAGATAGTTTGGAATTATCAACTTAGTTGGAATTATTTGAATGTTTCCTAGATAGTAAGAGTCTATTGTGCTTGTACAAAACGTAGGTTATGCAAGGGAATAAGCAGGCATTTTTATCCCATCAAAGTTCAGATTTTTGAGATCAAAGAGTTCTCTCTAATGAGCTCTTGTTTTTCTGTATTTTCAAAATAGGTCAAAAAGGCAGAAAAGCTGACAAATACCATTTTCCTTCTGAGTTAATTTCTGATTTCAGGTTGTAGGGTCCCATAGCTAGATCACAAACAAGGGCTGGTAACATAATGCTGTTAAAAACAACAAATATGTAGGGACCCAACAACTTTGACAAGCATAAATAAGAAGATCAACAAGCAAAAATAGTGGATACTTACTGATAGCCTTCAGCATTTGCGCAAAGGCCACAGAGATATAAAGGTAGGCAGTGTTCCCTAGCCAAAGAGTCATAGCAAACATTGCGCCAATAGGAATAACTGAGGTTGCATATCTATATATATTTTTGTATATCAATCAGAATAAGTCGAAGCATATATTGTTCAATAGAAAATATTCACTTACATTTCTAAAGTCATTCCTTCCTCAACCTTCATAACCTTCAGATATACATAACTAAGAGTAAGAGTTATGCAAGAAAATTATTCATGACAATATTGCCCAAAAAGGACACAACAAATTAATACCTTAAAAACTTTGGTGAGCATAAAACACAAAACAGAGGAGAAGACCATGTGAAGTAGAGTCAATCCAAGAGGATAAGGAAAGTTAAATTCTTTGGATGACAAAACCCACTGCAAGTTAACCATCAAGCAGGAAAAAAAAAATTATGTTAGTACATACAGTCAGAGAACAATCGACAAGTAGGATAACTAATGCTTGCAACAATCTTGTCCAGTTGAAACTTGCATACCTAGGGAATTACCAATAGAAAACATTGTTTATAAGATCAGAGGCAAAGTTGAATGCATTTGTAAGAATACACAAATCAAAAGTTGGGTAACAATGAGCCCTCATACAGCTTGCGCAAAGATTCAAACAGAGCAACACAGACATTTCAATGATAAAACTGTCGTATAAATAAAGGATGTAAGTCACTTACTTTAGATGCATGCATAGTAATTTTATCTTTTCATTCAGAGTGTCTAAACTCTATATATAAGCTATGCAACTTTTGTATGCTTAGTTTTTCAAAGAACTAGCAACTGACTACTTTGCTTCTCCTGTTTGTTTTGAAGGCTAATTTTTTCTATGCACTTTCTCATTCTCCTCTTCCTTGCCCTCCATTTCACACAAATTTCGGCTAGTTTGTTATTCTTCTTCTACTCTGCCAAATTAGAATTGGATCCGCTTTTTGAATAAACAAAAACTGGGGCATCCAAAAATTGATTCCACATTGTCTAGGTTCATTTTAAAAAGATATTTACATTGCAGGAGGTTCTAAAGAACTTAAACTAAAATATGATATCCTTAATATTGGCTTTATGATAATGCGAGGAAAAACTTGCAAGCTCTCACTAGCAACAAGCATTATCTGATTAACTATCTGACGCTAGAACTCAAATTTGGACAGCTTTGTTCAATTATTGCATTCTCATGATTTCAACATCGCATTAAAGATTATCCTTAATAAAAAGGAAAAAGAGAAAGAGGAGCATATAGCATGGAATTGAGGAACCACGAATAAATGTCATAACTTTGAATAAGTCTATTTTGAGAATATCATCTTATCCTTGGAAGTGTTCAACTCAATAAGGACCATCTCTTTCTTAAGAAGACTAAACAGAAAAACAATGACAGATATCGACCAGAACTGGTGAAAAATCTAATTGTTAATAATTGCAGATTGCCTGAATCTTCTTAGTATACTAGCCAGATTATGATGTTCGAAAACTTGATTAACTTACATTCTCCTCCAATCAAATGGCGCTAGCTTCATTGATGTAAAAAAATTTCTTTTTTCAGATTCGTCATTTGCGTCGTGTCAGATAAGCGTCAAAGTAAGGCTTAAGCTTTAAACATACTACCCACAGAAAAATGTTAAATGCAATCGAAAGTTCATTTCAGTTGTGAAACCGGGATGTTATCCGTGAGACAAAAATTCAGCTTTTTGGACATTTTCCTCCAAGCAAGTGATCTGAAGTTGAAATCCAAAATCAAAAGAGAGGAAAAGGGTCATAATAAAAATAAAACAAAAAGAAAATGAAAAATGTTTTCAATCTCCGATGGTTTATCGTTTAAAATCACAGCATACTGTCACAGTCACTGATAGATGTGGAAACTATGGTACTTTCAAATCTTAATGTCATGTACCAAACAGTAGAATGAAATTTCGGAGTCAACTCCAAGGCAGATTGGGTTCTTTTAAATTAGACAGAGCACCATCAAGAGCAATAAATCAAGTAAACAGTCAATAGGAGGAGGAAAGAACAAAGAAAGAAAGTGTTGACCTTGTTAAAGAAGATCTGCCCACTAGAGAGAGCGATATAGAGGAGAATGTAAGCGTATGTTATGACTTCTTCTTTCCTTGCAGCTCCTCTCACGCTGTCCGCCATTGCGACAAATGCAAATACGCCTTCTTGTGCTTTTTCTCTCTCCCTTTCACGATTTCCCTTCCAGTAGTAAGGCTTTTCTCTTCCTGGCGTCACAAATCAGATTAGTTTTCTTTCCAAACATAAGATCACCAAATTCCTAAACTATCACTTAAAAACTTATTTTTACAGTAACCTTTTGAGAATGTTTCAATTTAATTTTAAATTTTTTAATTTATTAACTAATTTTTTCAAATTTGTATAAATTAAATTAAAATGATTGTTCGATCACATATCTTCTAAATTTTATATGCATATTTATTTATTAACCACAAAGTAAAAATAATTTTGGGCTAATTTGTATAATTTTAAAAGTTAATCATTAAATTACAAATTTTAAAAAGGTAAACACTAAATTAAAAAAATTTTAGATACTTTTTAATATTTTATGTATATTTTTATATTTAGGCTTAGTTGTGATAGATTAAAACCTTTCTAAGGATGGCAATAAACTGGCCAAGTTTTTTAAAATAATTTTTTAAAATTAAAAATATAGAATAATTTATTTTTTGAATTAGATCAAAGTTTGGATTGTCTAGACCTAAGCTTATCTGAAGCCCAACTTTTCTAAATAAGATGATGTTATTTTGCTTAGAATAATTGAATCTCTAGTTTGTATGGACTTGAGCCTGACCCATGAGTCGGCCCACTAAAAACAACTAAATTTAGGCCTATTGGCCAAAAATTGCCATCCCTAAACCTTTCAGATTATTATAGATAATGAGAAGGCCAACTTTATTAGTTACTATTGATCTTGCACGTTAGCATTGCCTAGAATTGAAGGTTTTAATTATTGTAGTTCTTCCAAGTTGTAGAGCGGTCCCATTAAGTACCAATTATCAAACCACAAAAAAATTCTTTGTTATAATACCTTGCACCTAATCTTTCATACCCAATGTCTATTTGAAAGTTCAATACATTCATGATTGTATAGGAACTTTCCATTTGTTCCGATGTTTTATGTGTTATATATGCATCTACTTCACCGACAATCAGGCTCGAACTAATGGCTTTGACAATGTCAAGGTGACACTCTACCACTAAGTTATATCCAGCTCTTCCTCATCTTGACTCAGGGACTATAAACTCTTTACTGGTAAGATTCTAGTATGAAGTATGGTTTAAGACACTCTTAAGTCGCCTTTTGCTGCCTAGGGAGGCATACTTCTGACCATTTCATCTTGGGATCCTTCTTGTGAATGTTAAAGCCACTCCATGAGAAAGACCTTAATAATTTACCAATTGATTTCAAGATTTTCCTTGGAAGTGCAATATGAGCCATCTAGTAAGTAGATAAAATTTTCAACACATAAATGATTAACTATAGCCTATCTCCATAGTTGAGGAACTTATTATTCCAATTATTAAGCTTCCTATTAACTAAATAAAGCAAGGGTTGGCATTCAATTTCCTTAAGCTTCTTGGAGTTAATAGACACTCCAAGGTATTTGCAAGGTAGTTTATCCTGGGGGATACCTATTCCAATTTCTCAAGAAGACATATAAGAATTGATTCTTGATGATAGAACAAATGAGCTTTTGGAAGGGTTAAAACCCAAACCAAAGATATGCTTGAAACTCTCCAAAATAAAGTTTAGAACAAAAAAAAGAAATTACAAAATATAACAAAGATGAAAATAAAATAACAAGCTGTAAATCCATCGGTGAGTCTAATATGTTGGTTGTTAGAGGATTATTGGATCTTTAAGCATCATATGGCTATGGAGCAGAAGTTGGTGCGATCGATCTAGATGGGGGAGGTGGTACAAAAATTCATAAATATCTTACCATCTGCATCATGACCTCCGTCATAGGCCTCTAATCTTGCCATCAGCTCTATTAGCTCCTACTAGTTCAACCGAATAGTGTGTTGCACTCCCAAGATCTGTCCTATATACTTCTCCACCTGAGCAAGCTTCAATTGGTCTCAGTGTCCAAGAATCTTGGGCGATCCTGCACTATCTGAAAAAAAAATCCTTATAATTCTCGACTCCTCCTTTCTGTAGTAGTGGTTAGTCCTGCATTTGTAGCTAGTTTGGTATATTGGTGTAATCTATGTCTGCTCCTATAGTTATCTGCTTATTTGGGTCTTCTACTAGATATCTCCTATTAGTTCTCACCTCCTTATAATCATACATATGTTCTTCATTATATCCAGGTTAAGGGTGACCATATTACTAAGAAGCTGCATCGGTGGTAGTCAACTGAAGAGTCTCACCATCCTCACTGATCATGTCACGTACGCCCTGATATATATTGTCCCTACCTTCTTCTCCTCACTCTAGCATCTAGGCTAAAGTGTGCCCCAAGTATATTAATTTGCTCTCGCTTATACTCCACAAGTAGATCACATTAAACTCCTAAATACACTAAATCTATCAACCTACCCACTCAGTATATGACTTCAGATCTCATAAATTACTTAAATGCGAGATGTCGTAAGGTAGACACTTTAGATTTCTTTAGGTCGTAATTTGCTCCTCATTAATGTTACACTAAAAGTGTGGGCATCCATCTTATATGGAAAATCTATATGGAGGGTCGTATACTCATGCGTCTTTATGAAGTGACAGAGCATCGTGACACTAGTCAAAATAAACTAGACTACTAGTATAGCAGTGGTGAGTCTAAGTTGATCCCACAGAGAGTGTGTGTAAAGTTATTGAAATAAAATTAATCGGTATTTAGGTTAATGGGGGTTTTAGATTTTTAAAAAACAAGAAAATAAAATAGAGTTAAACTAACTAACAAAAACAATTTAAAGAAAAAAATTTAAAAATGATAAAAGTGGGAAATTCAGTAGGGACTCGAGTCTTTGGTTCAATCTTGGCCTACACATTAATTAAACATATTTCATTGATTTTTTGTTCTCAAACCTCTCCTAGAAACTATTAATTATATGTTAATATTTAACCCAAGTATTCCCTTAGGTAGTGTTTAATCAAGATGCGATTGTTAATTAAACCACTGAATAACCTAGGATACAATCTCTAGATTCAATTGGATAGTAGCATTATGAATTAGGAAAACCAATTAATTAAGGCAACAACCACGTAAGATGTATCATTTAACTTAGGTTATGTTTTCTCTAATGATTACGAACCATTAGTTGCTACAAATGAATTTCAGCATAATAATTACAGATTACATTGAATATTTTATCAATCGGTTTGTAATAAAAAGATCCATTGAATGCATTAAAATCATCTATCTAAAACCCAATTCAATAAACACAAAGAACACAACAATCCAAGAAGAGATTACAATGTTAATAAGATGAAGTAGCTTTACCGTGACTTGACGTCAATATACCTATTGAACCGGCGTCAGGAGGTTACCCCTCCATAGGTCTCTCAAAGTTAAGAGCTTTACCCCTCATCTCCATTAAAATCAAAACTCCCAAAATAATTTTTTGCTTCAACCCCAAGAGCCTTCAGCTGAATACTCTCTTTTCTGAAGAACAACTCTATTACACCTCCACTCTTCTCTCTTTCTAAAACCCTTTGTTGTTTTTTTAAAAACCCACGCTTCCCCACTTGTTACTATGCATTTTGGTGCCTTGGCTTAGACTGCTGCATTTTGGCTTTGGCGTCCCAGTCCGCTGTGTTGTCATTTCAGCCTTGGCTGTCTTCTTTTGGACTGAATTTGTTTTCTTCTTGCTCTAATTTTCTTTTTCTTACTCCATGAAGACAAGTGAATATTAATGTTCAGAAAATGACCTAAATATCATGCTTTCGACTCACTTTAACTTCTTTGCTTCCAAATTGTATCTTAAATCACATAGGAGTTAAAGTGAGTATCTTAAGCAATTTCATGCCATTAATTGCTAAGTGTTATGGAATAATTATACAATCAATTACGCACATGCCAAATTTCCCCACATTTAGCTTTTGACAATCCTCGGGAAAAATGTCAAAATTAACCACAAAGACCTAAAACATTTACTCAATTCCCATATGTTCTAAGAATATATAATCATAAACAAAGATGAACGACTTTCAAAAATCATAGCAAGAATTCAATAGTCAATGCTTCTACTCATGATTAATCAACATTCAATACCTTTAAAAACTGAGCAATCTAATGGTAGACTTGGGAAATGTGTTTAACTAAAATATATCTATGGGTACACTCAATACCATTCATGATCATGATATTCCACAACTTTGCACATCATTTCATTTCTCCACCACTAAGATTCTCATGGAAAATCATGGAGTAAAGGACTTATCAAGGTTGTAATGTGAACAAAGGTAAGGTGAGATATATTTAGGTAAAGTAGTATTAAAGCCATTAAAGCTAGTGAAAAAAAAGTAACACTCAATATACTATCAAATGTAAAGACCAACATTCACTCAAAATTGTGTACATCAACTATGATGAATAAAAAACAAGTTTCCTAGCTCAAATTCAAGTTCTCATACCACAAACCATATAAAGCATATACAAATCCAAAGGGATCACTCATAAATATTGATGATAATAATACATTGAACTACAATGAGTGTACCTTCTAAGACAATATCTATCTCATATCAACATTCTCAGATAACCCATTCAATACAACTTTAGGAGGATGTATTAATCATAAACAACTTTTCAACACATATGCACTTCCTCTTTGATACATTAATCTAAACGTACATTTTTTTCTTTTTTCTTTTTATTTTGTTTTCTCTTTTTCCTTTCCTTTTCTTTTTTATAAACATTAAAAGAAACTACATTAACATGGGAGCTCCAATGATATGACATAAAATAGCATCTCAATGTCATAACCAACCTACACATATGTACACCCCCACACTTAGAGTTTTGTATATCCATAAACTCAACAATCATAAATGGTCTACTAGCTTTATGGCTTGGGTAAGACATTTGATTAAGTTTAAAAGAATATAATGTGTTTTATACAAAAAGAAAGGTTTAAAGTTTAAAGAGGCTTATCAAAAGGAAAATAATATAATGGGTAGGCTATTTGGCAAATGTAGCTTGGACAAACAAAGAATGCCTAATCATTTTCATGTTAATGCATGTGATAAAAATGTGATCTTGAATAGAAAAAATCAAAGCAAAGTTAGGATGTACATGTCATGAAGGTCATATATTATTAAAAGACAATGAGACTAATATGAATGTGTCAGTTTAATAAGGCTCAAAATCTCACTGGCTTTGTCTACCACCAGTCACTACTCTTCTAAAGATAATCCATATGGACTAATCACAAGAGTAAAATAAATGCTAAAGTTGCTATGAAATTCTCTAGTCAATTCACACTCTAATCATAATTATATAATCCTAGAAGCAACAGAAAATGAGAAAATGTTTGTTTGTTTGTTTTATTCTTTCTCTCATTTTGATTGAAAACTTAAAAACAAGTAAGCACAAACTATCTTAAAACACATATGCATAAAGGAAATAAATGCGAAAATTTAAAGAAAAGAAATATACTTCCCTTGGGTTGCCTCGAAGTGCCTTTGTTTAGAGTTGCTGGCTCGACTCCATGTTTTCTCCTCATGTGATGAAATTATGATCTTCTAGTAGCATATGTGGTTCCTCCACATTAGGTTCTTTTGAATAGGGCCTTGGTTGATGTTCATTCCCATTCAGCATCTTTCCTATCCTCAGACTCTTAATCTCTACTGAGTCTATATACTCTAGAAAGATCTTGAATGTCTTTTCACCTTTTTCTTCCTCGTTCAATTACTTTTACCTACTATGTAAAAGTAAAGAGTCATTCTTAATAACAAAATAGAACTTAGTATTTACCTTCGAGCTAAAATATTTATCTATCTCTGCTTTGAGCTCCTTCTCCACTTCTTCGACACAAGCAATTCCTTGAGTATTACACTCAAGATTCTCAAACTCCTCATCACTTTGTAAGGTTTCTGCATTAACGTCCATTAGGTATACCTTGAGGTGATATGATTACTCCTTTTCCATTTATAATTCTAGGTAATTGATCCTCGCTGCCATCTCACCCATTTGGCTTACCATGTTATGGAGTCTAGACGTTGTATTTTGCCGGAGTTATTGTATACCCTGTTAAAGCTACTGCTGTATATCTTGTTGAAACTGTTGGAACTATTATTGTACATCTTGCTGGAATTGTAAAGTATTAGCAATCATAATATTAATCAATTCTTCCAGGGATATACCTTAATTGTGATAAGAAACTTCTGGTCTGTATGAGAATTGTTGTGCATCCTGCAAACTGTCATGGAAGTAATTTTGTTAATCATCTTATCCATAACTAGCACTATAAGAAAAACGTTGTTTTGCGACCGACATCTTTGTTCGTAAGTAATGTTCGTCACTAATATTACTTACCGACGGTTTATGCTTTTCCGTCAGTAAGATTGTTCAAACATTTCTGGCAATTATGTTTTTTCCATCGGTGAGTTTAGGAACAGAATTGGTTATTCTGTCTGTGATTATCGACAGCCTACGGTTGGTTATTCCGTCTGTGATTACCGACGACCTACGGTTGGTTATTCCATCTGTGATTACTGATGGCTTACAGTTGGTTATTCCATTTGTAATTACTGACAGATTAGGGTTGGTTATTTCGTCGGTAAATGTACCAACGATTTACACTTTTCCGTTGGTAAGTTTGTTCAAACATTACCAATGGTGAATCTTTTTCCGTTAGTGAGTTTACGGTTATTTTGTCTATGATTACCGATGGTCAATCTTCTTCTATCGCTAATGGTTCTAATTTTACCAACGAATCCACCTATGTCTGTCGGTAAATAAATCATAAATTTTTTTAATAATATACCGTCAATACTATCAATAAATTTTATTTGATGATGTTATAATTAATGCATAATTTAAACAGCTGTTACTGTAATAGTATACATTTAATTTTTTAAACATAAATTTGATTGATGATATAAAGTTGAAAATATCTTAATTGATAATAAAAACATT
>JANZXP010000004.1:20356176-20370392 GCA_027576715.1 Erythroxylum flavicans | reverse complement strand
AGTTCCTAACTTATTAAGATCAAAACTAGCATGCACCTTAACAAGTTATTGCTACTCCATCAATTAATTATAGGACACGCATATAATCAACCAATTTTAGCATTCAAATCATGCAAGATCAATTAAATTCCGGACTTTAATTAATCAAATATGATTCGGCATTCGAGAGCAGGAACATAAACACATGAACAACTCTCAAAACATAAGATTATGAAGTTCAAACTCTCATGGAATTAAAAGAAGTTCAAAGTTACTTACTTTTACAATTGAAACAGAATTATTAGCCTTGCATGTCTTGAAAATAAAACCCTAACAATTGTTATGTAAAGAAGAAAAGATGAAGAGAATAAAGAACTAATGTTCACATGACTAGTGCCTCATGAAATAGGAAATCCTAGATGAAGTAGGATTCCTAGTGTAAGTCGGAAACCAAATCCTAGTCGGATTGGGATCTTGCAACTTTGTCCATTCTTACTCTTTTCAACCTTCTCGTTCCAAATATGAACTTCATTTGTGCTAAATAGGCTTCTTTTAGCTCATATTCTTCATTTCAAGTCCAAAGGTACATGAAAAGCACAAAACAAGATAAGTTATACGTTTTAGATACCAAATGAGAATAAAAACTAAGTGTTAAGGTACTAAACAGATAGGAAGATATGAGTGCATCAAATTCCCCCATACTTAGCTCTTGCTAGTCCTTGAGTAAGGAAAAGAAGAAGAAAACAAAAAAACAAAAACAAAAACTAAGAACTAAGTCTGGCGAAAAAAAGTGCAAGAAAACCATTTAAGTGAAAATTCTTCTCTTAGTCTCCCAACCATGTCAAAGAATGCAAATATTACACTAGAACTTAGTCAACCATGGTCAAAACATAAAAGACATGAACTCACTTTAAATGTAAGCAACAAGCTGAATAGAATTAAGAAGTTAGATGAAATATACACCATATCAAAATAATAGGTCCTCTCTTTGATATACACTCCAACACTCATATGTTTAAGGCTTATGTGTTAACTCTCAAAATTTCAATCAATGAACACAACCTACCATAGGCTTGCTTTTCAATCTTAAGAAAGTATACATGCATATCATAAATCAAAAGGACTTAATCAAGGTTGCAGTGGGGCTTGGCTAAAAGTTTTGTATACATCATACCCATAATATGTGGGTACACATTATGTACAATCACAATATAGGTATTTATGCTAATGGGTATTATTCTTAGTGTATAATGTACTTGCACTATCAGATTAACAAGTTATACAACCATAGAAGGGCAGCCATAGATTATGATATCTTAACGCATTATATTTTATGAATAGGTATGTAATAAACACTATGTATAAAACATTGTTTATACATACTATATGGGTATAATCCCATACATTGCTACCCAATGTTACAATATATTGTTGTGGTATGATACACCCACAGACTCAAATTAATATTATACAAGCCTTCGGTGGAGGTACCACACTATAGTGTTTGATATCCATTGGGATATACCCATTAAGAGTGTATTGCATCATCCAACTTATTTGTACCTTCTCATTATCCTAAGGCACTGGGTTATACCAATACATCAAAGTATGTGTCACCCATACACAAGGATATCCATGGATATGGCTATATTCATTGAATCCTAATGGTACTGATGCCATTACAGGGTACTGCATACTTATATGTCCACAATTATAACTTTATAGTGTAGTACCCACCAATGAAGATATCTATTATGGTAGATCAGATATGTCTTGATACAATATGTCAAACATGGGTAATTCTATCAAAACTATGTATGTACATATTATATCTTTGTTGGTGCATATCCCATATGTATAATGGTACTAATTAACAACACTCCCACACATTATCTAGATATCAGCCATAGGTGAGTAATTATATCTATGTCATACAGTAGTAACATCCCATAAAAAGCTGCATATATGGTTATATACTGTAACTACAATGTTCTCATGTTTTACATTTACATAATGATATAATTGGTATGTACCCACATGTTACTATAGTTCTGTATTATGCACAATTAGTATGGTACCAATATGCTTGGTATGCAGGGTTACCTATGGTATGTGCAAGTGGAGTGTAATAGTTATGGGATTGATGTTATAATATATACCATTTATGAAATATACACCTATGGGATAGATGTATATTTATCACATACCATGGCTATTGAGGGAACATTCATGTAGGCTAGCAGGTATGATAACTATCTATCTGTTATGGGTAGATAGTTATGTCACATTATATGCTTGAGACAGCCATTGTATACCACTTATGCCTATCTTGTACCATATATGTATACTATAGTGCCAATATATCAAGGAAGGGATCTTTATTTGAATGGTGTGATCTAGAAAAGGCACTGAGAAATACAAGCACAGGTAACCACTGTTTGGTAATGTAGTACCTAAATACATTAGGTGCTACATTAAAGGCATTATTGAGATATTAAGGTAAACATCCTATAGGTGTATACCATTACAAGTACATTTGTAAGAATACATTACTACCTTAGCATATGTACATAAACATGTATACATGGTATCTCTTGCAATGCCATATATTAATTATTGTATGGAGATATAGTCTTAGTGGTACTATAGGTACCTAATGTATAGGGTACTAACCCTATATAGGAATATGACAAAGTAGTAGTTGTGTATACTTATGAACTCAAACCAACCACAGGGCCATTACTCCTATAATTGTACCTATCTAGATAAAAATGGATGTGTCAAACCCCCATGGAGACACATGACCAGGTATAGGACATATGCCTGTGGTGTATAATTGTATATAAATGATGGCCATGCTAAGGTACATCCAATAGTTAGAAATATTTTATGCTTGCCATTTGTAAACCTTAGTACACACCTATCATAACATATAACCTAAAATATGAGAGTAACCATGTAAGCCCATACATGTGTTAGTATAGGGTTACCATATGGTACACAATAATAAATATAATCCAGTTCAGGTATAATATGAACTACTTTACAAGTACCTTGGCCACTACTTACATACATGTATTATAAATATACGTGATAATAGACTTTATAATATCATACTTACCATTATACAAGACATCCATACATGTGATGGGCTCTTTAATAACATGGTGTATAGCAAGTGGGAAGTATGGTATATCATCCCCTTCCAACTCTCATATATCAATTATGTATATAAAACAAATCATTGAATGCTATATCCACATAATTACAACACTTTATAATAGTGTTGGACACATGACTAGGAATGTATAACAAAATAATTGATGACATATATACCCACATATAATTATAGCACTAAATTAAATACCCGGTATAATCCATGCCTAACATAGTATGGATTGTCATCAATAGAATTACATAAATGGGTATGTTGTCAATTATTTTGTTACACATTCCTAGTCATGTGTCGAACACTATTACATACTGTATCATTGGGTACATAACATGTGTTCCACAATGTTGGTAAGATATGACATCCCCTCGATATAGGCTATACACATGAGTTATACATATTCTGACCTACAATTATGGGACACATGGCTGTACCATATATTATCATGTGAATAGTTACATATGGAATAAATGATAATCACAACTATTAATGTGATATGGTATAATATGGTACTATGATACAATTACATGTATATATAGTACCATAGAAGATGTACTATAGATACATGTAATCAAGATGTATTTATGCCCTAGACATAAATGGTATAACTTACATAACATTTGATGGCTTATGAGATGCAGACATATATGATATTATATGACATTAAATGCCCATAACATATGGAATTGTCTACACACATTGTGGGGTATACAGGTTGTGTCATTCCAATTAGAGAATACTTATACAATTATCCTTTAAGTAACAAGGAATGGATATAACAGTAAGGTGAGTATACCATGGTATTGATTATTGTGATTATGTACTATGATCAATTGCGACCATAAATACAACAGATGGTACTTATAATAGTGACATTCATCCACATGTTTATATGGATTATCACATGAGTATGTCATACTATACATGACTTTGTGTCATACTCCCATGATATACATGGGAGTAATGGAATACATTACTCCCATGTATATGTCACAAGAACATACCATATGAAGTGTACATATAATCTTTAAACCCACACATATCTCATGCTAGTACACTATATATATGTACACATTTAGGGTCAAACTATCTTTGACAATTACATATTACTATGATATATACACATTGTACATGTGGGCACCTCTATAATACCAATATGCATTGTATGCTATGTCTATCATGGGTATTATATATAATCTTACTGGTACATATAAGTTGGTACAGCTATTTGTATACTAGTGTGTATAGGGTCCCTATATGAATTTAGGTAGATATAGTATATGGTATCATTTAGGTATATGTGCAAAAGTATAGTATATACATGGTAGCTTAGGTATTTAGTATGTCCTGGTATACTAATAATGTGGGTACATATTTGGTTGAAGATCTGCATATAACCATACATGGAGAATAGCTATTAGGCACCAATGTAGATATAGTACAAATCCATATATCTTCACCCAAATATTAATTATAAATACGATTAGTCCCATATAGTTACTAGATATAAATATATGCAATACTGTATAATCCTCATGTATGTCATAAGTGACTTACAAAGCATGTGCCATATGTATCATGCTAGTAATGGATGAGATACCATTACTTACATATGCATGGGATATTTACAAACCTGTTAGCCCTAATACAGACCCAAATTAGTACCATGTGCAGATGATAAATACCTCATTAGTTATACCTAAAATACTTTATACCATGGAACACTATCCTAAATAAAAAAAAAGGTTGGATACATCTATGTAACCTAAGTTGACTATTACTATTACACACTGTAAATATAATCATGATATATTTTTAGTGTGATATATAAGTGTAACTAATCCAATATACACATTTATATTGAGTATATCCCTGGTATTGTGTATTACCTTCATATATAGCCTTTGTATCAAAAAGTTGTATACTAACATATGATACATACCTTATAGCTACCATCATATAATATTACCATTACTAATTCATATACAACTTTTGGATGGCCATAATGTGAACCCTATGTCATGTGCATCATACATTCTTGGTCAGTAGTTGAACATAACCATGTTATACTAGTGTTATACTTTGGTTGTACTCATAAATCTCATTGGTACCATCATATAATTATGGCCTAAATGTATGTCACCCTGTATTACACAGATGACATTCCCATTTATGGTATAGTATGAATGTTGGACCCCAATTTTTTATTTAATTTTCTTTTATTTTATTTATTTATCTATTTATTCATTGATTTATTTTATTTATTTTCTTAGAATTTAGTCATTATTTTAGCAAGCATGAATAGAAATTAGGGTTATTAATTAGAGATGTTAAAATTAAATTAGTGTAATGTCATAACAGACAAAAGAAGGGACATTACAATAAAAGAAGGGCAAAATTGGAAGAACAAGACAAATGAAGGGTAAAATTGGAAAAATCAAGACAAAATGTAGTTTTGAATAAGAAAGAAGAAGAAAATGGTGAGAAGAGAGAAAGAAGAGAGAAAATCGTGGGAAAGAAGAGAAAAGAAGAAGAAGAATTGTGGCAGCCAGGAGAAAGAAGGAAGAGAAACCAACTTGTTTTAGGTAAGTTTCATCTTTTTTTCTTGTTTGGGTAGAAAAACAAAAGGGATTAGAGAGAGAAATAGGTTATTGTTGGAACAAAGAAGAGAAGAAGAGAAACCCATTTGATTTTTCATGGATTTCTAAACTAGGTTTTAATTTTCTAGCCTAGATATACTATGGGTAAGTTAAGTCTAGGCTCGATTTTTTATTTATTCTTGATTATTAAAGCTTTATGAATTTCCATTTGAATGTGGATTGAATGAGAAATTAGTTTGTTTTAGGAAATCAAGAAAACCTTATCCAAGAGCAAGAGGAAAGGCACAATTGAGTTGGATTTTTCAAACGAATTAGGTGGGTAATATGTTTATTGTTATTGTTGAGATGAGCAAATTGCTTACTTATGTGTATGTATTCTTAATTGCTTGAATTTTACTTATTGTGAATGTGGGAAAATGTATTATGATGTATTCTCATGTCATACCTTGAAAGATGCTATAACATTTTTCATAATCAAAAAAGAGGAAAAAGCATAAAATGCATGAAAGTATGAACATATGATGAGATGAATTGAGCACAAGAATTTGCTTGTGTTTGGGTAAGAGAGAAACAATTTCATTTGACACGTACACATTGAGCTTAAGCCTTCTCCCGGCTACCCGCTTGTGGTATATGAGATCCTAAGAAACGGACTCATTTTGTTTATGGTGTAAATTTCGGTTTCTCCATTTTGACCCATGGGACTCTCAAGTCATTTGTTTGTGCATTCCATTTGATTTGTCAAGTATGATACGCATTTGAGTGATTATGTTTGATGGTTAATTATATACGTTGTGTGTTGTATGATAACTTCCTTAATTACCTATGAGTTTTGAGCTAGAATGGTTGATGATTGAATTGCCAGATAAAATAAGATATGGATATACACATATATTTGTACTTGAATTTTGTATGGCTCGTTACCAATGGCCATAAACATATTAATCACTGAGTTATGTAGCTCAACCCATTATTTTACTCCTCACGTGTAGAACGAGAAGGTTAGCGATCCTTGTAAGGCATTTGAGCAAACTCCAAGATCATTCTTTTATAACTAAGTTAGTTCAACTATTTTTGGGTAGCTTTAAATGCATATCAAACATGAGCATCCATTTGTATTTTGTATTAAGTTATTGATCTAATTGTTGATATGTAACTAAAGCTATTTTTAAACTCTATTTTGATTTAGTAATGAGAATAAGATTTGAAGAAGTTTCTGTCGATCACGTACATATCTATCTTTTCGGTTGAGATTGTAAATTTTTGATAATGATGGAATTTGTGTTGTGTTGAAAGGATGTATGTACATTTAGTGTTGGATGATTTGGGTCTATCTGAAGGTTTTGCTGCGTCGAACCATTCCTGAGGGGCGCTTTCATTTGATTATATGACTTCACTGTGGCGAACTCTTCCCGAGAGATCTTTTTGTTTGATCTTCAAAGTTTGTCGTGACAAACTTTTCTATAAAGGTTTTAAAAAAGTTTGTCGTGGCAAACTTTTCCAAAAAGGTCTTCTACTTGACCCTTACTAGATTCTCTGGTAAAGTAGCTTTGTAATAACTACCGAGACCCGGGTGCCAACAACAGTGAAAAAAACACTCGGTCACAACAACGTAATAAACGAATATGAGTCTCGTGAACATTAAATATACACATGAATTGTATTTTTTAAATGATTGCAATGAAATGTTTAATTGAGTTGAATGAAAATTGTGAAAACTTATGTACAAAGTGTTTTGCGACGTTACATGAAAAATGAAATGATGTGAATCATGTGTTTGTATGTATTGTTGTGATTTGTGTTATGGGTGAACCATCGAGGATGGTTAACTCACTCAGTTCATAAAACTCACCAAAATTGTAATGTTGACTTTTCAAGTTCGAGAGAGATGTCGCAGTTTCTAAGGCAGCTTATAAGAGATCTAGTATTGCTTTTGGATAGAAGACATAGATCAAAGGTCGGTTAGTTAGACTGAAGGATCTAGACTAGATTTTTGTTAATTCCTCATGTATGTAGCATGTTTTGCAAACAAAGCAGTAGACTTTGATAGGTTGTTGATATTGTACCTATATAGGTGACGTTGTAAAGCTACAATGTGCATATTGTTTATGCAATGAAATGAGGAATTTAGTTTTTTATTCATTGTGATTTTTATGTTTTAATTTATGATGCCATGAGTTAAGTGAAAGTGATATAGTTAGCCTGCCATTTCCATCAGGTACGTGTATGAATGGCTGACGAGCGTCCGAGGAAATGGCTGAAGGGAAATGGGGCATTACAGTGGTTAGTATCAGAGCATGGTTGGCATCCATAGGGACATATTGGAATGGTAGGCATGGAATATCATGAGAAATACGAATAGTAATCGAAGTTATTGTCTATTATAGGTCATCAGCCATAGGTGATAAAGTGGGAAGATCAATTGACATAAACGACCTAGAGTCAGTAGGAGCCAGTAGGGAGTCTTCTGTGTCGTGACCGAAGAGAATGCCTCTAAGAATTCCCAAGAGAAGGGAAAGGAGGTATGATAAATTATGAAAGCAGGGGGCTGTGAACTTCTATAGAAGTACAGACCCTCCAGAGGCTGAGGGATGGCTAGATAGGACGAAGAGAGTCTTCGATCAGATGGACTACGAGCCGGACGAGAAGCTCGACTATGCAGTTTCCTTATTACAAGGCCCAGCCTACCATTAGTGGAAAACTGTGCCGGGCAGTGCCACCAAACCTTGTAACTTGAAGTGTGAAGACGTTCTGAGGATCTTCAAAGAGAATTATATGCCCAAGATCTACCTGGACCGAAAGATGAAGGAATTTCTGGATCTGAAGCAGGGCAATTTATCTATGGCAAAGTATGAGATAAATTTTAACGAACTGATGGAGTATGCTACTGCCTTGATTCATATTAGGGAAGACAAGTACAAGAGATTCGATGAACATGAAGATTCGGACGAGGTTAGCCATTTCTAACTTGGGTAGTTTGTCAGAACTACGGGCTGCCTCAATCTGAATCGAGCAGTTGTTGATTGACAGTCAGTCTGAATACAGATCAGAGTCTAAATTGAAGAGACCTATGAGTCTCAGGGTGGTTCTGGTTGGAGGTTTAGCAAGCATTAAAACCAATCTTTTAGACCACAGACTCGATCAAGACAGTTGGGATTCAGACAGAGGGGTAGCTATACAATCTAGTAATGAAAGGGGTGCAGTATCGGGTCAGTTACCGAATTATGAGTGCTATTGGAAGAAGCACTATAGTGAATGCTGGAAACTATCTGGAGCCTGCCTTCGATGCAACTCATTTGAACATCAAATCAGAGACTGTTCTGTGGTGTATGGAGCACAGTCTGGTAGGAGAGGAGGAGTGGTAACAGAAACTACGATCCAGTAAAGCCGAGCATCCTACAATGAGCTTTGAGAAACTACGATCCAGTAAGAGATGAGCTTTGAGATTCCTACTATCAGGACTGAGGTACAGAGCAGCTAATCGCAGTCTCAGGCCTGAGTGTATGCAATGGCCAAACAGGAGGCTCAGAATTCTCCAGATGTCATTGTAAGTTTGTTACTTATATTTACTTATGAAGCTTTTACATTACTAGATCCTATATTTACGCACTATTTTATCACACAGCATCTGACATCTAGGTTACATTGTGATATAGAATTGTTGAAACATGGGTTAGAGGTGAGTACACTGATAGATAGTACTACAATAATAGGAGAAGTCTGCAAGAGGTGCTTGATTCGAATTGGTCAGGCAGAATTAGAGGCAGGTTTAATTGTACTATAGTTAAGGGAGATAGATATTATTCTAGGCATGGATTGGCTTACTGCTCATAGGGCTATCATGAACTGGTATACTAAAGAGTTAGTATTAGAATCTCCTAATCATCCGAGAGCAATTTTTTGGATATTAGTCAAGCAGTGCCAACTAGATTGATCTCATTCTTGAGTGCACGTCATTGATACTTGAACTGAGCAGAATTTATAGGATATTCTTATTATTAGGGAATTCCTCGATGTGTTTCTCGCAGAGTTACCTGGTTTACCTCTAGATAGGGAAATGTAGTTCACGATCGACTTGGTTCTAGGTGTTACACCTATATCAATTCCTCCATATAGGATGGCACCTATGGACCTGAAGTAATTGAAGGCTCAGTTGTAGGAATTGTTGGAAAAAGGTTTCATTAGACCCAGTGTATCATCCTGGGGAGCTCCAGTATTATTTGTGAAGAAGAAAGATAGAACTTTGAGACTATGCATCGATTATAAGCAACTGAATCGAGTAACAATGAGGAACAAGTACCCGTTGCCTAGAATCGATGATTTGTTTGATCAATTGCAGGGAGCTCAAGTGTTCACTAAGTTGTATTTGATATTGGGGTACTATTAGTTGAAGGTAGTAGAGGTTAATGTACTAAAAAGTGCTTTCAGGAGCAGGTATGAGCATTATGAATTTTTAGTAATGCCATTTGGGTTGACTAATGCCTCAGCTGCATTTATGGCATTGATGAATAAGGTGTTTCAGCCCTACCTGGATCATTTTGTGATAATTTTTATCGATGAAATTTTAGTGTATTTGAAGAGTAGAGAAGAGCATGTTGAGAACTTGAGAGTAATGTTACAAATTATGAGAGAGAAATAGTTGTATGCCAAATTCAGTAAATGTGAATTTTGCCTGAATCAAGTAGTATTTCTAGGTCACATAGTAAATGGACAAGGTATACAAGTTGATCTGAAGAAGATAGAGGTAGCAATGAAGTGGGAAGCTCCGAAGAATGTATCAGAAATTCAGAGTTTCCTCGGATTAGCCAGATATTACTAGAGGTTTATTGAGGGGTTCTTATTGATCTCAGCCCCTCTGACTAAACTTCCAAGGAAAAATGTGATTTTTAGATGGAATGACAAATGTCAGAGAAGTTTTGAGGAACTGAAACATCGGTTGACTATGACACTGGTATTGACTATTCCATCGGGAACTGGTGGTTATGTAGTATACAGTGATGCTTCGCATCAAGGATTAGGATATGTATTGATGTAGCATGGCGAGGTGATAGCCTATGCATCGAGATAATTAAGGTCTCAGAAGAGTAATTATCCAGTACATGATTTAGAGTTTTCTGCAGTAGTTTTTGCTCTAAAGATATAGAGACATTATTTATATGGAGATGCTTTTAAGATATATACCAATCATAAGAGCTTGAGGTATTTGTTGAGTCAGAAGGAGTTAATTATGAAACAAAAGAGATTGATAGAGTTATTGAAAGACTATGACTGTACAATTGAGTATCATTTGGGAAAAGCAAATGTGGTGGCAAATGCATTGATTAGAAAGTCGAATAGCAATATAGCTTATATTCAGTTATCAAGGTTACTGAGCTTAATTCAATTGAGAGCTCTAAATGTGGAGTTGAATCTATAGCAGAATGAGGCATTGATAGCCACACTGAAGATGAGGTAGATGTTGCATGACAGAATCAGAAAGGTGCAGAGTAAAGATCTTAAAATAGTGAAGTTGATTGAGAAGTTAAAGGTGAACCTAGATTCTAAATTTGAATTAAGAGATGAGACACTGTGGTTAAAGCAAAGGTTATGCATCCCGAACATTGATAATTTGAGAAAGGATATTCTGGAGGAGGCACATATAGTAGCTTATACTATGCATCCTAGTACCACTAAGATGTATAATACACTGAAGCAGCATTTCTGGTGGCTAGGAATGAAGAAGAAAGTGACTGACTATGTAGCTAAGTGCTTAACATGCCAGCAGATTAAAGCTAAGCATCAAGATCCTATTGGGAAGCTTCATTCGTTACCTATTCTAGAGTAGAAATGGAAATGAATTACCATAGATTTCATAATGGGATTACCAAAGAATCCGAGGCAAAACGACGCTATATGAGTTGTGGTAAATCAATTGACTAAATCGGCCCATTTCTTACTAGTGAAAGAGAATAACTCACTAGACTAGTTGGCTCAGAGATATGTAAATGAAATAGTTAGACTGCATAGAGTTTCGGTGTCCATTGTATCATACAGGGATCCTAGATTTACTTCAAGGTTCTGGAAGAGCTTACGGTCAGCTATGGGTACAAAGTTAAACTTTAGTACTGTATTTCATCCTCAAATAAATGGATAGAGTGAGAGGACAATCAAGGCTATTGAGGACATGCTCAGAGCATGTGTATTGGAGTTTCAAGGAGCATGGGATCAATATATAGATGTTAGGCCTCGTTTCTAGAGTCTAACTCGTAAGTCAAACATGAGTGCAACACTCTGTAGGTTCCTTTTAATGGAATCTCATTAGCCATCATAGGTTCATCTTCATTCTTATAGCATCCCAAAATTTCATATTTGGACACTTGAAATATGACAATCCATTCTTATGTTTATATCCTTAATCATCACCCTAAACATATTACTCATTTTTATCTCTTATTTCCAGATCAAACTAAGTACATTTCAAGCTCCATTCAAGCCTAAATGTATCATAGGAAAGTGTTGATAAGTCCACAACTTTAAAATGTATATGATTTGGGACAATAGGCATAACTTTCATTACGAATGTCGGATTAAGTTATTGAAGTACGACTTTGAAGAGGACTTTGAGTTCTACAACTTCTGTGAAGACCTTGAAGAGAGATTTTGTCATTTAAAGACTCAAAATTGCACATTTATGTAGGTGTCCTAAGAATGTCCACCCAGCGGACATGTATGTCCCTCCAAACGGACGTAAATGTAGTTGTAACATTGAAATTCCAAAGAAGGTCTGCCCAGCGGACATAAAGTCCGCCTAATGGACATTTACTGGCCAATTTTTAGATTTCCCACTCCTACAAGTTATACCTTAGACATCTATGCATATCTTATCATTCCTACTTCAATTTTCACAATATTTCCCTTCATTCTCACTTTCATTTCAGCTTAATATCATTTACAACCAAATCATAATCTATGTTTGGTCATCAACCCAAAAACATAACATTAAAATTTATACACTCTCATCATAAATTTCTACATATGTTCAACTCCCTTTATGAACTTCATTTCATCTCTAACTTATCATACTAATTTTTTCCATTTCAAGACATTATAGTACTCTTTTTCTATTAGATCAAGTTAGAAAAGGGCTATAAAGTGTCCAGTATGCACCCTATGCAGCATCACTAACTTGTAAAAAGCATATCTCTCAACTCCGATGTCTAAAAATTGCAAACTTTATATCATTGGAAAGCTAAGAGGTAAACTACAACTTTGAAGAAGATAACTTTGTCTAAATCAGCCTACATTAATACAATTTTGCCCTTGAAGGTAGAACATAGATTTTACCTCTATAAATGCTTGAAAATGCAATGCGGAAGCTCGGAAAATCATTAGCGAAACATAAATATATTTTGTTAACTTCAAAAGAAAGGAGTTTTAAAAAGCTTTAATGGGCATTTCAAGACACAAATGCATCGTTGGACTCATAATATAAAATACAAAATATACATAAATGAGTAATACTTGAAATATGGCTAAAGCCTTAAGTTTTCATATGCTAACTTAAATATAAAAATATGTAAACTTAGAGTGGTGCCTTGACTCTCGATCACTCGATCTCTTGCTCATCAATTGGAGATGGGGAGGAGGGGGTGAGCTAAAAGCTCGTGGGTAACAAGTTTATAGCAGAGAAACAAGCAAAACAATTAAAAATATTCATGTCGTAGTAAAATGCATTGAAACTGTAAAACATGTATTTCTCAACTTATCAAATAAATTATGAACAACATAAGACATTTATTTCTCAAACTTATCAAACAAATCATAAACAATATAAGACATGTGTTTCTCAAATTCTCCATCAAACAAATCATAAACAACATAAGTATGCATAATGATTTGGGTAGTCCATATAAACATGATGGAGAAGCCTTACAGCTAAACCATATACATGAGGGAGTTCTTACAAAGATCCAATAAATATGAGGGAGTCCGTAATAGAGCTCCATGCCACTTGCGGGCAGGCAGGAGAAGCCTTTAACATGGTCAACGTGCATGTGACATAACATGATGGACACCACAAACCCACACAAACGTGAATTTTGTGACTTATAAAAATATTACACAAAAGGCACATTTCAGAAACATGATTTCCATAAGTATGACATATTTCAAACACAATTTTCATCATCAAGATTCATATACCAAACATATAGTAAATACTTAAATCATTTAAGAAGCTATAAATGCAACATTTATAAAGCAATTGAAATTATTTAAATTTATTAATTAGGAAAATATTTATAGCTCATTTTCTCAAACTATAATAATGTAATCCAGCTAGATTCCTTGCTTAAAAACTTGCATAAAAATGCCCTTCCTTTGGCTCAAATGGAAGCTCTTCTCTTTCTCTTTCTTTTTCTCTTCTTGAATAATCTCAAAATCACTCTTGAAAACTAAGAAAAGATGAAACCTAAGCTTGTCTTCTT
>JANZXP010000004.1:20338584-20349095 GCA_027576715.1 Erythroxylum flavicans | reverse complement strand
CCATCTTAAACAAATGAGAAGAGTCTCATTTATTGGCTTCTTTATGATTGATTAAAGAATGAAGTGATGCATTAGATTCGGATCACATATTTCTTTCATGATAACCGAAATTGACAAGGAGAGGAAGAAGTGTTCTTGCATTTTGTTTTTGACTCACTCTCTCCTCTCATACATGCATAGCCAAAACTTGAATGAGAAGAGTCTCATTTTTAGCTACTTTCTTCTAAGAAAAATCTCCTCAAAAATATTTCTTCTCCTTTCCCATCAAAGGATCTTGTTAACCAAGTTGTCCAAGAAGAACAAGTGGTAGATCAGATTGGTCGAGGATACAACAATAAGGAGAGGATACATTGACAAAGGAGAGGATATAAAAATGAGGAGTCAAAGCTGTAACAAGGAGTCGGTATATTTCTATAAATTATTTTCCTTATATCGTATCATGTATAACTGAAACATGTTGATTTGGTTATGTTATTTCCGTTGCATTTTGATTTTGAAGAAGTTTTGAAATCTACTATTTAACCAAATCTTGCATACTTTCATTTTCGATCCATCATATATATATTACTCAAAATAGAGGAGATCAGTTTTAGTCTGCTAGTAATTAATAGGAATTTTTTTTCAAACATTTATATTCAATCTATAGCTCTCAAGTAGAGGGATACAATTAGTATACTTTGGTTTATTTATTGAGATGGATGCCCCCAAATATTTGAATGGAGGAGATTGAATAAGCTATCTCATATTACTGATTTCATCACCATTCTAGATGTTACAGGAGATATAGATGCAACTTTTGGAGAAATTGGCCTTTAATCTTGACAATCTAGTGAAATCTTTAAAAATTCTCATAGTAAGGTTTAGAGAATAATCATAGGCTCCATAAAAAAGCATAAGATCATCAGAAAATTCTAAATGGTTTAACTTTATATCCTTAAATTTATGGCAATACCTAAATTGGGATTTTTAGCTATGAGAGTTTGTATCAGCTTGAAAAGAACTTTAATAGCTAGAGAGAATAGGTAAGGGGAAACAGGATCAACCTACCTAATTCCTTTATAGCTTTTGAAGTAATTTGTTCGATTTCCATTGACTAGGATGCTAAAGTTTACTAAGTGATGCATTCCTATATCCATTAAACAAAACGCTCAGGATAATCAAAAGCTTAAAATCATTTAATGATGAATTCCCATTTGATGGTGTCAAAAGCTTTAAAAAAGTCTATCTTGAGTGTATAGCTCTTTTTGTAGTGTATTCCTTCATTAATTCTTGAACTAGTAGAAAATTGTCCCCTATGGATCTACTCTAAATAAAGGCTCCTCGATCTAGGTTAATTTGGGACTTCAGGGGGCTCTTGAGTCTATTTGCTAGAATCTTGGATATTAGCTTATATACAGTATTATAGTAGGAGATGGGGCAAAAGTCTTTCATGTGTAATGGGTTTTGAATGTTGGGAATTAAGTAAATGTATGGTCTATTGATTTCCCTTAGCATTTTTTAGGAAAAAAAAGAATTTCTACACTGCTACCATAATCAATTCACTAGTGATTCTCTAAGTTTTCTGAAAGAAATTAGGACTAAATCTGTTAAGGTTAAAAGCTTTTGATGGATTCAGACTAAGTAAGACATTCTTGATTTCCTAAGTTACAATGGTACTAACCAAGGATTCCTTAGTTTACTAACTGATTTCTCCTAATTGCCCAACAAAATCTCCATTGGTATTCTCCTCTTGTGTAGTTGAACCAATCAGTTCCTTAAAATATTTCATGGCAATGCCCTCATTCATCTCCTAATCTATACTTTTTTGGCTAATATCATCATTTAACACAGTCATTTTTTTCCTTGTGAGTTAATATTCAGTTATGACAAAATTTAGTATGTGCATCACCCTCTCTCTACCAATTCACTCTAACCTTCTGCCTAAAGATAGAGTTATGCAAGCTTAGTGTATAATTATAATCCTTTAAGCATAAGATTTCCTTTATCTTCAATCTCAGATCGTGAGGGAATTTATAACAATCTTGTTGAGCTCTCCTCATATTTTCCTTCACTTTTTGTAGGTTCATAACTAAATCTAGCTTGTTTTTCTTAGTGAAGTTTTCAGTTCATTGCTTGCTCTCTGTAATTTTATTATGAATTGAAATTATTTAAATACTTCTACCTCAATTTGCCAATTTCTCCTTACTGTTTCTTCAAATCCTTGTTTACTTATCAAATAGTTGAAGAACCTAAATGGAGATCTAAAAGCTATATTACTTGTTATGCCTTGGATTTCCATCCAGGAATGATCAGAACATATTGGTTCACCAAAATTAGCATAACAGTTAGGATATTGGGCAAGCCATTGGTGACCTTATCTAACTTTTTCCTTATAAGGTAGTTCCCTTGCAACTTATTGTTCCATGTGTAAAAGTACCCCAGACATCTCAGATCTATTGTATTAATTCCTTATGTTACTTGATCTAACTCTTTCTCTTTTCCTCTATTCTTAACTTTTTTTCCCTCTACCTCTATTAGGAATTGAATGCAATTATAGTCACCTAACATAGCCTAAGGTCTTTTGATAGATGAGTGTAGTCCCTTTATATCCTCCCATAGTTTAGATCTCTAGAATCCATGGTTAGCAAAATATATTATAGAAAGATTAAAACTTCCAAGAGCACCCAGAAATTCACAATTAAGGTGTATAACCTCTTCAAAACAGAAAATAGTTTGTACTGTTACCTTGTCTGAGTTCTACGTTATGATGATCCTGGCATTGTAGTAATACATTTGATTAGAATGTATTCTTCATTCAGCTCCCAAAAAACCAAGTCAAATTTACAATTGTGGTATTTTTATTTCTAATAAGCCTAAAACAACAGGATTTTTCTCTAAAATCAAATCCTTTACAGTTTGTCTTTTTAGAGGGACATTTAGCCCTCTTATGATCCAAATTATAACACTCTTAATAAAGATCAGATAGGAGCTTAGGAGGCTACCACTTTGTTCTTTCCTTTTGATCTGCCAGATCTTCTTCTATTGGTTATTGTTATTTTAAGCTCCTCTACTACTTTCCCTTCCTCTTTATCTATCACCCCTTTTCATTTTCAATTTGAGTATTAACATTTTTCATAGTAGTCTCCTTAAGTGCAAACTTAGAAGCATTCTATTATAGTGAGTTTTCTTGAGCCATGTCCCTATTTTGCTCCTAATCCATCACTATAGAATTGGTTTCATTCACCGGTAACTCAATAACTGGAGTAACTTCATCATACCCTATAAGCTCTTTTTTTTAACTCCAATAGCTATTTTAGGTCCCAAAACACTATAAATAGGCATTTTCTCATTGATTTTAACATTATTAGGGTTTTAGGTGTTGACTATATACATTTCAAAGAAGTTTTTCAATTACTTAAGCATCATTGTGTCACATTTACATGGCTAAGCTATTTAGAGTTATTAAGTGAATAAGTGAGATATTTTTTTGTTGTAATATTTTGTTCAAGTGCTAGATATTGTACTTGGAAGTGTTCTAAGTAGGATTAAGGTTCCTCTTCACCTTAGACAAAGATTGAAAGAAGGTTTCCTCTTTACTAAGAAAGATTCTACAAAAATTATTCTTCCCCTTGAAAGAAGAATCATAATGACCAAGAAAATTATTGGGAGTGGATGTAGGCAAATGTTGTTTTCCAAACCACTATAAATCAATTTGCATTCTCTCCTCCAAATCTTCTTTAAATTGTTGTTCAATTGTTTGATTAATTTATGTTAAGTAAATTCCTCTTACTTATTTATATTAATTGTTGTTAATTAAGTACATTAGTTTAAAAAATTGTTGAATTTTGTAAACATCTAAATCACCTCCTCAACTTAGGTATCGATAAGGACTAACAAGTGGTATCATAATGGGCTTATTAGGGTATCATTTCTAAGAAAATCCTATAGCAAAGATCAATGATAGCATATTTAGGAGCATCATCGTCATTATTCAACTAAGAGGGACAAAGCATTATTAAACCACATTTCTTAATGGCAATGATTATTTTTGTTGGAAAACTAGGATGAGATTCTTCTTAATGGCTAAAAGTGTAGACCTTTGGGAAATAATGTTAAATGGTCCCTTTATCCATACTAAAATTATAGATAACAAAAAGAAGCCTAAACTAAAAGATGGGAACCTCAAGATAAGATAATAGTTTCCTTAAATAGCCAGACCATACACATCCTATTTTTTACATTAGGAATAAATGAATTCAATAAGGTCTCTATATATGAAACAGCCCACAAAATTTGGCATACTTTAGAAGTTACATATGAGGGAACCAATCTAGTGAAAAAGAGCAAACTAAGCATGCTAACGCATCAATATGAATTGTTTCAAATGAAGAATGATGAAACCATATTTAGCATCTATACTAGATTTATTGATATTATTAATGCTTTCAAAGTTCTTAGAAAGATTTATACTAGGGTTGAAATGATAAGAAAGTTTCTTAGGTTGCTTCTAATATGGGAAGCTAAAGTGACGGATATATAAGAAGTTAAAGATCTAACAGCATTACTATTGGATGAGCTCATTAGATATCTCATCACATATGAAATGAGGCTCTAAGAGACAAAGAAGAAATGATGCTCCTAAAGAAAAATAATTTAGTGTTTAAACCTTAAAAGGAAGAATCAAGTGAAGAGGACGAGACATCTAGTGAAAGCAACGAATAAGTCAATGATTTAATCACTAGAAATTTAAGAAGTTCTTAAAGAAGAAATTATCCAAAAGAAAGGACTTCAAGGAAGGTAAAAATGATTTGAAACATAAATCATCTAATATTACTTTCTTTGATTGTATAAAACATGTCTATATAAATTCATAATGTCTTTGAGTCAAAGATAATGAGAAGTATGAGAGAAACTATAAGAAGGAAAAGAAATATAAGAAGAAAGCGCTTAAAGCATAAACTTGGTATGACATAAGTGAAACCAAAACCAAGCATTTGGAAGAAGAGATAGCTTATATATGCTTTACTATTATGGGTGATGATGAGGTAACATCTAACCCTAACTTATGTGATAGTAATATTGATTTAAATTTTGATGAATTAGTTGAAAATTTAGAAATCATGAATAATTAAAAGGAAGAAATTGTCTTCCATACTTAAGGAAGTTGAAAAACAGTTAGATGCATATATGGGTGATAATAAAAAGATGAATGAGTGAATTGTATATCATTAAAGCATTCAAAAATATGATTATTGATGACAATGATAACTTAAATGAATTAAGGCATAAGAATGAAACATTGAAAAAGAAGGTAGATTTGATTAAGGAATATTTGTGCAAGTTTACTAAAGGGAGTCAAAAACTAGAAAACATGGTACGAGCTTAAAAGAATTACAATGATAAACATGGAATAGGATATAACTATGGAGTTTGAGGCAATTGTACGACCACGTTTGTCAAGGGAAAATATTTATATAGTGAAGAACCATTGCCCAATATGACAAACAAGCATGTAGCATCTACATCTAAGCATACACATGCTTATAAAAAATCCATTAGGGCTTAACTAAAGAGCAAACATCATTCTTTTATATATGGCTCATAACCTAGACATAGAGTTCAATACTATCAAGCGAAGAATAGGTATAACTTCTATGATAACATGCAAACCCTCTCATACCTTTTTAGGCCTCAAAGAAATATAAATCAGCTTTCATTGATGGTACATATAACTATAGGACATTTCACTACCATTGGAGAACATTTGATAACTTTAATTTCAAAAGGAAGCTTTCTCAACTTGCACATATATATTCATATAACAAAGTATGCTTCTTTTGTGATAAGTATGGATATGTTGATAGATTTTGTTTTTTAAAACAAAGAATGTCAAGCAAACCTTTAAAAGTGTAGGTTGAAAAGAAAAAGGAACCAAACTTATTTGGGTTCCTAAAACACATTGATTATGTTAATTTGTAAGGCTATTAGAAAAGAAAAAGCAAACGGTATGTATTAAAGATAGTTAATTATTGAATTGAGTTTTATTAAGGAGTCTATGCATTTTATTATGATGAATCTGACCTCCTTGCCTACAAGAAAATCTAGAAGATGTTGTACGATGTGGAGAATTTAACCACTAAAGACATTTCAAAAGAGCCAATTATTGAACTAAAAGAGAGAGATGCGAAGGATGAGAAGCCTCCAATAGATTGTAAACTTAAGATGAATCTCCTTTTGAATCTCTCATAAGTAATGTTCAACATGAGGTCATTATTAGTTCATAATTTAGAAATATATGATAAATTGCATTTATTTGAGTATACATCCTTAGTGATGATTGTTTGAGTTTGAATTATGAATAAGGTATTTAATATTCTTTTTAAATGTGAATCTTAATACCTAAAATTAAAGATTATATGAAAAATGAGGTTATTAAGGTATAATTTACATTAATTGGGAAATCATTTACCAAAACACAAACATTAGTCGACCAATTAAGGTATGAGATTGACCAGTGCTCCTATATTTAATATTTCCTTTGCCTTTTTTCCTTTCTCATGTCTTATGTTTATATCATCCAAAAACTTAAACAATTCACTCTTTTCCTTTAAAAAACATCATCTTTCATTACGTAAAAATCTTATTAGAATGCATCAAGTTGAAAATTTGTCATTCTTGAACTTCATATTTAGGATTTTCAAAATTTTCTTAAATTAACAATTTTTAAAATTGATGCCTTCACAATTAAGTTCTAAAAGGAGTTAAGTTTGTTTTTCCTTTCAATTATATCAGTGCATCTTTAATTGTGTTCAATAATGGTATTTTCGGCACCTTTTAATGTTTATATTTTTTAAAATTCTTTGGCTTTCAAAATTGTACATTCTTTTATGAAATTGATTGTTGGTTATTACAATTGTGCTTTTAGTTGTTATAATTCCAACTTCTAATTTTGTCAAAACTTGCCCTTGATGCTTTAATTGAATCTTTCAACTTAGGAACAACACTGAAACTAGGAATTTTTCAAATTAGACATAAATAGGGATGTCTCTATCAAAATTAACATTTTGTTTTGCCTCTTTCAATATTCAATAGCACTCTCTGGTGACAAAGTTTAGCAATCTTGATCAAATTCATTTTTTTAACCAAGTTGGCTTGACAAATGACACTTTTTATTACACATTTTTGCTTAATAGATTTCTTTTTGATGATTCCAGAAAGGGTGACAAAGTATTGTGATATTAGATTTAGGGAGAGTGATAACATTCAGGGTGAGTGATTGTTTTGTCATTTTTATATTTCTTACACTATATACAATATGTAGGAGTAAATTTATATTATCCTTATGTATGTATATTTCTTTGATTTTGAATATCTATTTTTTTCTTAATATTGAATTATGTTTTACGTAAGAATTAATGGGGAGCTAATCATATTCTTGATATTTATTTTCTTTCCTCTAATATCACATATTTATTGTCATCATCAAAAAGAGAGAGATTGTTGAACCAAGAGAGGTTCCAATTGATTTTTTGATGATAACGAAACATAATTACTATTAATGTGTTCGTTAATTTGAAGGAAAGTAATATTAGAACAAAATGAAGCCATAACTTTAAGAAGATAGTGTATGAAGTTGATACAGAAAAGTTAAAGGTTACAATCGATGAAATGAAGGTCAAAACAAGAACAAAAGAAGATCAAAGCTCATCAAGGTCATTTAAAATTTCCTATTATTACTTGTAAGCTTACTTTGTTAATTTGATGATCCAAAAGACTCAATATGTATAGTCATTTCATGTTGCTTCATTGCATAAGCCTTTACATTTACCAAAAGACATTGAAGCTTTTAATTTTAATACAAAAGCCTCTTGATCTTTCAAATAATCTTTTAGGAAGATTTTGAGAAGTGTTTTAACCATATTTGGATTTAAAAAATGGTTTTGATTATTTGAGGTAGTTAAAATCATATTTTTAGCATGATTAGTCGACCTATATGGGATAGTGGTCAAAAGATATATATTAAATTTAATGTACCATGAGTTTGTAGCAAGATTGGTTAATTTTTTGGTCTACCAATATGCCATATTAGTCAACCAATATGCACACAGGTCGACTAGTGTCCAACAGCTCGTGATTCTAGTGCTATAAATGCGTATTGGTCAAGTAGTATGTTATACTAGTAGACTAGTACACTACATATAGTCATTGTAATGGATGTTTCCTGGCTCCAAAGATTAGTTTAGGTTCCAAAACACTATAAGTAGGTGTTTTCTCATTGGTTTTAGCATTTATAAGGTTTTGGGTATTGTATACACATCTTTTAAGGAGATTTTCTGTAACACACCACCCTCACAAAGCATATTTCCGAATGTGTTGACGATTATTTGAGAACATACTCTACGAGGATGGCACGTTAAGACAATCAATTGACTCGTTGCAAAATTTTCAAACATCAAACACGTCATCAAAAAACCAGTAATCATTTACAACCCATTCCATTTTGTAAACACATCTTAAGTAAATCAATATTCAATTTAGACAATTTCATTTACAACACATATCGAGTCAGAAAAATCATTACATTTCATAATTCACAAATTCATTGTACAATAAGTTGCGGAATATAATTCAAATATGATCCATCGTACAATAAGTTGCGGAATATCTCAATCGTACTAATTGATTCCAAAGTTACTAATTATGATCCATCAATTCTTGTCATTGGTAAACCAAAGTATAAGACATTGGAAATACTCATTCGTATCACGTTCATTATACTCAGTCATTTATCACATTTATCTTAGTTTCATACCCAGGAATATGTCAATTGAGTGCAATTTGTCTATTCCACAATTAATGTGTGTATGCTAATATTATGCATTTGAACATAATTATGAAATCATGTAGTAGTTGTACCAATTTCGTTCTATATGGTACCACTCATATAACTCATTAATCTAACTATTTAAATCTCTCAACAATTCGAGAGATGGGATGCTACATTTTCAACCACTTAAGCATCACTGTGTCATATTTATGTGAGTGAGCCAATTTGAATTATCAACTAAATAAGTGAGATATTTTAGTTTTAATCTTTTCTTATAGTGTTGGATATTATACTTGGGAGTGTTTCAAGTGGGACTAAGGTTCCTTTTCATCTTGGAAGAAGATTGTAAGAAGTGTGCCTATTTATTAAGAAAGATTGTACAAAGGTTATTCTTCACTTTGAAAGAAGAATTATAGTGGAAGAGTCTGGGGAGAAGACATAGGCGAAGGTTATTTGTTGAACCACTATAAATCTATTTGCACTCTCTCCTCCCTATCCTCTTTAAATTTTGTTCAATTTGTTGATTAATTTTTATTAAGCGACTTTGTCATTCTTATGTATATTGATTGTTGTTAATTGAGTACATCGATTAGAAAATTTATTGAATTTTTTAAAAGTCCAATTAATTTCCTCTTCCCTCTTGCATACCATTGCAGACTAACAATATATATTTCTAACATACTTAATAATCTAATGACTCACACACGTAGGACGATTAAAGAGAGAAATAGTAATTTAATTAAGTTAGACTTAATTATAAAGTTTGAAAATTTTTAGGATTAAATATGAGATATTTAAATTATGGTTTCAAATGTGTTTATGTTTTTAGAATTGTTGTACTTTATTATTCAACATTTTATCTATGCTCATTATTAATTATTGTCGAAGAGTTTTATTTGTTTTTATGTTTCTGTTCTTATTTGTTTAATTTATTTCTATGTCATATTAGAGTTGAAGTAGTTGGGATTTTCTAATGATCCCTTGTTTTCTTTTGTCACAATATTCATAACTTTAGGGAATGGTTTTAGAAACCCTTTTGGAAATTTTCATTTGTTGTGTTTTAATCTATTTGGATATTTTATTAAAGTTAAAAGTAGTGTTTATGATTTTGGGCTTGAAATGATTCTTTAGTTCATAAGTAGAGGTTAGATTAATAAGGTTATTTTTACTTTGCCTAAGTCCATTTTAACTTTAGTATTTGACCTTTTGCCCTCTGCATTAGCTAGGTTGTTAGACCCAAAGTTTTAAAACCGAATCGGAAATAGTCTTGTGTATATATCGATTGCAGAAGTATAATGAAAAACATGTTTTGATCCTCAGGAAATCATCAAAGAACAATTTACAGTGGTCAAACTCTTCCAAGGGGAAGCAGCAAACTAGGTTGTTTTGATCCTCAAGAAATCATCAAAGAACAATATAAAGTGGTCAAACTCTTCGAAAGGGAAGCAGCAAACTAGGTTGTCTGTACTCTAACGTAATTTTTGGTTAGTGTCTCCAAGGGTAGAGACGGATGACAGAGACATAAAAGTTCTGTCTCCCAACCTGTTTGGTTGCTGTCTCCATCTAATTTTGTCTCGACTCCGAAGACAGGGACATTAAATTCTTATGACTTCCATGACTGTGGCACGGAAATGAGGGGACGGAGACAGAAACCAAAGACGTTGGTGAAATGTCAAAAATACCCTCCCCTTAAAACCTAAAACAA
>JANZXP010000004.1:20312306-20327645 GCA_027576715.1 Erythroxylum flavicans | reverse complement strand
AAAAAGCGGTCACAATCTTTGACAAATTCTGTTACTTTTATTACGACGTAAATTAAGGAACAAAGATAAATTAAATCTACGTGTCTATTTTCTCTAGTCAATTAATGAGTCTGGCCACACGAAATTTATCATATATAAAATATATATATATTATAAGCTGTAACTAAATTCTGATTGTTGATTAATAATTGTTCATGGCCTTGTCGTTATATTACTTGAATACTATTTATGTATCATTTTAATTGAATAGTTCAAAATAATACTCGAGTCTTCTTCATTTGTTTATTTCCTGTTCCTTTCTGTACTAGATGACCTCGTTTGCCATCTTCTCAACATCTATGTAAATATTTGTTTCAAAATTATTTTGTCCCAGGGAGAGAATGTCCTTCCATCTTTTTAAGCTAAGGATAACAAATTTAAAATTTTTAAAGTTTTTTATATTAGAATTTTAAAAAATTATAATTTGTATAATCTAAATCTAAATTTTATTTTTATTAATGTAGTTAATTGTGTATACTTTTATCGTTACACCTAGATGATCAATTTTTTTTCTTTCTATTCCACCTTTTTTTTTCTTTTCAAGCTTTATTAATCTCTCTTTTTATCTTTAGCTGGTTGTTTTCTATTTTTCATATTTTCAATCTTTTTTTTGTCTTTTATTGATTGCCTCTCATTGTCGTTGCCTCCTCCTTTTTTTTGTTTTCGATTCCATGTCTCTCTCTCTTTTGTTTTCATTCATTTTTCATCATTTTTCTGTTATTTTTCCACCACCTCAAAGAAAACAAAAGAGTGGAACATAAACTGTCAACCACAATGTTTATATCTATCCAACATTTGCTGCTTCATGACCATAACAAATAGTTTTTCCAATTTGGATGAAGACATACAACCTTAAGGGCTTCATCTTCAACATATAACCTCCTATCTCAACCTCAACCACCTTAACTCAATCTTCGTGGTTGTAGGGTTCCCCAAAAGAGACCCTAAGAAAATCAATCATACTCTACAGAATAATGAAATAAGTTAAATCGAGCACAAGAAGACCTAAAAATTAGTTGCCTTTTTTAGAGCAATTGGTGATAGTGTTCGTAGTGGCTGATCCTTTTTTTTAAGGGATTGAGTTCGTGAAAGCTATTATGAAGAGTGGTGGAAATTAAGTTGTCTTTAATCTTTTGAGTTTGACAAAGTGAACTAATAATGTGAACAAAGAAGAAAATGCTTTAAGATGTATTTAATAGGGCTGGTGAGAGAAGTGAATATAGAGTTAAATCAAATTGAAGGACCATGTAATAGTTTGATTCTAGTTAAGGTTGAAGAAGACTTAGATATGAACAGGCCTCCAATACGGTCGTGTATCAACTCGTATAACTTATTAGACAACTTAGTGGGGAGATAGGTCTCCAGCATGGGAATAAACCAGATTGTGTCTATAGTCTCCAGCATGGGAATAATCCAGATTGTGTCTATCTTCAAAATTACAAACATATCTACTGTATTCAATTATAGATGTGGCTAAGATTGTGTACTAATTCCTAAAGTTACAATTAGATCCATAGACTCCAATTATGGGCTTGTCCTAAACTATGTTCAAAATTTCAAAGATACAAAAGGATCCACAATTTTATATATGAGCATGTCCTCAATTGTGCCTAAGGGCGTTAAAATATTCGTAGTCAATACAACTTGATCCACAACTGTGGCCTAGACTGTGCCTAATTGAAACCGTAATTTTATTTAAGTTTAAAAACCTTAGCTTTATGTTATAGTATGTAAAGGATGTTTCTTTTCAAATATGGAGACATCTTAAGTCATTAATGCATTTTGTAAGTGTTTTCTCTTAGTTCTTCAAAGAACTTTTCAAACTTATCAAGCTATTTACCTATGGTGTTCAAAGCCTCTTATAATCTTCATTATAGTTCTTTATAATGGCTGGTCAAGATTCGTTTATACCTTTGGTTTAGGATTTCGTGTAATCATTAGGTCAAAATTATATTCTTAATCTAATTTTAACTTACTTAGAACTTGATTACAAATTAAGTATATTAGGTTTCAAGGTCTCATCCTTTTGGTTTGCATCAATTTGGTATCAAAGCTTTAGTTATAAAATTAGGCTATATTTATCTTTTATTTTTCTTATTTATTGTCTTTGTTTCTTATTTCTTGTCTCTTGATTTCTTCCTTATTTTCTTCTTATGTTCTTTCTTATTTTTGCATCCATTCATTCCTACATTTTTTCCCCACATTTTTTTCATGTCTTCTTTTTTGTTCAATATCTTTCTGAGTCTATAAATAAGGAAATAAAGAACGTTTTTATGAAAAAAGAAAAAAGAATTGAATCAATCAACAATTGATAGGAAAAGAATATTTCTATCATAAATTTCCTAACTTGGTTTAGAAAAAGTTTGATTTCCTTCCAGAAACAAATGTAAAACCTGCTGAAAATATTCTTTACATGTTTGAAATTCAAGATTATTATCAAATACCAACTTTGATTAGACACCATATTTTATTTTAATTATTCAATATCTTTTAAATTCTCCTTTTTTATTTTTATTTTTAGCTTTTTATCTATCTTTGCCTCTATCAAGGTTTAAGATTGTTTAAATATTGTAGTTTATTTCTTGTTTATTTTATTTATTTTAATAAAGAATAAAAATGAAAAACATTGTGGCAAAATGCAAAAGTTTAAGAGCAAATTCAATAGAGAAAAGCTATACATTTAGATTGAGAATATAAGTAAATTTAAGTTACGTTAGATGAGAGAAATAAGAGAGCTAATATTATGAGGTTATTTTTATCATTTTTTTAAAGGTTGAAGCGTGATTAATCATGGTAAAGTTGAAGGATGGAGAAAGGACGATATGTTCATGCTTCAAGCTTTACAAAAATAGCATAAACACATAAATATGATGCTTGACAATGTTAGAGATTGATTGGAGTTGTAAGATACTACCATAACTAATTTGCAAAGGGAAAGTCACAACAAATGATGTAGTAAAAAAGAAGGGCAAGCGCTCTAAGATGATTTTGATGACGATGAAAGGGGAGATGGATTTCATGATGACTATTAGCTTCTAAGAAATAATATAGGCAAATTTGCACATTGAGATAAATAACAATATAGGGGCTATGGAAGGGAGCCTATGTGATTTAGTAACCTTGGAAACATTAAAATAAAGATTCTTTCATTACAAGGGAGAAATGATCCTAAGGTCTACTAAGGTTGAGAAAATTAGATGAAGTTAATTTTTGACTACCATCATAATACCAAAAAAACATAAAGTTCGTTGTTATTATGATTACTATATATGTTATTATTTAGTGGAATTAGTTTGTGATAAATAGTAAAAAGAACCACTAGAAACTTAGTGACAACTAAGAAGATATAAAGGCGATCATCAAGAGGCACTTTTTCCCTAATCATTAATATAAGGAATTGTTAAAAAGTGTGCAATGCCTCACTTAAAGGTCAAAGAGTGTTGAAGAGTTCTAGAAAGAGATAGAAATAACTATTATTCGAACTATTGTAAAAGAGGATCGAGAAGCCATCGTGGGTAGATTTTTAAATATTTTGAAATGTGAGATTTTTGATGTGCTAGAGTTATAACATTATGTAGATGTAGAAGATATGGTTCATGTAACTATAAAAGTAGAAACATAACTAAAAAGAAAGGGTAATCATTTATACCAAAATTTTTATTTATCCTTATGGAAATCGAGTTAGAAAAAGATGATAGGACTATTCATTAAGCTAAACCTAAATTTAGTTAGAAAAAGATGGTAGGACTATTCATAAAGTTAAATCCAAATTGCCTAAAAAAGGAGGAACAAGTTCCTAACAAAGTGGAAGGTAAATCTAAAATCCAAACTTATACTCATTATATTAAGTACTTTCTTTGTTTAAGGACAAGGCATATAGCTTCCCAATGTCTAATAGGGCAATGATTATGAGATATCATGAAGAGATTGAGACTAAAGGTGAAGGTGACGATGAGTCTATACTACTATTAGAGATTTATGACGATGATGTTGATGAGTATCCGATGAACAAAGGGGTTCTTGTAATTATTCATGCTTTAAATGCTCAAGTTAATGAAATGGTTTTAGTAGGCTTAGAAATGGGCCAAGCCAGAATAGACTCATCGTTGGTCGAGCCTTGCAAAAAGTAGCATGAACTCGATTGAAGCCCGACCAAGCTTAAAAATTTATGATGATGATATTGATAGTATTCGATAGACAAAGAGGTTCTTATAATTAGTTGTGTTTTAAATGCTTAAGTTATAGAAATGGTATTAGTAGGCTTGGAAATGGGCTAAGCTAAATTAGGCCCACCCTTAGCTTGACTTGCTTTGACATTGTAAAAGTGGTTTGAACTTGAACAAAGCCTAGTTGAGCTTACATTGTGTAACCTAAAGCTCGACAAAAGCAACCAAAATGACATTGTTTTGGCTTATTTTAGATGAACAAATTCATGATCACATGAATTTAAAGGTAAGGCAAGAAATAATATATAAGATATGTTTTCGAAAGGAGATAACTAACAAATATAGGAATTATATAAGATGTGATTTATAAAGATATTGTTTACTTAATTTAAATTTAGCTAGTTTGTTCAGCAAACCTAAGATCTACTAAATTTAAATTTAATCTTAGCTCATTAGAGAGATTAGAGTATCTTTCTAAAATAGTAATGTGAGAGCTATTATTTTGAATAAAATAGTATTAACCAAATATATTATTGAATTCTTAAACTTATTTAGTTGTCAAGACATATAACCTATTACTTGCTTCCTTTATATTTATTTTGTTATGAGTAGAAACTACCTTTATTTAGTATAACTGATACCAAGTTTTAGTAAACCAAATATAGTCATATTTTAGGTTTAAAAAGAGTTTTGAAAGTTAGGAAGGAAAGTTGTAGATAAGTAGATCCATTATATGCTCTTAATATTAATTTATGTTAAGCATTTCAATGACAAAGTCTGAGAAAATTTTCAATATCTTATAAATGGAAAAATATTGTGACATTTTAAAATAACTAATTTCTCAGAAACTTTAAAGGTAATATATAAGATGGATTCTAACAACATAATAGCACAATATAAATGGCTGCATAAAGTAGAGTTGAAAGGTACAATACCTTGATAAAGTTGTTCAACTCAATTTAGCCTATTAAAAGTATAAATAAGGAGCACAATTGGCCATATTTGCTATAGTATAGTAATATTTGTCATTTATGATATATAATCTCTATCATACCTAGTATTAGTAAGAAAAAGAATACAATCAACTTCTTTTATTCATGCCTTTGAGTGTTTGATTTTGAATTAGGATTCAACATTACTACAATATTCAAGGCATGATAAGAAATAGATTGTTGAGTAAAAGTAGTTAATTCAAGTTTATACAAATATTTTGTATGTGTTAGATTAAGAAGACTTACACTTAATATAAATGACAATAATACAAAGTTAGGTAACTAAGATTATCTTTTTATTTCATATTGATTAAATCCATATAATATGAATCATAAAGTTTCAAACAATGGTGTATTTATCTTTTAATTATAAATCGTATTAAACTTGTAATACTTTTCAAACTGAAAGATAACCAAATCAACCTTTGATGAAATGACGATTATGGTATTCCATTGGTAAATCTTATACATATGATTTATCATATGTAATAATAATTTATAAAAGGATGGATACTTATATTTTATTATATTTAATAATGACTTTATATATTAGAGTCACATGAACTAAATGGAATATTGATTTAAATTTTTTAAAAGTTCAAAGTATTTAAATATAAGTAGAAATTTAGCATTGCAAATGTCAAAGCACTTTAATGAGAAAGATGAGGTTAGATTTAAGTTTTCTTGGATATCTATTGCATGGAAAATAGACACTACTTAATTCAGATTTATCTTTGTTTAAGAACCAAATTTTTTTATAAATTGGAAAATTAAATTAAATTAAACAACTAACAAAGCACACATAATAATGCAAAAATGTAGAAACTTGGAATTCAAGATTTAACAACTAGAGATCACTTTTTCCCTATCTTATCTCTCTCTTATTTTGTTAATTGAATTGTGCCTCGCCTAAGATGTCCTAATGTATTAACTACCCTCTCTCAAGGTGTAATTAATTGTCCCTAGCTAAATTAATTGGAGATGATTAAGCAATCTTTCAATCTACAAAATCAATCCACCAATTCAACTAGTTATTAAGTTATCCTATGAGTGATCAATTAATTAGCCAAGATCTCTCTTCTAACTATTCAATTAACTTGATCAATGTAGGTCTATAAAGTTCCAATTTTCATTGTACAACCCTACACAAATTACCAAACTCAATCTCTTAATATAGTGCAAGGTATAAATTCATCATTCATCAAAAGCTTCATTTATTCGAATTAACAAAATAAGAGTTCAACAAGAAGTTCAAAAGGAATCTCTACAAATAAATCAGCCACTCTTGATGTCTATAATATCCCCAACAATCAAATAATTCATCATACAAATGCTAGAAGAGAAAAAATGAAAGAAAACTAAATGAATCAAACTCCTCCTCGTCTTTGCCTGAATCTAGAAAATCTAGCAATGGTGTGATCTTTTCCCAATTCTGAATGAAAAACCTTGAATGTCTACCTCTCTCAAGACTCTAAACCTGTGTTTTTAATCAAGGAGGCAAGTCTCTACTGAAGCTCTTCATCCATAGGGGTTTATAACCTTATATAGTCATGAAAACCTAAAAAATAAGTGAACTTAGTGTGTATCCTCGGGTTAGACATCCCACGATCATGGGAATTGACATAAATCCCATGATTGTGGGTTCTTGCATTATAATTCCTCCTTTTCTCTTCTCCTCTCTTGGTCTCTAGCTTAATCGTAAAGGTAGCCACCCTCCATTCCTACATCAAAATGATTAATTCTGACCCTAAATCAACTTCAAACATAAAAGAACAAAAATGAAGATCAAACTAAATAATAAAACACAACAATAATAACCTATTACACAAGAAACTCATGCCAAATATTTAGAAAAACACACACTAATGCACAACTATCAATATTTATAAGGAACAAGATTCTCCACTGAATAACTTCATAACTAAAATCCATTACTATATGAATTTATATAACAATTTGCCTTTGAATGTTTCAATTAAATCAATCAGCAAGATTTCATATTATATATGAAATGGTAGAACTTGAAATGAGTTAAAGTTAATGATTTTAAGATGTGATACTTGGTTAAAGCATAAATTATACAATAAGTTTATAACTAAATTAGATAACAAAAAGTATAAGATTTGTAGAGGTTGGATAAGATCTTATAAACTCCATTGAATACAATGTTTATTTCAATGCATACTTATAAGATGACGGTTCTTAAGACAATATATTCAAATGGAGCTAGTACATTTGTTGAAACATTTAATATATAGTCGAAAGGTTATAAGATATTGGAAAATTCACTGTCATGATGAGTTTAAAGAATTTTTTAAAAGTTGATTGAGAATTTATTAAGTAATCAAAAATGTTAGTGGAAGTATAGTTGTCCTCTTCAGTGGGAGAATACAATGGCACATTACTCATAGAGAACAATAATCCGTATTTTCAGTTGTTAAAGATATGATAGTCTAAGAGCAATTCTTATTAACTATAAAAAGGTAACAAATTAATTCTAAAAATTACACTTATAAAGATAAATATGAAAGTTGTGTACCTATTCTAGTCCAAGTACATAGATAATATACTAAAAGTATTTAGTGTTTGAGATATCTGATACTTATGAAGTATTAAAGATATTCATTATTTTATGTATGAGTTGATATTTAAGTTCAAAGATATACAGGTATTAACTTTAGTTTGACATAAGTAAGTCCTAATTACAGTTTATTTATCTTAAAATAACATTACTTTAAGTTAAAAAGGTTTAGTGTGGCATCAATTTTGAGTCATAATAGATCTTTTATTTAGTAGAAATGATTATTTAGACTAACAAGTTCTTTAATTAACTTATTATAGTTCCTTGCATTATTAAAATAGTAGCGTAATTAAAAAACTTAGTGTCATTAGGTGTGTGCAAGGAGCTAAGGTCTTATTTTATCAAAGATCTAAGTATGTACTTAGAAAGTTTCTCTTAATTATGATGATAATTAAGATGAATGTTGTAAGATTTAAATTAATACTCACTAAGGAGAATCTTGTAGATTTCTCTTACTAAACCACTATCATAGCAATAGCATGACCACTATATGTTGATATGATATACGATACTTAAGCGATTGACTTAGTACAAGCGAGAAATTGTTTATCTATACTCTATAATTAATTTGTTATAGTTTTTATGACATAAATAATTAAAGTCATTATTTATTTATGCATCTCTATTTAATTAACTAACTTATAAGATAAAGTTTATGAGATAAATATATTTTACAAATAAAAATTATGATGAGATTATAATAAAGTATTTAAATAAAGATTATAATTATATCATATAAAAATTGTGATATTCGTATTAAATTTAATTATTATCTCTGAATTGTTTTAAGCCATTGCTCTATTAAGAATGAACATTAATAGAGTATAAAAACTAACACACGTGTTCTTTCTTATAGTCAATCTCAGAGACAAAACTATGAAGATACTTCAAAAACACGTATGAGTTTATGTTAGAGAATAAATTCACGGAACTAACCTGATATAAGAATTCTATTTGGAATATTACTTGTAAATAAAATTGTCACTGTAATGGTTGTATGAGTGATCATTTGTCTTGAAATCTCCAAAGTATCTTACGTAAGGATTGTTGTGTTTTTAGTACTACTTAGACTTGTTACAGTCATGAGTAGCTCGTTTAATAGTCATTGGATATAATATGAATTACATAGAGGGAGTTAGATGCTCAGCATATGATTCATCATTCTAAAGTGATTAGGAAAAATGTTTCTTTATTCTAGATTAGTACTGATTTAAAAAATACTTAGCGAAAGTGGAATAGCATGTTGAGAATAACTTTCAAATGTTAATAATAAAATCAATTACTAATGGTAAAAAACTAATATGATTGGATGGTAAAAAACTAATATGATTGGAGCACATAAAATAGACATTATTTTTATGCTTTATAGCTAATTGAGCATTGCATGATAAAAGTATTGAATTATGTGAAAAAATAATTAAAATTATTTTGATATTTCTAATATTTGCGTGGCTATGAAATATATGGATATAAACAATCTAATTGGATAACTAAAGATAAATTAAATAAGTTTAATTTATTTAATCTTAAATAAGATTTAAGTTTATAATTTATAACTATTATTAACATATTTAGGGGCCTAATACGTCACATACGAAGAGCAATTGAAGAGAGAAAAGATAATTTAATCAAATTGGTTTTAATTGTGAAGTTTAATAAACTTTAAAGGTTAAGTATAAGATATTTACTAAATAAAGACTAATATAAGATATTAGATTTTAATTGAGTCTAACTAGTATTTAATTAAAATTAATTATATAAAATTTAATTGAAATTAAAATTCAATTAAATTATTAAAAATCTAAACTTATTATAAACAAGCATAGCCTTTAAAAGAATTACCACTTCGTTCTTAATTCTCTTTACATTAATTATAGAACTCTACCAATTAATTTCGTGTGTATACCATTAACATTTAACGTTTGGGAAGAAAATAGTAGGGCGAATAATTTAAGCACTGAATTCGAACATGGTAAAAAAAGTTACCGACCATCACCAGATCCATAATAGATTGAACAATTATTAGCTCCATCAAGTTCATTTGTCCTTTTTCTCAAAAATATGATAGGTCTTTCGTGTCGGGATTGCTTTCCATTATAAATATATACAGTAAAACTATGAGTGGAGCACCATTTCTCACCAACTCCGGCACCAGGGTGGTTCACGTCGCCCAACCATCGCCTGCTCATCATCAGCGTAACCTCTCTCTGGCAGTCATCTCATTTACCTGTTCGTCGCAAACTCTTCGCTGCGACTGACGAGTGTTGCCTCTCGTCTAATTGTCACAATAAAGAGAACAGAGAATGACTAGGCGGAGGATAAAAGAGAGATTAATGGAGCTTGACAAGAAGTATAAGAAAATAGGTGCCGTGAGTGTACGGAAAGATTAACAAAGAAATTGGATTGTATGAATTTTAAAAATTGTTATTAAATTAAAAATTTTAAATATTAAAACCTGAATCACGAAGTTATAAAAAATTTTGAATTTGTTATACCATTTAAACTATTTATTTCCCTCTAAACTAGCATTTCATTTACCTAATAAAAAATATATCATTTAAGGAGCCAATACAATATGCTACTGCTGATAAGCCATAATAATTATGATTATTTCTTTAATGCACTACTACTAATAATCCATCCCATATGGGTGATCATATAAGATTGTAACTAGTACGTCCAATGGGGCCGGCCGTAGCCGTACAGACAAACTACCGTTAGGCATTAAGCAAGGAATACCACTTTTGTTATTACATATTGCCATTGCACGTTGATCAATTGTCTGTGCAGGCGCAAGCCTATATAATTATATGCTCTTCCACTAATCTATAAAGTTGGATGATTTTATCCTATCCTTTGGAATTTGTTAAGCTAGAATCAGATTGACAATCAAGGAAAGTGACCGCAATTAACGAGATGATTAATTGTGTTGGTATTGGTATAGGAATCCAAGTAGATATTGAAGCTTCACAAGTGCATATCTAGCTAGCTAAATGGCGCATGGATTCTGTGTTTCAGATTGAAGCCTCATAAAGGAGTACATATGGCGCGTGGATTCTGCGTTTACCTTTTCTCCATATCTCTCTCTCTTTTACTCTGGGCTCTATTATTGCATTTGCGTGCATCATAGACCTATGACAACAATATTCTTTAACCACCACACATCGAAAGCAAAGTGAGAAGCCAAAGTTGAAGAGGTAAAAGAGGGTAACGGGTCACAACCCATGGTGTATCTTATTAAATTATTCTGATTACTGCCTTTGTCGAAAAGAGATGCTAAATTGGATGGTCATGGTAAAAGAGGGTAACGGGTCACAACCCAAGGTGTTTCTTATTAAATTATTGAGATTACTTTACTGCCTTTGTCGAAAAGAGATACTAAATTGGATGGTCATGATTGCTTGAGGCGGGTTGTCATGATAAATTAGGACAGTTCACCCAATTAGAAAAAGGAGTAAAAGGAGGGGTATTATCTATCATGTTCAAGTGTGTTTGTGCTTCCCCTCTTTTCGGGGCAAATATATTCATCCCTTGACTTGGTCTGCATTTATGTCATTTTTTAATTTTTTCTCCTTCCATTCAACTTAAAGTTGGTGGTGATACATTTGTATTCTGCGTGTGATCCCCAGCCCTTCTTTTTAACAGTCTGAGGAGCACTATGAGGAATTTTTATAATCTCTCTATTTCTTCCTGTCTCTCACTCTCGTTACATCCACCACCCACACCCACACCCACACCCACACCCACACAAGATGATAGGATAGATTTAGAGTAAAATCTTTTACTTTTTGGGAATCCTTTTCATCACTCTCACAAACAAATAAAAACCACCAACCTTTGAATATGTCAGCTAACCCCTTTTCCATCTTCCTAATTTCTGTGTGAATAGTATCTATATCAAAGTAAGAGAGAGAGAGAGAGAGAGAAGCTGAAATGGGCGATCATGATAATGAATTTGGAAGACAGTTCCTCGCATCTAACGAACAAGAAAATAAGGAATCACATCTTTTCTATGCAATTACTTTTAAACTTTGGCAAAAGTTGTGAACTTCTCAAAAAATTAGAGAGCAGTGATGGGGTCAGTCCAGCTATCATTATTTCTTGTGTTAGAATGGAAATATACCTTAATTGTCTTCACGACTAAAAAGGGGTTCTTTCTAACAAAAAACACAAGAAGAAAACAATGTTATTACTGTAGAAAAAGACCGGTGATATGATGAAGAAAGAGACTAGATGTATGGCATCAACATTCATGGATTTGTGGACCCTTTCGCACTTTAGGGTGGGCTACACATGCATGTTCCCAGTCCCTCTCTTGGTCATTATAATTGCTAGATATAGAGGCGTGTTGGGGGACGTATACATTTATTCACCTTCCCCGATCCCAATCCCAATCCCTAATCTTCCTCCAACAATAAAAGAATATCAAGAGAAATTTTAAAGCTGATATCGCTTTCAACTATTGAATTGGGACATGAAAACGAAGAAAGATGCGTACCAGTACATAGTTGGATACATCAATGGAGGACTGAAATTTTAACAGTAACACCTTTCTCAATGCAAGAGTTGGCTGTATTAAGAAAAGTAGAAAGGTTGGATGTGATGTGATTCCTTTCCACGTGCCTGGAAGTTATGGGATTTGGGACAACTCATTTCACAATTCACATTAGAAAGTTGGTTTTTTCATGATAGAAACCTCTATCCATAAATTTGGCCCTGATATTATGAACTACTCTACTCTGCAAGGACAAAATATTTAATGTGATACAGGCATGACTTTATTATAGCAACCTTTTTCGGCTTGGTTCTACATGGGCATTGGCATGTGGATCTGAACCCATGGGCATCGCCGAATCACTTTCCTCGTAATAAGGTTACGATGCATTACGATCTCAGACCAACTCAACGTGGCCCAAGTCACATTTTCTGGTCAAAGAGCTGTTGATGCTGACATCGGGACCGTTGGACCCGTGATCACCAAAACCTACTCTAATAATAAATGCGGATAGAGGCTTATATTAGTTGAATCTAACCCTACAGTTCAAATGTCTGTTTAATGCTTAGAAGCTAGCTTAACTTTTAGTAAGTAAGAATGTCATTTTCATGTTGATATTCTAGAAATTGAGGTCTGCTTTAAGCAAAGTGGACTTTATTGGGTAAGAAACCCCTGGTGTAAGTAAGATTTAGATGCATAACTCCTTTGCTTCCGCATGGTTTTAGATGGAAGATCTAATACAAGTTTCAAATAACAAGTTGAAACCCATAATGAATGGGTTTGTGGCCCATGTCACATTTGTAACTATTAATTTAATATAGAAAATAGAAGAGAGAGAGAGAGACTTAACAAAGCAGGGCAAAATTATCTATCTAGCCCTTTTAATATTTTGACTAGTATGATCGGCCGCAATATTAGAGGGCGTTGCATTTGAAAAGTCAAAGGACAATCTTATATGAAGTCAATTTTCATTGTATCAGAAGATAAATAGAGAAAGATTTGGTTTGATTTTTTAATGCAATTGAAACTATTGCAATATATTAAAGATGGTTACATTTGAGAATCTTGACAGAAAGTCAATTTTTCATTGTATCATATGATACAAAGAAAGAGATTTACTCTCAAGTGATTGCTTTTTTTTTTTGTTTTTGCCTTAGGTTTTGTGTAAAATATACTTTTGACGACACGTCATATAATATAGTTCTCATAAATATCAATTGAAATAGACAAAAATTAAGACTTCAAACTTTCTATGTCCTTAATAATTAGAGAAGACTTTAACCTTTCAATGTCCTTAATAATTAGAATAGTTTATTTGATAGTACTAACAGTTGCACATTTTAGACAAAAAAAAGTCTGATTATGATAATAGAATGACGCCTTCTTATTTTGCTCCAATACTATAAAATAAATTGACAAAACTTTTGAATTTAGAGTTTTTGCTTTTAATTTAATTTTCTTTTAGGAGTTCTAAAATAAGAGTGCTTAGTTTTAAAATTGAGCCTCTTTTCAAGGAGGTATGAAATTGACCCTCTTCTTATAGGAACCTTTTTCATATATGGATCAAGCTGATTCAAAAAGGAAGAACTTGCATCAGTACATCAATTTTTATTTAAACATGAGTTTGATTCACACTTCATGTTTTGATAAATATTTACTATCTGAAATGTCATAAGAGATTAAACAAATTTAAGGCTTAAATTTGTTTAATTTTTGTGGAAATTCAAAACTTAACATTAGAAGGTTTATTTTTTTTGTTCCTTGCTTGCATGGCTTGTCATAAACGTCTTCTCTAATTCTTCGTTCTCCTGCCTTAGTTCTAACTTGCTTATCTGCTTCCTCTTCACCAACTACCAAGTACTTACCCATGATGTTCTCTTGTTTCTTCTTATTCCACTTATGTAGTTGTTCTTAGACAGATTCCTCCCAATTTAGCTAACAAATTGAACTCTTTTTCCTCTGCTCTTTACCAACATCTCTATGCCACTACTCACTTCTTTTAAGTGTTTTTACTATCTCTTTCACCATACTCTCCTTTACCATTCCTAGTCTTAGCTTTCTCTTTCTACTTTTCAATTTTCCTTTTTTCCCCTTTTTCCTTTTTCCATGCCAATGAGTCTATAAAGCTTCCCACCTTTAGCCAAGAACCACTTATCCTCTCCCTTACTTGTCCAACACTTACCTGTCCATATCACATGCTTATTAGAACATATTCCCCCATAGATTACTGAAGGCTTCGACTTAGAAAATCTCATTCAAGGTCATCTATAAAAGATCTTGTCTCCAAGTCGTAGGGGGACTCAACACTTGATCTAAAATTGCATTATTTTCTTATAGAGAAGTTGGAAGATAATGCCATAGTAGCTCCTCCAATTGAGATATTTAAGGAGGGTGCATCCAAATGGGATACCACTCTTATTGGATTCTTTATGGATAAAAGGCCCCTATTTTCGGTGACAAAATGTAACATCCTGTTACCCATGTTGAGGCTAGAATAGTAAATATGAGAGATTATTAAAAAATTAGAAAATACATTTCATGCTCATGCATTATATGACATGCACCTACACGCCAATATTGAATTTTTTGCACATGAAAATAATTGTACATGTATTTATTGACAATTTCTGGGTGTAATTGATTTATATATGTGAAAAGTGATTTTTATTGAGAATTGTGGATTTTATATGTTGAAAACTGATTTAGAGAGTATATTTAGTGATTTAGAATTTTTGGTGAATTTTTGGAAAATTTCTAAAATTTTGGGAAATTTTTGGACTAGGAAAAATGCCAAGTGGCAGGAAAATTGATAAATAGTAGTAGAATTAAGAGTCAAATGGCAGTAAAATTTTTTATAGATGACATTTAGGTTTAATGACATATGTCATTAAAATTTGGAGACAATTGGAATAAGAATTGGAGTTGATTGGACTAGTTGAATGAGAAAATCAATTTTGAACCTATAGGAATAGGACATGTGGCAAGTGACATGTGTCACTTGCCAAGCCATGTCCTTATCCCACGATTCTTTAACCTTGAAAGACCATTTATTTGTTTTGTTCCTTG
>JANZXP010000004.1:20288783-20302901 GCA_027576715.1 Erythroxylum flavicans | reverse complement strand
CATATTTTTCAGGACCGAGAGTAGACTCTTAGCTCCAGAGGGACTTTTCTAGCCGTGTAGATCGTGTTGGCGAGAGAAGTCATAGCTCACAGGTCGGTCAGCTGGGACTTTTGGGATGACCTAGATAGATCTGTTTTTTTTTCTTCCTCTTTCATATAGCATTTTGTACTAGGCTTTCTGGATTTATGTACAGACAGTACAGTATGAAAGATGTACAAACTTTTGATTTTGATGAAATGAAAAGAGGAAGAAGTTGATTTAAAAAAAATATTGTGGTTTTCTATTAATGCTTTCTTGTTCAAATTAATGTGATGCCATGTGGAGTGACTATAGTGATCACAAGTAGCTCTCCCTTATCATAGGATATGCCCCGGAATGACCTGCGGGCCCCCCGGTGCTTGTCCTACGGTAAGGGGGTGCTACACCCTAGATCTTCATGTCTTCGTTTCCCACTCCTTCACTATCAAGAGTGCTAGTCTCTTCTCATAAAAGAAACCAAATTACATTGACTTTTATACTTACATGCCGTCCTTAAGGATATGCATATTAAGTGACACCATGCTCCTTCCATCTTCCACAACTGGCAGGGAATAATGCTGAAATTTGCTTAATTGATTGTACATTTGTTCCATAACACTTAGTAATTAATGCTATGAAATGTTAAGAAACTCATTTTGTTTTATATTTAGTTTTAGGTACAATTTGGAAGTATAAGAGCTAAAGTGAGTTAAAAGAACATCCTTTGAGCCAGTCTCTTGATGTTCACACTCAATTGTCCTTGTGGAATAAGAAGGAGACGAATTAGGGTAAAGATGGGACAAGAAAATCCAAAAAATGAAACTTTCAAGATGATCTAAAAGATACATGACTGTGAGGGGCAGAGCATGCACGTTTTGGAGACCCATAGAGAGCTATGCTTCCTTCTTCCTGTTTTGAGGTGAAATCGAAGCTGATGAACACTTTTATGCGGATCTTCAATGTGTATAGTTGTTCTTTCTCTCTCTAGGGGTTGTTTAGGTTATCGTTTGCTTATTTGATTTAGGTATTCATGTATGGATAATATTATTCTCGTTCTCGTTAGAATATTTATGTATGAATCCATTGCTAGAATCTTCAATACAATACGTAATCATTTTGTTTGGATTCATTTGTGGTAACTAATGGTGTTGAATCATAAAGGATAACGCAACTTTGGTTAAATAACTCGAGCTTATGTGGTTGTTGCTTTGATTAATCTATTTTTCTAACTTGGAATGCAGCTGTCCTATAAATCTAGAGAGCTTGTTCTAGGTTGTTTGATGGGTAGGTTTAGTTAAAGACCTTGTTTTAACTAAACATGACGTACGAGAAAACTGGGGTTAGCAGAGCTTATTGTTAGCCTACGATTAATAGTTACTAAGAGAGGGATGAAAATAACAAGACAATAAAGTATGCTTATTTGTGTATAGGCCTTGCTTATTTGTGTGTAAACCGAAATTGAACTGATGACCAGATTCCAAAACTCATTCATTACTTTTATTATTTTTTAAATATTTTGTTTAATTTACTTTCGTTAGTTTAATTTTACTTTATCTTATTATTTGAAACCAAGCCAAACCCTTCAGTAACTTAAATACTAATTCTTTTCATTTCAAAAGCTTTACACACATTTTTTTTGAGATTAACTTAGACTTTTTATTAGCCATACTTTTAAGTTTAGTTATTTTTGTTATTGACTGAATATTTGTACCAATGAAATACCATATCCAGTGTGCTAAAAGGCCAAATCATGAAAGTAGTTAATTAGATATCATATCTGTGGCATTTTATAAGTTGAAATATCACATCATACACGACAGATATAGTGCATTCGTAATACCAAAAATAGTGGCGAGTGGATGTCCTTCCTTATTTACACAGTTGGCATTTTAAATTGATGATACCCGTAAATTTCCACAAATTCAAGTCTAAATAGAAAAAAGTTGAAAGAAACTGCTTACATATAATTAAACACTTTTAGAAGTACTTTGAGTATGTACTGATATCAAACCAGCATAAAATATACTTGTATGAAGTGTTTATTTTACGTTTTGTTTTGTTTTAAAGATGTCACCAGCAACACAATTTATGGAATCATACCGGACTACATTTTTCTTGAAAATTTGGCTGCAAACGGTTACACACGTGTAACATGTAAAGTCCTCATTTATACTTATTTTCTTTTTTTTAAATCGGTAAAGGTGAGCAAAATGGGAATGCAAATAGTGGGGGCAATAGATCAGATCAGGTTTGGACTGTCTTTGATTTGGTCCTGCTCGACTTCAGGCTATAGTAGCCTGGGACTCAGTAGGTCAAGATGGGTTAATCTATTGCTCGGCTCGATCAAAGACTAACTAGCCCATGACTCGAATTATAATACAACGGGTTACGTGCAGGCTAGGCATTTTTATTTTCAATAAAAAGTTTTTGACAAAATAACGTGACGGAGCCATGAGTTGGCTCTGGTAACTAGACCCGGCTGATCATAATTAGCCTAACTTTAGCCTATGACCTGACCGGGTCAATCATGATTCACTTATAACTTGGTTAATTTAGACTAAAATCGGACCGGACCGAGCAAATTGACATGTCTCAATGCAAAGGAGGAGATAAAAAGAAAACAAAAATAAAAATGTAAAGCTGCCTTTTCTTCATGCTTCTTTACTGCTGCAAAGCTGTACTTCAGAAGAGCGTACAGTTTGATACCAAAACAGTGATATGTTCTAAGCAATTTAAACCCCGAAGCAACTGCCACTAATCTCTCTTCTCGCCTCTTTGTCTTCAGTTTGGTCTTTAAGATGAAAGCTATTAGAGAATCCCGTTTCTGTTCTACTGTTGTACTCTCTCTTCTTTTCCTTGTTTCTCTTTTACAATATGAAGGCCATGCTGCTCCCGCAGGTTTTTCTCTCTTCACTTGGGTTTCTATTTACAAATTTGGCTTCTTTTTACTTATCCCGTTAATGGGTATACTTGTTTTCTTTGATTTGTTCACATTTCCTGCATTTTCTAGATGAAAATTGGTTCTTATTGTTTTTAGTTTTTCTTTGCAAGGACTTGTTATGAGCTTGTTGTTTGACGGGTATGATTCTTTCACTCTTGGTTTTTTTGATTTGGTTTTTTGCACACAGGCCCATTGGTTAAGCACTTGACTTCACTTCTCAAATGGACTGCTAGGTCATCCTCAAAGACTCCCCATTTAGGTATTTCTTCGATATACTGTTGTTTCTTTCATCTGGCTTTAATATTTATCCGTCTTTTTTTTTCTTTGTTTTGGTCAACATTGATTAATGGAGCTTTTTGTATTGCTTCCATTTGTAAGCAGATGGGAATGTTCTTCAGTTTGAGGATGGATACTTAGTTGAAACTGTTGTTGAAGGAAATGAGATTGGAGTGGTTCCTTACCAAATTCGAGTGTCTACGGACGGTGAACTATTTGCTGTTGATGAAGTAAATGGCAACATTGTTAAAATTACTCCACCTTTGTCCCAATGTAAGTTTGGTTCTTTCATTTAAATTTAAGCTGTCTAAATGCTGAGAAAAGCCAACATTAACATTTGTGTTAAGTTTTGGTTCCTTTTTGTTTCATCTTTTATAAATATATTCAACTAAGCTAGATTGATAAAACGTCCTTAAAACTACTTCAAATTCTCACTTCTGCTTGTTTTGATTCATGTGCACTCAGTCCATATGGTTGCGAAAACAGTAATTCCGATCTTTGTTTCAGGTTATGGTTGTCTTTTATTTTTGCAGATAGTAGAGCAAGGTTGGTGGCAGGGTCATTTCAGGGTTACAAAGGACATGTGGATGGAAAGGCTAGTGAAGCCCGTTTTAATCATCCCAAAGGTGTTACCATGGATGATAAAGGAAATTTGTACGTTGCTGATACCTTGAATCATGCCATCAGGAAGATTGGAGATTCAGGTGAAAAGCATCTGGCAAGGTGTCAGATCATTAAAGATGAACTGTATTGTTTTTGTTATTTCTTTTACATTTTTCTTGTGAAATAAGTAATATAACTGAGCTGTACATATGCATAAACTTTCAATGGTTAACATAGTGAGTTAATAAGTTGAAGATCTTAATCTTGGAAATTGATTGCAGGTGTGACAACCATTGCTGGTGGGAAATCGAATGCTGCTGGGTATAGGGATGGACCCAGTGAGGATGCTAAGTTTTCAAATGATTTTGATGTGATATATGTCCAGCCCAGCTGTTCCCTGCTGATTGTTGATAGGGGAAACGCTGCTCTTAGGCAAATTACTCTCAATCAGGAAGACTGTGATTATCGATCCAGTTCAGTTAGTCTTACAGGTTCGGTCTCATTTGACCAGTTCGTTTTAAGTTCAATGTTATTTTGATGTAATGTTTAGCCTTTAGAAACAGATACATGGACTTTTTAGTTTCTTTGAATGAGATTTTTTTCTTGTGGTTTCCAAAGTCTACTTAATTTCATATTGAGTTTAATACGTCGCAAAGAACAAGTGTGTGAAGATATGTGGCATCTACTAAATGAAAAGGATAACTACCTGCAGTTGGCAAATAATGGACTTCATCCATTGAAGTTGAAGGATGGCTAGAAAACATTGCGTCAGAATTTTTTCTTTCCAAATGCTGTCCTGGAGAGGGAGTGACAATGATGTATAGTTATTGGATTTATATGTATAAAACCTTGGATCGAGCTTCTATTCTATGATTTGATGCATTTCTCTGAGGGCAGAATCCATAAGAACAATTTATTGTTTTTTCTGTGAAGACTGAAAAATTAATATAGCATCTACTTATTCATGTACTGCTACTTTAACTTAGTCTTTTGTTTAGAATTATAATTAAACAGAAGGATAAGCTGACTTGCAATATGAGTACTGTTGCAACAGAAAGATGAAGAAACTTGGCAGAAAATGTCCTTGGGCACTCTAAAACCTTGCAAGTTTTTCCTTCAATTGTTACAGCCACTTTGGTTTAGGTTTGGTCATGACATTCTTCAAACCCTCAAGAGGCTAATGAAGGAAACATTCTGGTCCCAGAGTGGCTTAAATTGCTGATAGAAACTACAGATAGGAAAGTGAAATTGCTTGCAAGTTTGAGTGCAAGAATCTTAAGTACTCAAGTATGCTGTCCGTATGGAGAGGACAAGACTCCAGTACAATAAAACGAATGATCTCAAAACTAGACCATCAACTGTTATTTAAACACTCAAAGATAATAACCAACTCCTAAAACTTAGAGAAACTAACTAAATGTTCTTGAAGAGTGAGGAAGTGGGAGTTTTAGTTGAGAAATGTTGTATAGTGGGAAAGTGGCTGCTTTAGAGGATCTGAAGAGTAGGGAAGTGGAGCACCCAAAAATTTATATAAGCTGACTTAGTCAATTGCCTTGTGCTCCCACATGATTTTTTGATTTCCGTCTAAACTAGGTGAATAAGGAGGGGTCATATCAATTTCCAACCAGCCTCGCATTTGATCTTAGACACAGATTCAGTGAGTAATAATCATTGCCCAATGAAAACTAGGGTAGGTTGACTGCAAGTCAGAATCTCTTGTATCACAGTTATGGAAGTTTTCTGCTTGCAAGTACTGGCAGACATGAAATCTGCAATAGCAACCTTGGGTTGCTGCTATTACAATACATTGTTGGGGTGAGATCCACTCTCTTTTTTGGAAGGTGCTGAAGTTTTCGGCTTTTGATGAATCTTTGGTTTATAGCAATGAAAGAAGTTTTGTGCATGTCAGTACTGGCGAACTTGGAATTTGCAATAGCGACCTTGGGTTGCTGCAATAAGTGTTGGGGTGACATCAGCTTTCCTTGTTAGGATTTGCTGAAGTTTTCAGCTTTTGTTGAATCTAAGGTTCATAGCTGCAGGGTATACCCAAATTTACATAACTCTTTACACAATCATGGAAGAGAAATAAATCAATGTTTAAAGTTACAAGATTGGGAATACCTCATTTGTTGTGGTCAATTAGTCTACTCTAGCATTTGAATGTGCTGTTTCAGACTGTTTGCCACTGTTCTTATCATCACACCAATCAATTATACATTTTATATTTAATTTATTGGTTCATATATTATGTAGGTAATCCTGTACATATTACTTATTGGTTATTTTCATTGAACAAATGAAACTGAAATCTTCTCTAGCTTAGTATCTGCCTCAGCCCAAAAACTACATTTCTTCCAACTGAATGTGGCTGTGTACAATATTTGACGTTTTGATGATTGATGAAGATGCTTTTCCCAATAATGCTTTCTGAAACCATTGAAAGAACAAGTGTCTTCATATTCCATTGTCATAAATTGAATATTAGTTTGAAGATCAACTTTCCTGGTCTGTTGTGCACACCATGTCCTAAGGCTAACCCTCTAAAAGATATATGTACGAAAGAAGGAAAGAAGGCATAAAAGACAAGCTGCTTGTAAAGGCCGTTTCCTCTTGTTGCAATGCCAAGGGAGCTGTTTTTGCTTATGTTTAGATTCTGCATTTGGATTATGCCACTCTAACTGTTGTAATTGTTCTTTTACAGATGTCTTCATGGTTTTAGGTGCTGTCTTTGCTGGATATTGTGTGTCCATGCTTCAGCAGGGATTCGGATTACCTTTCTTCTCAAGAAGTGTACAACTCTTACTTTAAAGATTTGATTATGATTTTTTCTTCAACAGTTTTCATTATGATTTCATCTTAATTAGTACTATCCATCATTGAGCCTTTCCTTCTGTGGTCGATGAGCCCTATTGTCATCTCCACCACCAAGGCTTGACTGTTATTGGTGTCTGGAAGGAAAGGATTTAAGGAAGTTGATCCAAACGGGTCCCAGTTTATAAAGAAAGAAGAACTAGTACTATCCATTTTATTGCTTTCTTCTTGGGGGCCAGATGCATATGATTATTAGAATAAGTTCCCACATCAGAACTGTTGAGTCTATTTCCTGTGGGAAACACCATGGATTGGTTTTGTCATTCTTTCTTCATTTAGATTGGCTATTATTAAGCTCTCATTTTTCCTTTTAAAATATGAATAGTGTAAAGAATTTTAGAGGGTGAAAGTATGAAACTATTGCCTGAAGAACATGTTTGATTTCGGCTTCATTGATTTCCTTTTGTGCATTGTTAATCCGTTGCTTAATCTGATACGTATGTACTTACATGTGCAGCAACAATTTTCAGACACTGAATTCATAGAGCAATCGAAAATGGAGAAACCCACTCTAATTGTGGAGAGCATGAAAGATGAACCTGGGTGGCCATCTTTCGGACAGCTTATGATTGATCTGTCTAAACTTGCACTTGAAGCATTGGCTAATGTCTTCCTCTACTTGGTTCCTTCTAAGTTAAAATTTAGACGTCGGAAAGGTCTCACACCATTGAAAAATTCCCTAAGAATGCCTGAAGATGAGGTAGAGCCCCCATTAACTCAAAAGCAAAGTACTCCTCCCCCTCTATCTGAGATGAGACAGGTCCACACTCCTATTACAAATGATAAATATTCAGAAATTAAGCCACCTAAGATTAAATTAGCCAGTTTCAAGGATACTTCACTATCAAGCAAACATCGTTCCTCGAAAAAGCAAGAGCAAGCAGAGTTCTATGGATCAGGTGAAGTTCCGCCTTATAATAGGTCCAAAAGCAATAAAGAAAGGACACGGCATCGCCACCGGGATAAAAGTGGAGAGGTAGCTTCTGTACCCACTGGGACAGAGCCAAAACCAGTTGAGATGAAGCCTGTTGGTTACAATTATTCAAAATTCGATCATTACAATATGAGGAGCAAGTATGGGCTGGAGGATACCTACCGACTTTGATCAAGCTACCACTGTACTGCTAAAATTATCATGTTTGTTGTCGTCGTTAGTATCTGATTCAAGTAAAACAGCAGGCTGGGATTTTCTGAGTCTGATCGAAGAAAAAAGTAGAGCTAAGATGTTATGGAGGTGGTAACATAAGTTGGAATGAAATCTGAGGACATGCAAGTACTGGTGGCTTTGCAGAGTTAAACTATAGTGGTCAACTTTTTCGTCGCCGAGAAACTCGTTGTCCAGGACATAATATCTAAGTATCTAGTGTAGGCTTCTTTCATTTCTTTGCTGTCTTTTATCTCGACTTAAAAGTGATGCTTATGATAAGACTGGTGATTCATGTACTAAGAGTATTTGCTTGCCACAACAATTTCACAGGACAATTTGACCTCTCGAAATGGCTTGTATAATCTAGGAACTGATTTCAAAACACGGAAATCGTGATTGCTTGGGTTGAGTTTTATTTTATAAACTTGACGCAATTGGGCAAATTGTCAATTTAAACCAAGGTAATATCATTTTCTTTTTTATTTACGATGGGCAAAGCAGGGACTTTTGATTTATAAACTAGAATAGAATCATTCAGTTCTTCAATTTTTTTAATTATTTAGATTCTTGTTATTTTATTATATTAAAAGTCATTTATAGTTTTATTTTCATAAGACAAGTCCTTGTAGTTTGTTAATTATTTAAATAAACTTATATGATGCTTGTGGATAATATTATATTTATATTTAAGACTTAAATTGAAATTTTAATTTACCGTCTAGACGAAACAGTACAAAAGAAGATAGTTTATGTACTTAATAGATCATAGTTTTTATCGACAAATTTAAAAGGCAAAAAAGTATTTTTTATCCAGGGTTTTGTAAAATTTTAACTTAAATCTTAATATTTGATAGAGTTAAAAAAAAATTATTATTATAAAACCGTTTTATTTGAATCCTAAGTTGATTAAACCAACATTATGAGTATCGTTTCGTACCGGCCGATATCGGAATGGTATCGGTTAAAATGGTACCGATTGTAAATACCGGCCGATATTTAAGATTCCAGTCGTATACCGATAGATTTGAAAAATTCAGAGACTAATTAACAAAATTCTTAAAATTTTTAATCCCCTAACCCATCTCCATTTTACTTCTCTCTCATTTTTCATCTCCCTCCTGGGCACTCTCCAATCTCCACACTTTCTCTCTTATTCCCCTCTCCGATGGCTGCTTCTCCCTCTCCGGTCGGCGACAACACCTCAAGCCCTCCTTGGTTCTTCCATGCCACCACCTTACGCCCTCCTCTCCAATCTCCACGTGTCACCACTCACCACGACCGAACCATTTTCAGGCTTCACTGCACGCCCTCCTCAATTCCTCCACTCTCCACCACTGTCTACTATCCACCGCTGCCTGCCACCACCGCTTCTAGAGTTGCCACTCGCCAGATCCAGAAAAGATCCAAATCCATACCCGATCCAACCTAAAATTCCGAACCAAACACATTGAGAAATTTTTTGGTTTGTTTTTTGAGAAATTTTTTGGTGTGTTTTTTAATTATTTTTTTTGCTTAATTGCATTTGTGAATTGTGAGTATGAATGAGATGGAAAGTTGGAAGTTGGAAGTTAGAAGTTAGAATTAAATTGTGTGGATTTGTGATTTGTGTTGGGTTGGAAACTTGGAATTAGATATTTTGATTAGAGTTGAATGAATGATGAATGGATGTTTTTATCTTATTGGTTATGATTTGGTTTAATTCACGATATGACTATGCATGAATTGAGATTTAAATTTTTAGCATATCATACCATTTGCATTTGTAAGTAATCACAAACTATCATCATACAAAAGAAACATGACTTTTAGGCATTGCAAGAGTAATTGTGAATATGATTCTTTCCGATCCTTGTATTAGAAATTTATATAATTAAAATGAATACACTTTAATAATTTCTTCTTCTTTTTATGTTAATGAAACTTAACTAAAATTTCCTCCATCTTCTTTAATAAGTAATTGATAATAATTTTCCTCAATTTCAAATATTGAACTTAAAACATTGCGTGAAGAACTGTTTGAAGTTTTGACATTCAATTTGTCTTTTTCATAGAGAATTATTATAAATTATATAAAATAATGGTCACATTCTTTCACTTCTAGAAAATGATATCTTACAATTTATATGTTATCTTTTAATAAACTAAACTCCTTGTTACTTGTATATATTATACAAGATATCCCAACTTCTTTATTAATTTCCAAAATCAAATATAAATAAATTCAATACCTTGGAATATAGTCAAGCTCTATCTTTTTTTTTTTTATTGTTGACACCAAACTTGAGCTTCTATAAGATGTCATTAAAGTGATTGAGTCAATGTCATAGGCTTCTGTATTAGGGAGAACTTAATGCTATCAATTGAAATCATGCATACATCAATTCTTTCATTTTCATGCGAATTCATTATCATGAGAAATTGATATGTATTTCTTCATTGAATTATATGTCATGGCACACTAGGTCAATTATTTTAAGTTATGGTTGAAACTTACTTCTAAAAAACAGGTTCAAATGTAGCCCTGTATGGTGAAGCTTAACATTCATCATACCATGCATGCAGTTTAATCATAAGTTAATATATCTTATTACTTCAATCATATGTGACATAACTAATTTCCTTTTACAAGCTACAAATGTAAAGTCCTGCTAGCAAGTGTGTAGTTCATTTATTAGCTACAAGTTTCACTTTCATGCATATAAATGTATCTTCTATGCCCACAAATATTTGTCCAATTAAATTCCACAAACATATGCTCTCATTATCAGGAAACCAAGTCCTAACTTAGCTAGTAATTTATGTATTTATAAATGTTCATCTAGGGAGGTAATCATACAAAATGAGTTATATTACATATAATGGACCTGTGTATTATGTAATGTATGATGAAAACTTGAATTATTAGTTTTTGAGTTATTGATGAATTGTATTAAATAAAATTGGATTGTGTTTGATGAAATTGAATTGTGTATGATTTTGATATATGTCTTCATTTATTGTTACAGATTAAAAGAAGGAAGTTCAAGTACTCCTGATCAAACTGCTTCGGGAAGATACAATGATCCAGTTTAAGCTCATGATATTAGTATGAAGAACCATACAATTTGTTTATTTTGTAACAAACATTTGAAAGGTGGAGGAATCACCCAATTGAAGAAGCATTTAGCTAGGGTTAAAGGAGATGTAGAACCTTATAAAAAAGTAAGTTATGATGTGAAGTGACAAATGAAAACATTGCTTGAAGAATATCAACATGAGAAAGATAGAAGGGAAAGGTTGAATTTTAAAATTGATAGTGGAAGTTCGTTTGCTAGTTTGCGTGGTGATTGTGGAAATGTTGAAGGTGGTAGTGGTAGTGTTCCATCCCAAGCCCAGGAAGAAGTGAATGTTACACTTGGGCTTGATGTGAGGAAAAGAAGAAGGCAAGTGAGTAGTTTTTTTACACCACGAATAACTCCTAGATCCCAATCTTCAATTCGTAGTATAATGCAATCCAGAGATGTGAGTCACAATGTCAATATGACAGTAGCTAGATGGTGGTATGATATAGGTTCATCATTCAATATTTCTCAGTCTTATTATTATCAACCTATGACGGATATAATAGCCTCTTATGGTCCAAAATATAAAGCTCATTCAATTGATGACTTAAGAGTTAAACTTTTAATGCTCAATTAATAAAATTAAAAGTTATTTGGCTGAAAGAAGAGTGAATTGGGTTACTTTTTAGTGTTCAATCATGTGTGGTGGTTGGACAAATAGGAGACAAGAGCCTATTATTGATTTTTTGGTTTATTCTGCAAATGGCTCATTATTTTGAAGTCTATTGATGCATTTGGCCTTATTAGAAATACTGATATTTTATTTAAGAAATTTGATGAAGTTGTGGATGAAGTAGGGTGAGAAAACATTGTTTAACTCATTACTAACAATGATTCCACTTATAATACGGTAAGAAGAAGGTTACATAATAGGTATAATTCTTTTTTTAGACTTCTTATGATGCACATTGTATTGACCTAATGCCAGATAATATACCGAATTGTAGATATTTTCCTATTATTAATGAGACTACGCAGAAAGCTAAAAAGGTGACTAAGTTCATCTATAATCGTGCATAAGTGTTGACTTTAATAAGAAAGGAATTTACCAATGGTAAGAATTTGTGTCGTCCTGGTGTGACAAAATTTGCAACGAATTTCTTTTCACTTCAGTCTTTTGTTTCTACGAAGAAAGAGTTAAGACGAATGTTTACAAGTGATAAGTAGGTTGCACCTCAACATGCTAGGTCTAATGCTGGATTGGAGGTTTCTAGTATTATACTGGAAGATAAAGAATTTTGGTCTCAATTTCAATTTGTTATCCGAGTTTGTAGGCCTTTGGTGAGGGTGTTTCGATTGGCTGATAATGAATAAAAGCTAACAATGGGTTTTTTTTGGATGCCATGGAAAGGGCAAAGGAAGCAAGCAAAGCCAATTTGAAGCATAGTCCTTCTTTGTATACACCGTATCTAGCAATCATCAATGAGAGATGAGAAAGACAACTTTCTTCTCCGTTATTTGTAATTGGGGTGTTTTTAAATCCTAGTGTATTTTTCAAACCAGATTTTACAAAGAAGACTAAAGTTAGTAGAGGAATGTTATTCACCATTACAACAATTGTTGGCCATGAAATAATGCAAGATCTCTTAAACTCACAAATTGAACTTTATAAATAGTCTTATGGAGATTTTGGATTGTCAATTGCTATTTGACAAAGGGTAAAACTTTCTCAAGGTATTAGCTATTTCCTTTTTCTTATTTGTTAAAAATTAATTATCACTTTAGTTTGTTTGTAACGCTACTTTCGTTATCTTACGACTTACAATTTCTTGGTGGGATCAATTCGAAAGTGGTGTTCCAGAATTGCAAAGGTTTGCAATTAAGATTTTAAGTCAATGTGTGAGTGCAATGGGTTGTGAATAGAACTGGAGCACATTTGAATTCATCCATTCCAAGAAAAGAAATAGATTGGAGTACAAGAGATTGAATGACTTGGTATTCGTTCGTTACAATTTAAAGCTTTTTGAAAGGCATGTTATTATCATTATTAATTTTGATGTATTTTTTATAATTTTCTAATAATTAAATTTTATTATTTACTAGAAGTCTTAATAGCACGAATAGTTCAACAGATCCAATTTCTATTGATAATATCAATCTTTTCACGGATTAGGTTTCTGAGGAACCATATTTGATAGATGTTAATGACTTGGAAGATAATCTTGGTTAGGAAAGCATTGACATGTCATTTGGTGCATTGAATTTGAATGATGATGATGATGAGGCTCCTCTCAATGATGAGGATTTTATACCAAATGATAACTGAGGTTAGTATAGTTCTAGCAGGTATCCTCTGTTCATTCAAGGTTACATGCGCTAAGTTTTACTAATTACACACGGGTTGTTCACACAGTACTTAAGGTATCGATCCCACGAAAAAGGGAACTAGTCCTAAAATTTAAAGGTAGCTGAGTTCGCAATTAACCTAATTAAACAACTAATGCAGAATTTAAATCGATCAATAATCAATATGAGAAATTAAAGTGCTAAAGAGTAAAGAAAGTAGCAAAATCACAGCCCAACCCAAATTTGACCTAGAAATTACTAAGGGAGAGAAAGGGGATTTTAATTCAAAACTAAGAAAACCTAACCAATTATGCAATTATTGAATTAACGGGTCTAAGCGGTCCTAGGGTGAATTACTCTCTCTCGAGTTATAATTCTTAACCCTAATTAGTAATCCCTAATTCAAATTATGCGAATTGCGATCTCTCAATCTGCAATTGGTCTAAAACCTAAATTAGTTCTAAAATTGCTTATTAACCTACCGGGAATCTATGGTTGATCTTGTTGGATCGCCTATAGCCCGGGTATTCATAATACACAGCGGAATAGACCATACTATACAACAAAAGTATAACCGAAAACACACAACAAGTACGGATTTACCTCTTGTGGCAGATTAGTATTTGTTTTTCAAATTTGTAGACGCTGCGATGCGCAAACGTCCTCTACCGGTATCCACACGAGGATGAACGATCCAGGCAGCAGCTAATGTGTGATAGCACTTTCCAAAACACCTTTTGAATGCCACACAATTTTTCTCTCAAAAAACGAATAGCTGGTGGCTAGGGTTTTCGTCTATCTTCTAATAAGACATAGGTTCTCTATTTATAGAGAAACCCTAATCCTTATTCCTATTAGGAATAAGAATATCATAA
>JANZXP010000004.1:20256744-20268771 GCA_027576715.1 Erythroxylum flavicans | reverse complement strand
TGTAAAAACCCCTATGAACCTCTCCAATTCCAATTGTCAATCACACAAAGCACTTTTCTACAACACACAATTATTCACAATTTAAACCGGGAAAATGTCATGAATACATGTACAAACGTTCACATGTGCAAAAATTCACTATTTATTATTCATGTGCATATATGAATGCATGAATACGTCAAAAACACTTTAAACATTCTAACCTGATCCAAAATGACCAAAATGCCCTTTCCAATTTGTGAGGGGATGTTACAGTCCATGCAGAATGCAGATGGAAGGAAGCGCTTTTCTTCAACCATCCCTCTTTCAGAAATAATAATTGATCAAACTTTTTTTCTCTAAGTCTATTTTCCAAAACATAAGACAAAGAGGATTTTATTGGCTAAATATGATCCCTAAGTGACAACTATTTGTAGGGGATATTAAGCCTTTTAATGTTCCAATATAGAAATTTCATTTCTTATATGGTTTAGAGAAGAGCCCTTAGCCTTTCTATTAGGTTTTCTCTCAATTATTGGAGTAATTTCTTGATCAATATCAATAATTATTATGGTGACATTATTGTGCTCAATGATGTTAGCCTATACATAAGTTTCAAAGGTAAGAATCTAACATAAGGAGCTAACGTAATGTACCTAACTATGACATTTTTTCCATTGGTTCTAAATTAGATGTTACCTGTATGTTTATCCATTATTGCATTTGGATATCTTTAGTCCTTACACTAGAATCTAGAGTTTAGGATGACTGAACCTCTTCTAGCTAGTCATTAGGGATTTTCTATAATATAATTACAGTCCCTTTGGTTTCAAATGTAGCATTTCCACAATTTACTATGTAAGCAAACCTTTTTCCATTGCCTACTAGCTCTTCGTATGCACCAGTCCTAAACTTTTTCCTGTAGCCCTCTATACTTATCCTAAATTGGAAAGTTGAGGTCTCTATTGGTATAAAACTAGCATAGAGTCTTCATGCACTTTACCATTTTCATTTCAATCTTATAAGAGAAATAAGTTTGGGGAGGGTATGGTTGAATTCCATCAAAATAAAAGTTTTCCATAGTTTATCCTTTTAAAAGTAGTTGTGGCTTCATCCATAGTTATTAGTTTGCTAATAAAGCTCACTATGTAGCTTAGACCCTTTATAGTCTAATATTCTAGTAGAGTATTATATAAGTTCATCCAAAGTTATCTTTTTTTCTTTTAAGGTCAAAAGAGAATGCACCTAGTTGCCACTTTTGGAGAAAAATTAATCTATCATTAAAGTGCCATGACCATTGTCTAACACCCTTTGACCTTTAGCTTGAAAGTTGAACTAAAAACGAAGTAGTTTGCATCTAGTATAAGAACATTGATTAAACCATAAGAATTCCAATTGCTACTCGCCTAGGACTTAAGAGGAGGATAAGCAGGTCTTTTCTTTAATAAAAATTTAATTTGGTAAATGCTCTATTTGGCTGCTCCATCCTTAAGCACATTGAAAGGCGGGGTTACTGCAAGCCTTTTTCAAGGTTGGTTTAAATATTAAAGAGACAGAGTTCCATTAGAATCATTTAAATCTTAGCACCAAGTTCTCTTTAAAGTAAGCTTATAGTGAACATATTCTGATATAGAGGAAGGACGAATGTCTTTATTTAGGGGGAGGAGAGTTGGTAAAGAGTTGGATGGGATCTGATGAGAGAGGAGGAAAGAAAAAAGGATCTTAGGGAAAAGGAGGCTAGGGGAACGCATACCTCAAACTAATAAAATGAGAAATGAGAAAAGGAGATATTTAAGAGACCATTACTTAAAACAGTAAAAAAAAAGTCAAATAAGTATAAGGGAACACCACATTAGAAAGCAAAATGGGAAACCAAATCTAAGACTGAAACTAGGAGAGACCATAAGAAAGGCAACAAAGATTAAAATTAAGATCCGAAAAAAGAGGCCAAATTCAAACATAAACATAAGAATAAAAAAAGAGGAGAGAAAAGCCAAAAAAACATAAGGGTGGATAATACAAGGGTAGGATAAGAGATGAGAAAAGATTGTACCAATTAGTGGCTTGTTTGTAAGAATATGGGGAGTTAACATGGAGAGTGGACATCAAGAAGTCTCATAAAAGAACCAAGGAAGGATGCAAAGGTTGTGGTTAGAGAAGGTGAGGTAGGAGAAGAGCCCTCAAATCCTCTGTCTCATTTTTTATGTACCTACCCTGTCTCATTTAATCTGAGATTAAATGGAACAAGGTAGGTACATGAAAAATGGGACAGAAGATCACGTCCCAGGAGAAGATGAGAGGATGGTTAATATAGCAAAATGATGGTATTGGATTAAGTTCTAGTCCTAGTTTTTCACATAAATAGAATTGTTATTTATGCATGATATTATGAACAAAAAATAAACATGCTTAGACGGTCATAACAATTTCAATTATAGATACCAAATTATTTACATTTTGGGGAAAAAAATCATAGAGCAAAGATCATTTAAAATTATAATAGAGTATAACTAATATCCATGATATAAAATAAATGTTTATATATTGATATAAAACATTGACAAGAAATTGCTCCAATACTATTTTTAAAGACATTGGTACTAAATTTTTGAAAATTTTCATTTTAATTCTACCTTTTTATTTTCCTAATTGAGGGTTAAATCTTTAAACATTTATATTATGATCTAAGAAAGAAGATAACTTTGCATAACTAAAACATGTTTTAAATTTTACTGTATCTGAAATTCAATAAAAAATTAATTAAAAGTCAATTAAACAATTATATATTAATTTAACAAAATAATAATTATGAAGATAAGAATATATATATATGAAAGAATAATTGATCGATCGTGATGAATAGTTGTCACTTACATGGGATCCGTCCTTACTTTAAGAAAACTTTGGGATTATTATTTATTGAAAAATATAATATTTGTTAGTTGTAGTCTTCAGTCTTTAAAAAAAATGAAAAACCCGATAGGTGGGGAGAAATTCCACTGACTTGTCTATCACTCTCTTGAAGAATTGTCTTGTAATTGTATGTGAGTTGAAAGCGGAGAGAATTAAGCAAAGAAAGAAGAAGAAAAATGGGCTGTGCTGGATCGACACATTCCGAAGTGGGCGGTAAGATCACTGTATCATCTCTCTCTCTCTCTCTCTCTCTCTCTCTCTCCGCCTTCTGTTTGGAAGGCCAAAGATCTTCGGAAAATTTGGCCATACACCAGTGAAGTGAATCTTTCCGTGCTTGTTTGCCCTTCACATTATAGGAAAAAGGAAAAATTTTATTATATTGAACAGAATACGCACTTCCACAATTAGGAAAAGAAATGTGTAACTGACGTTAAACCTTGTCGCTCTTTTTCTTTTTGTGTTTTTTGGGCAAATATGCAGCTTTGTTTCTTGGTGATGGCTTTTGTTAATCTATGTTTTTAGTCTTGGTGGTTTGTTTTTCAGTTTAGGTTGGTATGATTTGGCTTTGAATTTCCAGATTCTAGGTTGTGGTTAGGAAATCCATGGAGTAGAGTTTCAACCAACGAGGAAATTTAGGTGTTGTATCCATGTAAAGAGAAACCTACTGTTTGTTTCCTATGAACTGAAAGAGAATAAGAAGATGAAGAATACTTGTTTATTGAATATTTTTTAAAGAATATAATTTTTTAATCTAAATTCATAGAACAGAAAATCAATCTATCATTTTTCTTATTCTGTATGTTCCTAGAGATTGATGTTAAGCTGTCGCCTACATATATATATATATATATATTGACGTAGTCTAACTTTGAATTTTCAATTTCTTTCTACTATAAGTTCATACTTACTATACAATGCGAGTCGATGAATTTGCGGGGTTATGGTAGTTACGTTTCCTCGGCAAAATGTATCTGTACCAAAGTTAGCTGTCTTAATTCAAATAACTTTCCAGAAGCCGATTTTATTGGAAGCAATATAGATAGGAAGTCTCATCAACTACAACTCATCTTGAATGTCAGTTGTGTCCTAAACCTCCTGCAATACCAACATTTTGGAGTTGAGAAATATTTTTTGCCAAAATGTTCGGACTTCAAACAGTTCCTAAGCATGTTTTTCCTTTCTCCATATTGAAACTGACTAGAATTTGAAGGACCATAAAACTAATACCATGGTATCCCTATGACAAAGCATATTTCTTTGACAATAGCATCAATCTACATTTATTATTTGTTCTATTAATTGTTGTTGAATATTTTTTTGTTCTTAGAGAATCAAATCTTGATAAACAAATAGGCAAACGTATAAATGAGACTTTGTATTAGTCTTGATAGCAATAAGGTCTCCAAGTTGAGTTTAGTGGTTCCTCATCCATGAACTTGAAGCTTTTGTGGTTATCAACCTTTTTTTTTTTTTACCATTCTTATCCTACAATTTTATAATTTATAGCATGGAGCTCATATACTTCTAAAACAATCCTTTAGTTTCTTTGTATAATGTTAAGCACGGATCTGATATACTTCTAAAACAATCCTTCAGTTTCTTTTCTTTTCTAGATGCAAATTTGTTGATAATATGGAAATAATCAGCTATTATCTCTAGAATTAATTAGCTGATTCTCTATAGATAATTAGTTAACATTCTATTAATTAGCGCAATTTTATTACTTAGAATAAATAGTTTCTTCTTAATTTGAGAAGGTAATTAGGGTTGTATTGTCCTATATATTCCTCGTACTATTCATAGAAAGATTAAGAAAGAATTACTTTGTCCTCTTTCTACATCTACATTACCTTTTGGCTTCCTTTCTTCATTCAAATCAGTCCTAAATAGACTATCGCCTAGCTGTAACTGGCAATGGAGAAACTCATCATCCTCCAACGATGATTTAAGCAGTCCAAGTGTTACTGATCCTAGTGTTATGATTGGAAACGGACAACATAACTGTGATTTTCTTAGCTCAAACTCGCCTTTTCAATTGAATAAACAATAAAGTTGGCCATTGAAGATATAGGAAAACTCGGGTATTTGATGGGAGAGACAACACTCAAATGATCCAAATATGGCAATATGAAGGTCCAAAAATTCTTGGATCACAACTTGGTTGATTAATTCCATGGAACCTGCAATTAGAAAACCTCATTTTTTTTACCAACAACGAAGGATGTACGGGATGCCGTTCAAGAGATGTTTTCTGATATTGAAATTTCTTCTCAAGTTTTTGAACTAAAAACGAAGCTATGGAAGGCCAAGCAAGGAGACCGTGATGTTACATTGTTTTATAACGAACTTGTAACCTTGTGGCAGGAATTGGACCTATGTTATGAAGATGATTGGGATTGTCCGAATGATAGTATTCAGCATAAGAAAAGGGAAGAAAATGATGAGTTTATGTTTTTCTTGCATGATTGAATCAAGATTTTGATGAAGTTAGAGGCTGAATTTTGGGAAGAAAGCCTTTACTCTCTATCAAAGAGGTTTTCTCGAAAGTAAGGAGAGAGGAGATGAGGCGGAAAGTGATGGCCAAATCAAAGGCTGAAGGTTCTGCACTCGTGTCAAAAGAAATAGATGCTAAGGGAGAGAGAAAAAAAATAACAAAAAGACGTGATGTGATCAGTGTAAACTTGATTTACACACCCAGGAAACATGCTAAAAATTTCATGGGAAGCTGAAAAATTGGAAGAAAAAATAGTTTGGAAACAACCATAACTCCCAAGCCAACACTATTGAATCCAGGCCCGAAATGTCTTCTAACACGCAGCCTTTCACAAAGGAGCAGATAGAGCAAATCTGTAAAATTCTTCAGTCTCAAAATTTCTCTCGTCCAAATCCTACCTGTTCTTCAGTCTCAAAATAACATTGATGCCCTTTTTAAAGGCAAGAATTACCTAAGAAGACACATTTTATAAATTTGGGATTAACTTGGTGACATGAGGACAAATATCATGGATAAAACATGTACTCCCAAATATATGAGGCTTAATAGTGAACAAGAGTTTAATGTGGAAGAGAATATGATAAGGAATCTTATCATGAAGGATGGATGGCAGACGATTAATCAAAAAAGGACTGTAGAGACCACATCAGCCCAGAAATACTTGGATACGTGTGTGGAACAGAAGTGCTCTGGCCATTTCAAGGAGATGTCCGTTTTTTCTTTCAGTTACACTGTTTTGAGATTGTATGTATCTACAAAAGAAGTTTGGTGAATGATGTCTTTTTTAAGCATGTAAGTTTGGAAGAGATCATAAAGATTTTCTTTGGCATTATGACTTTGCTAAGTACGTAAGGAAACATTCAATTGTGTTTTGATTTCAGCATAGAAAGTGGTAAAATGAAAAAGTAGCTCAGAATGATTTTTCATTAAATAAAGCCAACTCATCCAAGAAAAATTATCAATAAAGTTCACAAAATACTGAAACGCAGTTTTAGGCATAATGGGAAATGGACTCCAAAAATCTGAATGTAATAACTCAAATAGGAAACTAACTCTTTTATTGACTTAAGGAACAGTAGACAAACAATGATGTTTTACAAATTGACATGACTCACAATCTAGAGACAAGTCATTTTTAAATTTTGGATATAGTTTCTTCAACTCAAGCAGGGATAGATGGCCTAACCAACATTGTGCTTCAAAAGGAGTTGAAATCACGGAGCGAGTAATGGGTCTAGGCACCTATTCATTGATATCTAGAACGTAGAGGCCTCCTGACACATGTCCACTACCAATTAGCTTCTTTGTCATAATATCATGAAGAGCTCAAGTAATTTTTCTAACAAATGTTAAGTTAAAAGAAATCATATATGATAGGGAAAGTAAAGGAGTAGGGTGAGGAGTTCCAAAACCAAGAGTAGATAAGGTAGAATCATCTGCTAAAGTGACTTTGGAAGGAGAATTGTGGGGTGTAAAGGTAGTAAGAAGATTGGGATGACCTATCATATGGTTATTAGCACTAGAATCAATGACTAGCTGGGTGCTGGAGGAAGAAAGGAGAAGCTTGTCAAGATTACCTGTTTCAGCAATGGTAGTGATAGAGTTAGATGAGCTCTGCATGGCTTCTTTGTATTGACAAAATTTAGCAAATTCATCTGCAGAGTCTAAGAATGTTTTCTCTAAAGATGTGTTGGGTATGGTAGGAATAGTTGCAACACGAGCTGAGTGAGATTTTTTTTGATTTGTTTTCCAGTTTTAGACATGTGCGTTTGATATGATCTAGCTCATGAGAGTAGTTACATTCAACACTCCTTGTATCATGATTCCTCTTTTCTCAGCCCTCACTATTGTTTCCTTTATTTTGACTTCTATTAGAAGAACGTTTATTATTTTGACTGACAAGAGCACTTGAAGCCTAAACAGGTGTAGCAACAATAATAGTAAAATCTATACCTAGAACTCTGCAGAATGCCTTGTGTAATGAGGAAATTTTTGCTCTAGAGAAGATTTGTGACTTTGCTGTATCAAATTGAGAATTAAGGCCTGCCAGAAAACTCATGACTACCATTTTTTCCTATTGAGTTTGTTGTACCTTAATATTAGGACTAAAAGGAAACAAAATATTGAGTTCTTCATAAATCAGTTTGAAATTCATAAAATATGATTAAAGAGAATGATCATGTTGTTCAGCCCTATAAAAATTCTTACAGATCTCATAGACATGAGAGATATCCTCTTTTCCCAAATACAAAAATTCCAGGTACTCCATTAATTTCTTAACATACTCACAGTGATTAATCATGCTAACCGCTTCAGAATCTATCGTATTCCAAATTTGCAAGAATAATTTGACATCATCTTTTAACCATTCCATTCTTGTATTATCAGAAGGTGGATCATTTGTAAGATGGTCATCCTTGAAAATACCACGCAAATAAATCGTAAAAGTTTTGCTTTAGTTTAGATAATTAGGACCTATCAACTTATGTTCGATGATTTTAGAAATCACTGGAATAATATCCGTAACCATAGTTGATTTATTTTCATCGTCCATAGAAAATGAAGAAAATATACCCACAAAACTATGTCAAAATTATTTGGCGATGAGTAAGATATTGAAGAAACTCCATAAGTCAAAAAGTACTTGCTATCAATTTAGCTACTCCACATCCAAGGAACCTGCAGTTTCCAATAACAAAAAATGAGTTACCCATGCTGACAACATCACCAAAACTGTTGAAAACATAAAGGAGCAGTCTTTGTAATCAGGCTAAGTGACAGAACAGTGCACAAACCCCTAGGCGGTCGATGGTGGTGGTGGTGGATCAGATGCCCAAGTGAGTTGGAAGGGAGAGGCAGCGTCAAAAGAGGCAATGGGAGTCACAGCTCCATGACATGCGCTTTTATGTGCTGGCTCGTAGGACAGATGACAAACCTTTCTGGTGGCTTGTGTGGCTCACTTGCAAGACCTCTGGTGACCAGCTTTTGATCAGAGGCCGGTCGGTGGCTGGCAACTCCATTGGTGCGGGCGGTGAGACTCAAATGTCACCTTAAACTGGTCACCCAAACACTACAACAAGTAGAAAAACAAAACTGAAATTCTGCACTTGGGCAGAACGTTGAATTTTCAGACAGCCAAGTATGGCTCTGATACTATGTTAAGAATACTTGATGATTTGTATTTATTATACACCTCTATTTATATGCATGATGTGTGCCACAGATGGTAGTGAAATAATGTCAATCCGTACAATCAAGCTTCCTAAGATCAAGCTATAATCCTCATAAATATCTGTACATTAATTGATAATCTGTAACACAATGATAATTTTAAATGATGTTGTATGCTTGATATGATGTTATTGCCAAACCAAGCATTTTTTGAGAGGGGTTAAGAAAGATCTATGTATGTAACCATTCATACCGATAAGTGAAGCTAAAGCAGTAAATTTCAATTCTGTACTAACTGGAGCTTGATTTATTTTTATAATGTAGAGCATGTGATATCTTGTCAATCTCGATATTATGGTCAAAATGTAACAGCATGTTGTCATACGCTCTATATTTTCCTTTTTTATATTGTTAATTGATAATATATAGACACATAAAGTCAAACAGCCGTCAGTTTGTATATCTATCAGGACTTAAGCCCTATTAAATGGGAATGTGCTCCTACCTCCCTTCCATCAAGCTAAAGCTGTAATGGTTCATGGGCTTTTTATTACATCATATGTTTGGTGGGTACTTGTTTGTTGCATTTTATAGAAAATTATAGGGTGAAAATTTTGAGTATGTATGTTAGAGATGTTCAATTTCTTTCATGCTTGGCATCCAAATTCTCGTCCTGATGATTATGTTGAAGCATAGGTGGAATGTTGCAAATTGTGATTTAATTTTGTGTGTTCATTTTCTTAGCTTAAGTTTATAGCTGTAGCTAGCAAGTATATTAGCAGGAATGACCTTCATCATTGTTTATCTTTTCTTTCCAACTTCTGGAGTTTGAAATACTTGTAACTTATGATTATGATAGTAAGTGCAAAGAAGATAAGAAAGCCAAAACCGTGGAAGCATTCTCAGCCTATATCAAAGACTGAGCTTATACAAATGCGTGACGAGTTTTGGGATACTGCTCCGCATTATGGTGGAAGGAAAGGTAGTTTATTTTTTTTGGTATATCTAATGTATCATTGGTTTTTGAACATGGGGAGCAGTTGATTACAGGATTTTAGAAATATTAAATGATCATATATGCTTTTAAACTAAACAAGCAGCATGGTTGGTCAGTGGTTAATAAAAGTTCCAGAAAAGGATTAATTAATGATATTCTGGTCATTAACAAATCTAAACTTCATGCAATTGATGCTATTGATTGCTTGTTTTATTATGTTAATAAGATTTTATAATGATATTCTGGTCAAAGTAGGCTAATTTTGTTTTCTTTTGGTAAACAATGTCAGTTATATTTAGTCAAATAGTAGCAGAAATAAGTGATATTCAGAGAATTGATAAGCAAATGAAGGGAAACTGAGCTACCTATGTCTAAACGTATGTTATTTAACCTTTTAAATGGATGATGGGGCAGAAACAAATGGAAGTTCTGCTGCCTGGTCATACCCATTGGACTTCTGTAAACAAATTCCTGTGTGTTCATAATGCAACTCTAAGCCTTTTATTCAGAGAACCAATAGGAGAAAGCTTACAAATTTTGAAAGGAAAGACGTCTTTCAGGTTGAAGTTTTGCATTTATGATGCACAAAATGAACATGTAGGATAATTTACTTTGAGATTTATATGGTCGAGTGTCCATTGCTTCCTTTTTTTGTCATTAATGTAAAGATTCCTGTGCACTACTTTTTACCTATTAACATTATCAACATGATGAAGTGGAGCTTATGTAATTGGTTTTTTTTTCAGAATACATATTTAAATGTAGAAGTGATAAAGTGAATAGTATACTAACAGTGGCATAAATGTGGCTAACAATATCTTTGTAGAACTAATTAACAGGAAAATGTCATTGGATAGACTGGGAGGTGGGAGGGTTTTCTACTGTCTCTATGATCGTAATTGATTGAATACTTTTACAGATAATCCTTTCATATGGGATTTGGCTGAAGTATAACATTCATTGTAATTTTGAGTTGGATGATTAAGAATGACTAACTATACAGACAAAAGGAACTTCTATTTTGGTTTAGATTTTTCTATCTGAAGAAGAATCTAGCTGGCAAGACTATTTTAGCTATTATAGATAGCATGGTAGAGCTTTGTTTATGCCCTCTGTTGTAGCTGCCATATAAGCTTACTCTTATAATTTGGAAAATAGAAGACTACTTAAATCTATCTTCGTTGCAAGCTGATTTTAATTACTTGCATCACTTTTTTTCTTTTTTAATTTCTTGATGCAAGCTCATCTTTCTGATTGTTAAGTGTGAAACCTCATTAGGATGTATGAAAGGTAGGGCAGTGTTATTTGATTGACAAATTGTGATGGAAATTAGAACAGTGTCTTTATTTCATTATCAGAAACATTTCTAGCCGTAATATATTGCAGAGTACAGCATTTGAATATGTATAACAAATTAATGCTAGTTATAAGATTAGTGCGTCATAGCAGTTTAACAGAACTTCTCGCAATTCCATTCTAGTGAATGGCTGCAATATGATGAGATATTTAGTTTCTCTGTATGTTTTTTGGAGGATTCTGGGCTGTCTTGAAGAATGGAAAATGCTGTGGAAAAAACTATGATCAAACTGGGCAAAATTGTGATCCCAGCTTGACCTTATTGTGCAAGTGGAGTATAGCTGAGAAATGACAGTAGTTTGAGTAATAAAGGAGGAATCACTATATTGTTAGCTTCATATTGTACAATATTAACTTCTTTCTCGGACTCGCAATATTCATATGACCAAAATCAACAGTGTATTCTAATCTGATTGGCTGAGCAATTTATCCAAATCTCTGTTATAACATGATTAGCAAACTTGATGAAAAAGTCGATGCTTATATTGAAATTCTCAAGGCAAATATGACCTTTCTGGACTTCAGAGATTTGGGATGCACTCCGAGCTGCTGCTGAAGCTGACATTGCCCTTGCTCAAGCCATTGTGGACAGTGCTGGTGTAATTGTTCAGAATGCTGATTTGACAGTATGCTACGATGAGAGAGGTAAACAGTGCTTTTCTAATTGTTTTTTGACATAATTCACTTAAAGCCTACATTGTACATTCTATAGAAAATTCCGTAATATGTCTCAGCCCTTGAATTTCTTTTACCTTTTGGATGATAAATTTTGGTAATTATGCCTTGTATGACAGTCATATTGATGATCCTATGACACATTCATGATTGGCAGGTGCAAAATATGAATTACCGAAGTATGTTATGAGTGAACCAACCAATTTGATCCGCGACTCCTGAAAAGCAGACCATTTTGCACCATCCATCGGCATGAATAATTGTAAATAATGTATATTAATTCCGATAACTTGGATTATTCAATTGCTTGCCTTTTCTTACTATGCCTATTTTTCTGTAGCCATGATTAATTCAAGTACAGTGACCCAAGGGAGTCTTCTTACATAATGCCCCATCGCTTGCTGCATCTACCAAACGCCTTTCCATAGGTAACAATCCTTTG
>JANZXP010000004.1:20235644-20246864 GCA_027576715.1 Erythroxylum flavicans | reverse complement strand
CTTATATGCACATATCTCTATTCACAAATGCATGAGCATGAGATGTGTTAATTTACCACACCTGGACCCGTTTCTTTAGTCCGACCCGTTCTCTGGAAACGGGATGTTACAAAAAGATTCAAGTAATAAAGTATAGGTAACTTCTAATAGATAATTTTTTCATTATGTTGCACTATTATATTATGGTTTATACAAACAAGAGCATTGTGAGAAAATACCTTTTGCATTAAAAAAATCATAAAATGCATTAGACATGTATTTTTAACTAGAATCATTGTGAAGTACCTTAATAGCATTGGAAAATTAAGTTTCAACATATGCGATAAAGGTTTCAAAGATTGAAAATACCTCATATTTAGAAAGAAGAAAATAAACATAAGTAAACCAACTGTAATCGTCAATGAATGCCACAAAATACTTATAATATTTATGAGAAATAACAAGTTTAATCCCCCGTACATCACTGTGAATAATATTAAAACATTTACTGTACGACTACCAATAAGAGAAAAAAGAGGAATTTAACTTATTCCTAATTTACAGGTTGAACATTCAAAGAAAGATTAGGAAATTGATCATCACAACCCAATAAACTAGAGTTCAATAAATAAGACAAAATGACATAATTAGAATGCCCTAAACATTTATGCCACACTTCACTTTATGGTGGAACAAGCTAAATTAATATTTATAGTGATAAGAATATTGAGAAGAAAATGTCTTACTTTAGGCCCCTTCACGATCTCCATCCCTAACATCGAATCCTTCACACAACAACCATCACAAGAAAAAATGTACATCACAATTTTTCCACTAATTATCGCACTACAAGGAGACTATTAAAGAGCCAACAAGAGATATAAGCATTATTGAAGATTGGAGTAATATCACCAACAATAGTAATGCATATATTATTTCCAATAGCAACTTAGAATTATCTTAATCTATAATATAGGTAAACATTTTTTAACAAGTTAGTTGAACTAGTAATGTGATTTGATATGCCAAAATAAGTAAGTCATGACTTAAATGATGACTTACCATTACCTTGAAGCCTACGAGCTAATAATGCCAAAACTATTATTTGTTGCACCATTTTAGGAGTTATAACATTTGGTTGAGAATTTTGAATGATTGTTGATGGAGGTGGGGTCCCAACAAGAATCTAAATAATTGAAAAAATTACTAATAGTTGCTTGAAAAGCATTATTTTGATAGTTTTGTGAAAGAGTTGGACAATCTTTGATGATGAGCCCTAATTTTTTTGTAATAATTACAATTTTTTGGTACAATTTGTAATAATATGGCCATAACTCTTACAACTAAAAAACTAAGCTTTACTCATATCTCTATCTTTACCTTTTCTAAGAGCCAAAAATGCAATATGTATTGTAGTTAATTTCTCCTACTTCAAAGTGGTTAAAGTATGAAGACATTCTTCATGAAACAATTAACTGAAACACTCATCCAAGGTAGGAGTAGATGATAATTCATCAAATTAAAATGAGCATTTTCATACTCTAGTTATAGTTTCATCAAGAACTGATCAGGCCTGCTAATCTCATAGACAACCAATATACCAGTAAGAGAATTCCTAGATACTATAACACAAATTATTTTAATAAATTTAACCTATAAAATTTGAAAACTAGAAAATTATTCTTGAATAGTTAGATGCCCTTAAGTATAATTTACAATCTCACTCCAGTTAAATTCTCCTAGATGAATTAGTTTGATTATAAACCTTTTCTAGATATTCCCACTTTGTTTTAGCAGTGTTATAGGGACATAAATTAAAAAAAATTAGAATAGCATATTTGATCTTCCATTAGGCTAATTGAGTAGCATCTCCTAGAGGTGGGACAGTGACATCAATATATACCTACAAATCTTTTATAGTAAAATGCAGTTGGAATTGAAATTCCCATATAGAATAATTCTTTCCAATAAATTTAACACAAAATTCATAGTGCCACTAGTCATTTTCATCCAAAGAATAATATAACGATAACACAAATATAGAGAGACAAAGTTATTTGAAAGGTTACCAAAAAAATGTGAGATTCTCTCCTCCTTACCTTACTCTATGGGAAAAAAATGCATCAAAGTTGACTTTTTTATTTTCTTTTTTATATTAAGTTGCATCTTCAACAACAATATAAAAAAGAACTTTAAAGTATTGAATCACCATGAATTAACTTTCAAATCTAATCATAAATCAAAACATTAATCATGCTCAACCTTAACCAAAATAAAAGAAATTAAAACTAGCTCAATGTTGAACTACTACCATGAGGCTAGATTTCAAAAAAGAGAATCCATAAAGCTAGAAACTTTTTTATTGAGCTAAAAGAAATGTCAAAGACATAAATACTAAAAGAAAACTTTAAAGGCTAGCTCTGATACTGTAATATGAATTGTAAAGAAATGGCTCAATGCCATTTCACTTTGATTTCATTCAATAAATAAATGAATATGATTGAAGGTTGGTTTCTCCTTATTTTACATCTATCCAAAGTTGATTTCTCTTTGTTTTACAACTATATAATTAACTTAAGGAAAGTAATATATATAGAAAATGGATAAATAGTATAAAATAAACATTGGTTATATATGATATCAAGGACATGACAAAAATTGCATCTTGATCATTATCAAAGAACCTTTTTCATCAGACCAAACACATAAAACTAAATAATACTAGCACAATGAAAGGAACACATTAAAACAAATACATATAATGATGAGTAACAACAAAATATTGATAAATGATCTAAGGTATTATAAGAAGGTTGCTATTATTAGTGTAATATTATGTCCTATCAACTTTAAATGAACCAAATCATATTAAAAGAGTAACCAAAAATTTGATGATCATATAAAAACTCTCAAATCTAAAAGTAAGTGCTAAGATATGAAATAAGACCTATCAAAACTTCCTTAATGGTAAGACACATTAATAATGACAAGATCCAACAATAAAGACATTAAAATGCATATCTAGAAATACATTTTTCAATAATCAACAAAATAAAACTAAATAGAATTTATTATAAACTAGAAAAACATAATAAAACTAAGACTAAAGCAACGTTATGACTTTCTATGAATATATTTGACACGAATTTTAATGTAATCATATCATTTAAAGTGTAACTCAATAGCAATTCGGGCCCAAAAAAGATCTTAACTTAAATAACATTGAAGACCTAAAAATGCACATTAATAGCAACTTGGGAATTTTTTTAAGCCTATAATTCTAAACCTAGGAACATTGAAATACACTATAACATTTAAGAGGCATAAAATCTAGAATCAAATCTCCAAAATAAACTACTTATAAAGGGTACCCCAAAAATTAAAAATAAGAACAATAATAAAATTTACTCATGCTAGACACGCGTGTTAATATATAAATGATGTTTGGGATAACACTACTTTGTTTTTATGAATCTGACTTTTTCTATACTATTTGTTATCAAACCTAAGAGATACTATATATGAAAGCATTAGAGACAAGGTATTTGTTAGGGAAGGTGATAACTTGCTTACTTCTCTCTATAACCTCTTTAATGATGCGCCACTATATAAATAATTAAGAATCTTGTGATACTTATAAAGATGATTAGGCGACATGGAGTTTTAGCTAGTAGCGTAAGCTTAAAGGAGAGCAATCATAGCATGGATAACCACCCTCTTACTTTTCGATGGTAGTGCATGTGTAGCCTTTCCTTCTCTTAAACAAAAGATCTTAGATTCTCCAAATAAAATGAGGAGCTAACTCTTTTAAAGGGGACAGGAAAAAGAACAGATGGAAACATCAAAAGCTTTTAGTTATCCTTTGAGTCTTAAAGTAGAAGCTCGCTCCTCAATTAGTTTGGTCAAATTTTTAATATTTTTCTAAAGTTTTAAAATTAAAAGGTTTTAATGATTAAAATGAACCGATTAATTGGTCAATTCTTGATAAATCTAGTTAAACTGACCGATTTTATCCAGTTTTGTTTTCATTGGAAAATACAGAATAATTGACAAGTAGTTATAGTATTCATTCTCCATTAGAAATTGTCTTTTTTGATAAACTAATTCCTTTTCTTAAAAAGACAAAAATTTATCAAAGATTTGCTAGAGAAGTGGTATGAACTTTAATCAACTTCAAAATCAACTTCTAACTATTTTGAGTTAGTCATAGTAAGATAATCCTTCAAATAGCGAAGAAATTGCATAATATGATTAAAATATGGTTGTTTTGATTATAATTTAAATTAACTAATATATTGAATTGAATAATTCCTAGTTATATAAAAATATATCAATTTCCTATCAGTCTTATCTATCTGTTTAGATCTTATAGAACTCAACTCCTCAAAAATAAGTTAAGCACTTTAGATAAGGAAAAATTAAAGGATTTACTATTAACAATTATAAGATATCCTTAATTAAATTTTGTTACTTACAAAATACGCTTTCTATGCAAATAACCTAATTCTCTAATAATCAACTTGTTCTATAAAGTTGATTTCACTCTGTGATTCTTACTCTTGTTAGTACCTATAATTATAATATCAATCACATAGACACAGACACAGACACAGACACAGACACACACAGACATACACAAAAACACATCCACCTACCTACCTACACACACACACACACACCGTATTTATTAAAGCTTAGATAAACAAAGAAGCTGGTGGATTCTTCATCATATTATCTTGATAATTACTTCAAACTATAGAAAAATCTCAATAAATACGCTAATAACTTAGTATAACCATCTTTATCAAAATAATTATGTAAAAGGGCAATGTTAACATTAATTAAATGAATATATCATAATATGGTAGTTGCCAAACTAATAAAGAAACCAAATTTACTAGCTTACCAACTCTTGAAATACTCTACTTATAATCAATTCATTTAACTTGGTTATACTTCTTAGCCTACTAATATGACCTTATACTTGTCAATTTGACCATAACGTTTGAATTTCACATCAAAAACCTATTTTAAACTTATAGCCTTTTTCTTTGTAAATAAATTTGCTAGTTTCCACATCTCATTCTTTCAAAATCTTCCAATTATATATAAGAGTTTAATAATAAAATTTATGAAAAATAAGAAATGTGTTGGTCCATGTCAGTAAAGTAGAGGGTAAAAGGATCAATAAGAGAATATTTACCTTATTTTGGGAGTAATGAATTCTAAGTCAACATCATTGTTACTCGTATGAAAAGTATAGACGAATAAGAAAAATTCTTACAGGTAAGTTAGTTTTTTGGGGTTTAATACTATTTAAAAGAATAGTTAAATTAAATTTAGGTTACCAGACGATTATACTCAAAGTAGTATTCAATGGTTTGGTTTATAAGAGTGATCCTCAAAATCTAAACTGTTGAATGTTCAAAAGAGTTTCTTTTCTAAAACTGAACAAACTACATTAAAAAAACATTTTCAAAGGTGAGTATAAGAATTTAAAATATTGACAAAGAAATAAAGGGAGAGAATAACCTAAAAATAACCTCTATGGATAATGATTAATTGTAGAGGAAACAACATGCTCTGGCTATTATAGAATGTTTTAATTAATAGTTAGATTTTTATTTATCTTAGCACTAATCTCTTTATCCATACACATCTTCCTAATCTAATTGAAAAATTCATATATAAAAGCTTATATGACCTTCAGCTCATTTTTAAAGACTTTGTGATTTTTTTTATATCTAAATGGAATAGATAATGCAACTGAATGCTAACTTAAAAAGCATGGAGTTTCCATTATTGTATAATTATACCTTACTTGCCTAGTTGACTGTGTCCTTCCATTCAAATTCTTTACAACTCAAATTGCAAAGAATTTATAACTTATTCCAAAATTTTGAGGAGTAATGGCTTTTGTAAAACATATGTATATGTGATTGAGAAACAAGCTCTCTATTAGTTAGGGATAAGGTTCTGTACCATTGGAACTCCTTAGACCCAAGTCTCAGCGAGATTTCTACTGGGTGTTGTTATTGTTATTATTGTTGTTGTATGTATACGTGATTTATTCTCTTAGTTTCATAAAACATAAAATGGATCAAAGGTGGAAATAAAATTGAAAATATATTTGGCCCTGAGACTTTGTTTGATTAGTAGACACTACATGAAAGAAGTTTTTTAGAAGATTGTTAAAAAACCAAAGCAAATTTTTCTAGAGAACAAATTGATGGCTATCAGTGAAAAGATATATGCATGATTTATTTATAAAATTCCTTAAATTATGTCTTAAACAGATAACAACATCCTCCTTATAAAAATTGATGTTATATCTTGGAAGACTATCCTTGATAGTAGCAAACTCTCAATAGTTGTTAGTTGGATAAATTCATATATTACTATCAATTATAGCTTATACTTTAGCAAATTGAGGTAGACTAGTCATTAGCGCTTTAGCATTTGGAATTTTAAAAGGAGGGCCTTTTGGATGCTAGTTATTAAAATATAACTATATGCTCTTATTCTTTTCATTTCATTACAAATGTTTTTCTATTAGACTCAAAATCGACTTAAGAGTCTAAGAGGTGTCAACTTTAGGTTTTGATTTACCAGAAGCATTTAAAAATTGAGCGTGAACCCATTTAGTCTATAGTGATTTGTGGTTTGTATAGAGCTTTCATATTTCCCTAGCTCTAAGAACTTTGTTCATAATTTTGATAGAATGGGTTTCTATGCCTCTTTTATCCCTAGGCATCCCTAAGCAACCCTAGGCATGTATATTTAAAAAAACTTTTTTTTGCTTTAGTAGCATTTGTCATATTGCTTATCTGCAAAAAGTTCCTAATGATTCTTTCAATTATTTTTGTATTATTTAATAGGAAAAAAAGGTGAGGACATCAGTAAATATGCACGCTATTTAACTTAATAAAATCATTTATAATATCATAACAAAGATAGGATTATAATGTCCTAATTCCTAATCCTTTTGTGTATGAAATGAAAGAAATATTAGTGGTTATAATAAGTGATTCTAATAGTTATTATAAGGATACCTAGGTATTTAAAGGGAATTTTTTATAGTTTAATGCCTAAGAGCTGAGCTAGTTGATTTATTAGTAACGACTTCCCTTATAAGGTAAATAAACAACTCTTGTTATTGATTATAACTATAAATAAGCTACTAAATTTATGTAAGGAGTTAAAGACTACCTTGCCAAAGTCTATATATGCCTTGTAAAATAGTACAAGTTCTTCCACAAAGCATAAGTTGAATAACTTCATTTTCCTGCAATTTTAGTGATTTATAAGGTTCTTTTCTATATTAATGTTTATTGAATTTAATTTTCGTATAAAAGTTCTTTTCCATATCAAGATAATTGAACCACCATACATGATTGATTATTATAATTGTCATAACAATTAACTCAATATATCTATGCCCTTCACAACATATAGGTATATTCAATTAGTTACTACTAACTCTTGATACATAATTTAGCCTAATCAAACTAATCAAACTCATGAAGTACAATTAATCTATTTAGTTATCACACTAGTATAGGATCTACTAAAATATAAGGTGACTGTCATATACCTTGTGACATCATTTAGATCTTTAGTGTTTATTCTCCTAATGCAAAAATTATACTTCACCTCTCAATCCTTTATAAAATCCCTAAGATTGAATCTATGGTGGCTAGACACATATCCAAAATTAAGATCAAAGAGAATAAATTCAACCTAACAGTAATAAGTTATGCATTGATAATTGAAATATCCAACACAAACTAGATAATAAAAACAATTAATATCAAAGAAAGAAAAGCAGAAGAGTTAATTATAATGAGTCCCTTCCTCCAATCTTGCTCTTTAATCCCCTTTATATTCAGAAACCTTAAAACTATAAACTAATGGAAAGTGGTTACCAAGATCTTGTTACTAGCTCTTTTCTACCTCCAAACACTACCTCTAATGGCCTTTAATTAGAGTATTTATAAGATAGAGTTACATAAAAGACTTGTAAAGTGATTAAACTTGTAATTTTGTACATCCTTGGAATACAAATCTCAAATCTGGTACTAGTTATACTTTATGTTCCATGCCCATTTTTTTACGGGAAAACAAGACATCTAACACAAGTCAAAAACAAACTCATATTAGTTACATATTTGACCACTTCTCCACTTTTCCCTAAGTTCTTGACATTTTTGAGCTAGAATAAATCTCTAACTTCCACGAAAAAGTTGTTACCTTTCAAGTTAGCTTTCAAATAACTCCAAGATCACCTTGATTGGACAAATATAAGGAAAGTTATCCTTAAACTCGTGTTTCCTCTTTGAATAATAAACTATAAGCCAATGAATTGAATATAAGAGAATATTATATAATTCCATATAAAACATGTTATAAAATGTTAAATATAAAAACCATAAATCCAAACTAACTGGGTATAACTAACTGAAACAAGAATTAGTTCCATTTTTATAGGTTTATGGTAGCGTTTAGAATATGGCATAAGCTTTTAAACTCTTAGGTGTCCCTAGTAGAGGAGTTATAGTCTCTTAAGAGTTTACTTAAATACTACTTATAAACATTGATCTAAACTCTTTAGTTAGCTTTATAGTCAACAACAAGTCTCGATTGAATTAAAAAACTTAAAAAACACATAATATTTCTTATGTAAATCACCATATAAAGAAGACAAAGTAAACATTATACTACCTTTTTCATCAAGTTTAAATCCTTTAATTTGGCAATTTACATATAAAGTATCATTCATTCATACAAGTGTTTGAAATTTTAGTGAGGTACTCTTATTATCATTTTACAAAATTAAACTTACTATAAGCTTCGAAATAATCTAATCTTCACTATTCAAATAGATATATATAAGCAAAGATCAAAAGCTCTTTGATAAGGTTATAATAAGGCTAAAGGGATAAGTAGGCCAAGAAACGAATGGAATATGAAAACCAAAGATATGGAAAAAGAAAGATATTTACAATTAGTAAAGCAAAAATATAAGAAATTGATCAAAAATCTCCACTAACTCTTCGTATCGTGCAAAAATACTCCTTTTCCTTCATTCTTTTCAAGTACGAGAATCCATGCCAATTAATTTTTAACAAATTTTAAAAATTATTTTTACAGTTTTATTTACATATTAATTACATTTTATACAATAATTCTATATATTTTTCATGTTAATTTTCCTTTTCTATTGCCACTTTATATACTTTACCGTCTCCCTCACACTTATTTCCTTGCATACCATTCCCAATAATCGTTAAATAATAAGTAAAAGCTCTATTAATCCTGAATAAGAGTATAGATACTTATTTTTCTTTTAAGCTCAAGGTGCTTTAGGAAAATATACCAAGAAGAAGATTAAAATTTCATATAAGGTTTAAAAGAGCTTCGCTAATGGAATAATGTATAAAAGGCAGGCAATTTGGCTCAAACTCAAATCTAAGTGCCTTAATTATCTCAATACTTGTACTTATCTTACATATAATTTCAAAAATATGGAATTCAAGTTTTAGAAATTCAAAATAAAGAAAGTATCATAAATGTTCAAATTCTTACATGATCAATCAAGTCAAATCAAAGCTTAATAAATTTTGTTTCTTAGTATTTGCAAAGTCAAGTTTGTATTGCAATCACTTAATCATATTATGAACTTAATTTTTAACAACCAATCTTAACTAAGAATTATATATACATTTTTGCTATCAGCCTAAAGTAACTAACGAGTTCCTAAATGTTGGAACCCCACCCTGGCGAGTCACGTGCCCGACGTCCTACGTGACATCTGGACGCGCATCCCACAAGGGAGGAATTCCCCACCAGGTCAAACCGCAAAAACAAACTCATTTCACTTACCTCCGATCCTTTCACTTTGATTTAATCCATAATTTCAAAAGTTTTAAATTTGTATGGAGAGGTAGAAAAATGTCTTAGAAAACCAACGCTTCAAAAATCAGGTCAATCGGAGGTCGGAAGAAAACGTTATGGCCAAAAGAGCGAAGAGAGGTCAAAAAATCCGAAAGGAAAAATCAGAAAATTAATATTGGCCGCGTTGCACTGCGACCATCTCGCGGCCTCGAGAGGGGCGGCTGAACCCTCGCGGGCCGACCTCCTCTCGAGAGCGAAGCGCAGGCTAGATTCGCGCGCTCGCGACTGCCTCGCGATCTTCAACGAGCACTCGCGCTCGCGAGGAGTTGCGAGACTAGCCCCTGCCCGCTCTCACGACCGCCTCGCGATCGCAAGGCGCGCTGGATGCACGCGCTTGCGAGGAGCTGCGAGGCCAGCCCCTCAAAACGACAGTCCATCTTCAAAAATCCATAACTTCTTACGCAGAACTCTGAAATTGATAAATTTGGTATCAATAAAAAGTTAAGAGGAAACTCTACAACTTCCATGAAGGATGCAAAAACCAATTTGGTCTCTAAGAGCACTAAAAACCACTGCAAAGAGACTGTCTGTTAAAAAACATCTTAAACAGTAACAGAATTTCTAAACACTATAACTTTCCACTCTATGGGCTAAAAATCTCATACTTCATATCATCAGAAAGATAAAAAGAAAATCCACAACTTCCATGAAGACCCTAAGAACAAATTCAAACTCTATGAGGGTCAAAAATTTACTCAAAGTTTCTGCCCAGAAACTTGAAATTTTGACAACACCTGTACCAAACTTCAACAACCTACATCTTTCAACTCCCACATCCAAAAACAGTACATGATACACCATTGGAAAGCTACGAAAATCCTATATAACTTTCAAGAAGACTACTTAACCCAATTCGATCCACATCAGTCCAGAATTTGCCTCAAAATCAGTACACACAAAATCTATCCTTACGGGCAATTTGCAACACAAACACAAAAAGGAAAAACCGTTAGAAACAAATAACACAAAATACTATGAAATCTGCATATCTTTCATTAATATCAAAATATGTATTCTTACAAAGTTTTAGTGGGCATTTTCTTAGCCCAATACACCAAAGCCTCAAATTTTCAAATAAAAAGGAAAACTACATCTTTTGCTCCAAAATGCATCTAAAGCTTTGTTACAAAAATATAACTTCAAAAACAAATTAATTTGGGAGTGATGCTTTGTCCCCGGTACGGTCACTCGTTTTCTTGCTCATCACCTATGGACGGGAAGGGAAGAGGGGGTGTGAGCTCGACGGCTCGTGGGTAACACATTAATAACCAAGAACAAGCAAAAATT
>JANZXP010000004.1:20217027-20230748 GCA_027576715.1 Erythroxylum flavicans | reverse complement strand
TATTTACATTGTCAAAAGTATCTGATAGTTTTCCACTACTTATACAAAAGATCTATATGAAATGAAAAATACATAAACACAACTAAAACTCCTCAGATGCCAGCTGATAGACCTTTGAGTCGGATCTTAATGCAAAATGTTCTTCTAGAGAATCCTAGAAACTAGGTCTCCTCTCTCATATCTGAAAAGCCATATTGTAATTTTGATGAGTTTTACTAACCTAGTGAATGAACTATCCGCTAGGTGCTCACTCATTAAACACATCAAACATATTAGATATAAATCAAATACACAATTCTTCATTTCAACAAAACACATAATCTTTTTAGAATAACATCATCATCTATCTCAGTTAATCATTTTATCAAAAGATCAAAAATAAGGCATATCATAATATCATCATAATTCAAAAATATTTTCACAGTCATATATGAGCAAATGCAGATGCATACAAGACTCCACTTTCGTGATTATTTTGTTGTGACCAAGCGCCTTTCAGATACAGATACTATCCTATATAGGGCTCATTCAGATACAGAAATCACGGAGCTAGGCTCTACGTGCAGATTATAGATTTCTGAGCTTAAAGCTGTTTCAGACTGGCTACTCCAGCCACAATGCCTTTATCTGATCATGCATTTAATGTAATTCATCAAATCATAGAATATACTATCAATAACATTTATTTATGATGCACAGACAAAATCTCATATTCATCAGACCTAAGTCTGGCATTCAACAATTATGTTCAGTATTTAGATATCTTTTAGAATTCAGAAGCAAACAGAACACTTCTAATACATCCCCAAATATCACTCTCCTCGGACCTTAAAATCAGGAATTATCACAATCACAATCAGATCATTAACTGTTCAATATTTGGAAATTAAACAAAAATAAAATCAATCCTAGTGAGAACATCTGGGTTACTCACAGTACGCTCCAGATTACGCTATTGCCTGGATGGATTGGCAATGTCAAGATGATGGTGTTCGTATCGAGCATCTTAATACATATTCAATCATGCACATATGTATGTGCCATATTCAATGCATGCTCAATGACTTTCCCGACCATGTTTCCTTAACCATAATTCATGATCATTCAAACATCATAGCTTATTCCTAGCTAGTTTGCAATTAGGTTAATACCTTAAGTACACTTGATCATGCTCAATTCATTAACCATACATTTACTAACTCTTTTCTAACGTTACAAGTATTCATAAAATTCTCAATTCTCATTCATTCATTCATAATGAAATACGCATAACCCTTGGAGTACATTTGCATTCATAAGAATATCTTCATGTAGCTCAAACTTATTCTATTGACATCTCACAAATCATTGTCTTTCATGCATCAAAACCAAACTAGAAATTATCATTGAACATCATTTTCTAGAACTCATTTCATCATCAACATCATATATATTTCATTCCAATTCATTCATCATCATGATACTATTAGACAATGCCATAAAGATAAGATGTCTATACTTGTTAAGCTCTAATTCCACCTCAAAGCATTAAGTTAATCAAGCCCTCCATGCTTACAACATCATCATAAATTCAGGGTACAAATGAGTTAGTTTTCGGTAAGGATAGAAGATAACAATCAATTGGTTCTTGAGCTACCTTGTAAAGGATAAAAGGCTAACTTTGATGTAGCAATTGAGCAAGGATTATACCAAAATACAAAGAAGGAAGCTAAGAGTAATTTTCGGTGGAGTGCAAGGAAGAAGGTGAAGAAAGTTCCAATAGAAACTTTGCCACCTTAGCTTCATGCAATGCAAGATGTTTTTATCTTCTAATGACATATATCATTAGACATGTCTTCCATGTTTCCACTAAATACTGCCATTTGTGCCCTAGTTATTGATCCACATGTCACACATTAATTGGTCCACTTGTCACTCTATAATTGTTCCATTTATCAATTAATTACTATTCCATTTGTCACTCATTTATCTATGCCAAATGTCACTCAATTTTAGGCTTTATCATCCTAATTTTCCATGTGTCAATTAGTCTTGCCACTTGGCATTTTTCCAAGACTAAATACACATATTGATTTATCAATCTCCCAATTGTAACAAATAATTCCATGTTGCTAATTATAATCCATCAATTCTTGTCATTGGTAAACCAAAGTACAAGACATTGGAAAAGCACATTCATATCTCATATCACATTCATTTTTAGTTTCAAACCCCAGAATATGTCAATTTAGTGTAATTTTCTAACTCACAATTAATGTGTGTATGATCATATTATGCATTTGAACACAATTATGAAATCATGTTGTGAATGTACCAATTTCGTTCTATATGATACCACTATAGGACTCATTAGTCTAACATGATAAGTCCTTAAACAATTAGAGAGATGGGATGCTACAGTGTTAATGGTTTGAAAGGATTTCTATATGTTCTTTCAAAAACTTCATTTTATTGACAGTGATTTCCTTCAGCTTGGTTTCCAAAAGCCCCACTATATAGAGGTTATTATTATCAATATAATTACTAAGAGCTAAATGTTTATAAGGAACATTGATCTTTACGTTCTTTATTATAATCTTCATTGTTGAAGAGTAGGATTAGATCACATTTTCTTCCTTTCTAATCTTGTTCTTTGAAATATTTTGAATTCTAATTTTGTACCTAATATAAAGGCTCCACATGCCTTGGGACTTAAGTACTCTTTAGTTAAAAAGTGGTCTTTTTTTCTTCTAAAAGAACAATGGGGACTTCTAAGTGTGAATTAATATTTGACTTAGTCTCTATAGTTGATTTAGGCATTATGTTGAAGTAATAACTAGCCTTAGGGAGCTCTTTTGAATTGTTTTTCCCTCTTTGCTCAGAATAAGTCTTAATTATTGTATCCTCACTCTAGTCATTCGATACATTAGTAATCACCATTTCTAAATTTATTGTATTATCTATAGAAATTTACACAAGTTTTAGATAGTCCTTTAATTGTAGCAAATCTCCTTCTTGTAGGCCTTCATTGCTCCTTGCTTTTTGATTATGTTGGTCTCTAAGAGTATGTGACTATAAGAGCATCTTCCACTAACTAATCTTCCTGTCCTATTCATATGAGCAAGACGGCGTTAGGAAATTTTCTATTAGCATCAACCAATACACAACCTTAGAATAGTTTATCCTTTTTGTTGTAGTTGTTGATTTGTCTAAAAAAATAGGGACCCCTAAGAAACTTGCTAGATAACTTATACTTTTGTGGTTTAGTACTCTAGTGGAATAGAGTGAATGTTAAACCAAACACAAATTTTTTTTTACTTAAGCTGTTGAATCTAGAGACCAAGCTTCGAAAGCTATAGGAAAAGAGACTTATTGTTTAGGTTCTAGGGTCCTGCTTCCACTACTCTTAAAGCTTATGCTTTGGTGCAAAACTTTGAGAGAAACACATTGTCATCATTAATAAAAACTTCTTACAAACCATGCTTTTTCCAGTTAGAGTTTTCCCATTAACTCATAGCTTGAAAATAATTTTTATAGTCCATGAAGAATCCCAAAAGGCTCATCTATTAGCTCCCTTTCTTAAGAATTCTATAAGCAGGGACATTATAGCAGCATCAGTCTTATTTACTGAGGGCTAGAAAAGCTTCTTATTTTTATAAGTTCCATCACTTATCACTTATAACTACGTTATCTTTTTTTTTTTAATGATCTCATGTTCATTGTGATCTTTAGCTAGAGTAAAGGATAGTAGGAATGATATTAAGGAAAGGTTTGGATAATTTAGGTTGAGAGGTAGGAAATTCTCCTTGATTAGAGGCTTGATATCTGACTTTCTTAAAAATGGTGTGGCAGGTCATAATATAGAAATTGGAGAGAAAAAGTTGTTATAATTGTAAGCTAGAAATGGAAAGTGAAGAGAAAAAATGGGAAAAAGCTAAGAATGTGCAGAACTAGTGGTGAAGAAAATGAAGAAAGAAGGATATTTGACTAAAATAAGGAAAACATGGTGACTTATATTGGCACTAATACAAGAGAAAGGAAGGCTAATGAGACAGGGAGGGAATATAAGGGATAGGGGTAGTTGAAGGAATAAAGGAGGTTTTCAGCAAAGAGCCAACCAAAGGTGGTGAGCATAGACTTTAAGTAACTAGAATTGAAAGTCAACTTGAGAGGTTGAGATGATCTACTCCAATAGCCAAAAAGCTCAATCTGACTATGAAAGACTAAATGGATTTATGTTATGTAAATTGTTGTAATTTTTAACTTGACAATAAGAAATGTGCAAGATTGGAAATTGATAGGTGCTTAATTGATTATGAAATTATTCCATAACACTTAGCGATTAATGACATTAAATTGCTTAAGATACTCACTTTGACTCATATGTGATTCTAGGCATAATTCGGAACCAAAGAAGTTAAAGTGAGTTAAAAGCTCCATATTTTGGCCATTTTTTGAAGATTAATTTTCACTTGTCTTTATGGAGCAAGAAGAAGAAAATTAAAATACAAAAAGAAGACAAGAAAAGTAGAAACACAAATAAATCAAAATTGCTCAAGATTGTTATGCATAGTCGTGCAAGCTGTATATGAATTTAATGTGTTGCATAGCCATGCACACAATTACTTTAGTTAATGAAGACAAGGCAGTTGGGAGAAGAAGCAGACCAAAATAACATAGCAATAATAAAGACGCAACAACTAGAGGTTTTAGAAAAATGCATCGTAGGTGGACAGATAGAAAAAGCAGCATAAAACGACGACCAACAACTGGGAAGCATGAGCAAAATGTAGTCTGCATTTCATGAAGATGACATCTACGAAATGCAAACATTTTCAAAGGCATAAGCCTTATTTTAAAACGTGAATAATAAGATGGAACATGATATTAATTCATCACATCAAGAGAACAATAGCGAGGTTAGGGAGAAAGCAGAAGAGTGGAGGCGTAAGAAGGGTCTTCGACTGGGTTATAACATGGGGGCTGAAGCATTTTCTTATGAGAGACCCATGTAGGGCTAGACGTCCTAATGTCGATTCGGAGGTGACATCGATGCTGACGACCCAGGTTAAGTGTAATTTACTATTTTTGTTATTTCTTTCTCTCATTAGCAATTGATTGTGTTATCCTATATTAATTGATTTGGGTTTTGTGTATGGATAATCGGATTTATGTTATTGTTCGGTTATTTGTGTATGAACCCATTGGGTATTATGAAAAGATGATTTTAATGTGTTCATTGAATCGTTTATTTGAAACTCATTGCTAGAATTTTGATATAATCCGTAATTGTTATGTTGAAATTCATGTGTAGCGACTAATGATTTGTAAATAATTAGGGATAATATGACCTAGGTTAAATGACGCATCATATGTGGTTGTTTCCTTGGTTAATCAGTTTTCCTAATTCATAATGCTACTGCGTAATTAAATCTAGTGATCGTTTCTTTGGTTATTCAGTAGTTAGGTTTAATTAACAATCCTATCTTAATTAAACAAAACCTAAGGGGAAACTTGGGTTAATTATTAACCATGATTAATAGTTGATAGGAGAGGTTTGAGAACAATAAATCAATGAAATATGCTTAATTAGGTTGTAGGCTGAGATTGAACTAAAGAACCGAGTTCTTACCAAAATTTCCACTTTTATCATTTTTCGCATGTTTTCTTTGATTTGTTTTTATTAGTCTAGTTTTATTTTATTTTCTTGTTTAAAAAATCCAAAACCCCTTATTAAACCTAATCACTAGTTACTTTCATTTTGAAAACTTACACACATTCTCTGTGGGATCGACTTAGACTCACCACTATTATAGTAGTAGTCTAGTTTTTGTTTTGACTAGTGTTACAACACACTGTCAATTTTGGCGCCACAGTCGAGGACTATGGTGTTTTAGTTTTTGTTTGTGGTTTAATTGATGTTTTGTATATATTTGTTAGTAGTTGGATTCTTTTCAGTTATTTCATGATCCTTTCTTTATTTTGTTTCGTGTTTGTAATTTATAAAAAAAAGCCATAGATGAAAATAATTTTTTCTTTAACTCTTATTCTTAATCCTATAACCAATGTTGGATTGATCAACCTAACTTTGTGTATGGATAGGATAACTATCAGAATTACTTTTATGATAGTTTGCAGGAAGCACAACAATTCTTATATAGACCGGAAGCTTCCTATCACGACTGTAGTCTATCTCTAGAAGAGTTGATTAATATTATGAACACTAATACTTTGCAATTGCAGCAGGGTACTCTACAATTCCAGCAGGATGGAGGGGAATTTCCATAAAATACATGGTCTAATGCCCAAGATTCAGAGAGCTAACATGACTCAGGTACATCTCTAGAAGAATTGCTTAATATTATGGTTGCTAACATTTTTCAAATTCAACAGAATATGTAGTAGTTCCAACAAAATATGCAGCAGTTGTTTCAGCAAGGTATATAGCAAATCCAACAAGATACTCTGCAATTCCAACAAAATACATTGCCTCGATAGGGGGATATCACTCATATGGCATCACAAAGCAAAGAGGAGTAGTCATATCAACCCGAGGAGTATCTAATGGATGTTTGTACAGAAACTTTACAAAGTGACGAGGAGCTTGAGAATTTTAAGAGCATTTAGAGCATTACTCAAGGAGTTGCTTGTGTAAAAGAAGCAAAGGAGGAGCTCGAAGCAAAAAAACATATCTTTTTTAGTTCCATTTTATTATTAAGAATGACTCTTCACCTTTACATAGAAGAAAAAGGCGAAGAGACATTTGAGATCTTTCCAGAGTGCATGGACTCAATCATGATTGAAAGTCAGAGGATAGTGGAGATGCTGAATATGATGGATCATCAACCAAGGCTCTATTCAGAAGAACCTCATGTGGAGGAACTGCATGTAGCATAAGAAGATCATAATTTTGTCACGTAAAGAAACATGGGTCGAGCCAGCGACCCTAAACCAAGGCCCTTTTTGGGAGGCAACCCAAGGAAAGTAATTTCTTTTCTTTACATTTCCATATTACTTTTTATTTGCATGTGTGTTTTTGAATTTGTTTGTTTTACTTGTTTTAAGTTTTCAATCAAAATGAGAGAAAGAATAAAACAACAAAACAATCATTTTCTCTTTTCTGTTGATTCTAGGACTATATAGTGATGATTAGAGTTTGAATTGACTAGATAATTTCGTAGCAACTTTAACATGTACTTTTACTCTTATGATTGGTTGATGTGCATTACCTTTAGAAGAGTAGTGACTGGTGGTAGACAAAGTTGATGACATTTTGAGCCTTATTTGAGTGACACATTCATATCAATCTCATTGCCTTTTGATAATGTGTGACCTTCATAACATGTACATACTGATTTTACCTTGAATTTCTATTCAAGACCACATTTTTATCATAAGCATTAACATGGATATGATTAGGCATTCTTTGCTTTTCCAAAATACATTAGTCAAATAATCTACCCATTATATGATTTTCCTTTTTTGTAAGCCCCTTTTGAGCCTTATTAGCCTTTCTTTTTATATCAACCATATTACATGCTTTATACTTAACTAAATGTCCTACCCAAGCCATAAAGCTAGTGGAACATTTGTGATTGTTGAGTTTGTGGATGTATAAAATTCTAAGTGTAGGGGTGTATATATGTATGGGTTGGTTAATGTTGGCATGTTTTGTTATTTCTTATAATTGAAATTCTGATGTAAATGTAGTTTCTTTTAATGTTAAAAAAAGAAAGGAAAAGAAAAAAAGAGAAAAGCATAAGAAAATAAAAGAAAAGAAAATGAAAAAGAAAGAAAGTAAGAAAAAGAAAAGGAACAAAAATTTTTTTGTTTAAATAAATTTATCAAAGAGGAAGTGCATATGAGTTTGCAAAGTTATTCGTAATTAATGCATCTTCCTAGAGTTGTAATGAATGTGTTATTTGAGTATGTTGAAAATGAGGTAGATGTAGGCTTGGAATGTTTAATCTTATGGTTTCAATATATTGTTGGCATAAATTGTATGCGTGATTCCTTCAGATTAGTATATGTATAATAGCCCATTTTCCATACTAAGAGTCAGATCCTTAGATTATTGTATATGGGTCAAATCATTTTAGCATTTATGAAATGCATTTAACCCACATGCATATCATTAGCATACACACATGAATTATGATTTCGTATGCATTGCAAAGATAGTATATGCACTCAATTGATATATTCCAAGGTATAAAAGGTTTAAAATGATCATGATGTGAATTGTGTATTGTTTTCGTCTTGAATTTTGGTTTGATTGGTTACAAATAGTAAATTTGGAATTAATTGTTACCATTAGAAAAGTGATGAATTAAAATGTATACTTAGACTAAAAAAAATGCTAAGTGGTAAGACAAATTGACACATGAAAAATTATGATGGCTAAGCCTATGAAATAAATAACAAATGGCATAGATAAACGAGTGACATTTGGTATGGGTAATTAATTGACAAATGGCAGCAATGATTGAGTGAGAAATGAACTAGTAACTAGGTGACATTTGGTAGCTTATGGAAGGGATGAGTGACTTACATGCTTAGGGACATATGTTAATATAATATGGTGACATCTAGCATCTAAGGTGTAATGTTTCTGCAGGAGTTGTTTCAGCCTTATTCATTCTTCTTCTCTTCTCATCTCTCAGCACCAAAACTTGCTTCCATCTCCAATCGCTGTGTTTTTTCTGAAGCTATGCTAAACTACCACACCAAATATTTGCTTTTATCCTTCATAAAATAGCTAAAGAACCAGATTTTTGTTGTCTTTTATCTTACCTGAAAGCCATCTAATTTCCACCTTGAATTTAGGATGATTTTGCATGCATGGAGGGCTAGGTAGACTTGATGAATTGAACTAAAATTGGAAGTTCAATAAGCCAGTAAAGTGTTGTTCTTTATGGCATGTTATAATAGAAAGATCATGATGGTTGAATTGGGATAGATAGTATATGATGTTGATGTTAAAGATGTGTTAGAAAATGGAGAATGAATGGGTACTTTTCTATTCAGTTTTTGCATGTTCGAAAATAGAAGTTTATGGGCTGTTTTATGGATGATTTATAATTGATGAGAAATTCATGCTAAAGATAGGTGATATTTAAGGTGTTTTCAAATCTAGAAAATTAGAGCTGTAGGTGTGTTTGTAAAAAAAATGAATGTTAATGACATAAGTGTGCAGAATTGTGTAACCCTTAGTGTAACCAATATGGAATTTAAATTAACATGAAATGAAGTAACCTTAAGGTACATGAAATATGGAAAATTTCAGGTGTTAATGATGTTTCTAAGCTTGTAAAATTCGTGAGGTATTGAAGGTAGAAAAGTTACACATATTAGTGATGTTGATGACAAATTCTGGAATTTCAATTTTAGCCTTGTATACATGTTGACCCAGTTGAGAAATTTAACTCTAAATTGATATATTTTGACTTGATTAAGGCTAGGAATGAGCCTAAATTGTTGCTTGATTAATTGGTTGAGAGTTTGATAAGTTTATGTAGCCAATTGATGTCATAATCTAAAGAATGGACTGTTTTGATGTGGTTGAGTTCAAATCTGGAAAATTATGATTTGTTAAAGAAATAAATGAATTCCTTGAATTCAAACATGATCTTAAGGACATGAATAATGTGTATAAGGTATGAATGAATGAGCATTGAAGAATATGGGGTATTTATGAATGAGAATTGGGTAAATGTATGAATATACATTGCTGGAAAAAGTTGTGTCAATGTATAGATTTAGCTTGTTAAAATTTCAGATTTAACGTAACAATTGTGTGTGTATTAAAAGAGGCTTTTGATTATGGAAATGTTCAAGGATAAGTGTCAAGTATGGTTGATAAATTTGGAGTAAATCAAGCTAACTTAAAGGCACAAACCTGATTGCAAAATGGTAGTGTAAAAACTATGATCTTTGAATGGTCAAAATTTATGAAAAGTTACATACTTGGAAAGGTCAATTAAACATGCATTAAACATGACACCACACACACACATACACACACACACACACACATATATATATATATATGCATGATTGAATATTCATATGATTGATCAACTTAGTAATGTGTGTTTTGCATGATAAAAGAAGCACAAATTGGTCGTCAGCGTCCAGACATTGTCGAGTCATCAAAGCAATAACTTATCCAGAGTGTACTGTGAGTTAACCTAGATGTTTTCTCACTATGAAAGAATTGTTTTTGATTAACTTTTAGATATTGAACTATTATTGATATTATCGTGATAATTCCAGACATTGATGGTCTGAGGAGTTCGATATTCAGGATTGCATTGGAAGTTCTTTCTAATGGTATGTGAATATAAAAAATGTGTACTCAACTAAATGTTGAATATTGGACTCAGATCTGATGAATGTGATAAATGACTGTGCACTTTGAATGAAAGTTATTGATAGCATATTATCTGAATTGATGCATTCCATCACATTGTTATACATGATCAGATAAAAGAGTTGTGACCAGAGTGACCAGTGTAAAAAAGAGCTTAAAGCTTAGAAATATGCACAAAAAGTCATATGCTCAGTTAATAATGAGCTCGGTATCTATAATAGGATAGTAAATAGGCGCTCAGTCAAAACAAAGTAAAAAGAAAGTGGAGTCATATGTGCATTTGCATATATATATATCTTTACATGTATTATATGAATGATTGCAAAGAATTATTAAATTGTGTTTATATAATTATATTCAACGTTTATGTACATGTTGATGAAATGAATGATTGAGATGAATGATTAGGTTATTTTGAAATGATTATATGAAATGTTTGTAGTTCATGATTCATTATTGAGATATGGTGTATATTGTGATCTGGTATTCAATATTGAATGATGTGATACATCTTTTGAATTGGGAAATATACTTGTGATATTTGTGTTCTAACTTGAGTGAGCACATCGATGATGGTTCACTCACTGAGTTTGCAAACTCATCAAAATTGCAATGTTGATTTTCAGGTACAAGGGAGACCTAGCTTCTAAGATGATATAATAGAAGTCTAGTATTGTCAATTTTGGAAAAAAGAATGGCTCAAATGTTTAGTTAGATGATACCTACGAAGTCTAGATAGAATACTTTTGTTTAGCTTCTCCTTTCCTGTTGAAATTTTTGTATATAACTTTAAACTTCCAAATGTTATATTATGCATAAACATGGATCATGAAATGTAATGACAATGTAAGTATGTTTCATTTTGTGAATGAAATAAGGAGTTTTGATATTTGAAAATACTTATGTTCTGTATGATGCCATAATAAGTTGATGTAATTGCTCTAACATGCCATTTTCATAGGGTATGTTCTTGAATATCCTCTGGATGATCGGGCATATGCTTTATGGTAGTGGTGTGTTACATTTTTGGCATCAGAGAATGGTTTGACATCCTCTGTGTAACATCCCACTACTATAGAGTATGTACCCAAACATCCAGAGGACATTCCAGAATATACCCTATGAGAATGGCATATTAGAGCAATTACTTTCACTTAATACTAAATAAAAACTCAACTCCTTATTTTGTTCATTAACAAAATTTAGATTGTAGTAGAACTTTCATCCAAACAAATATTTACATCATCAAAGTATCTAAGAGTTTACTACTCTTTATACAAAAGATCTACATGAAATGAGAACTATGTATACACAATTTATAACTCCTCAGATGTCAGCTGACCGACCTTTAAGCTATTCTTTAGTCCAAAATCAACAGTACTAGTCTATCTTAGGAACTATGTCCCCTCTCTCGTACTTGAAAAACCATGTTGTAATTTTCAATGAGATTTGTGAACTCAGTGAGTGAACCATCATTGATGAGCTCACTAATGTCTGATACATAAATATTTCACATATAACCAAGACATAATGGATGTCACACATTTCATATACTCTTTCAAATCTTATATATCCAAATCAATCACATTATCAACAAATACTCAAATATAGCATATCACTTTGTCATCACAATTTTAGAAAAGGATTCATAATCATATAATTCATAATCATAAATGTACAAATGTAGATGCATATGAGACTATATTCGTTGTTATTTTCTAGTGACCAAGCGCCTTTCACTGTCCTATATCCCTTGTCGATATCGGGCTCATTAAGATATAGATACTATCTTGTACATATTGTGGATACCAGGCTCATTAATCACGGAGCCAGGCTCTACATGCAGCTTTCTGAGCTTAAAGCTCTTTCAGACTCATCACTATGGTCAGAATGCCTTTATTTGATTATACATTTAATATGATGCATCAAATCATAAAATATGTCATCAATAACATTTATTTATGAAGCATAGTCAGATTCACATATTCATCGGACCTAAGTCCGACATTCAACACTTGTGTTGAGTATTCAGATATCTTTCAGATTCATATGCAAATAGAACACTTCCAACACATTCCTAAATATAAAACTCCTCAGACTATTATGTCTAGAATTATCACAATTGTCATTAACAATTCAATATTTGGGAGTTAAACAAAAATATATCATTCCTAGTGAGAAGATTTAGGTTATTCATAATACGCTCCAGATTATGTTATTGCCTGGATGGTTCTGCAATGTCGGATGATGGCGTTCCACTTGAGCGTCTAAATACACATACATTGTACACATTACTAAAGTGATCAAACAAATACATATTCAATTATGCACATATATATGTGCCATGTTCAATGCATGCTCAATTACTTTCCCGAGTATGTTTGCTTAATCATAATTCATAATCGCTTAAACATTGTCATTTGGATATGTCTTGTTTACACTTAGGTTTGTACCTCAATTAACTTGTTTAATCTAAATTCATCAATCAATTATTCAACCAACTTATTTAACATCCAATTAGGTTCATTTTAAGCCTACATGCATTATAAGATAGTACCTTATCATTAGTTGTTTCAAACATCACTTAAAAGACATCATTTTACTCTTTATGCTAGCCCACGATCATGTTAGACCTTGTCACGATTGTGACAAAACCAAATGCAAAAGGCCACGATCGTGACATAACCAAATTTTACTATGCCAAAATCGTATACTGAAATCATGCCCTGCATTATTTCCTCCAATTCTCCACGAACTCCACAAACATAGAAACATCATCTACACTTCCAATTTTTCAGAATTCATACACTGTAATATCCCAGACCACCCGCTCATAGATATTGTCCGCTTTGGGCTTTGGCCCAGCCAAGCTCTCATGGTTTTGCTCTTCCCACCTTTGGGAAAATGCTTCTTTAAGGGAGAGGTTTCCATAGCCTTATAAGGCCTACTTCGTTCCCTTCTCTAATCAATATGGGAATCTAACATTCCATTCCCTTGGAGGCCCAACGTCCTCACTGGCCTGCAGGCTTGGATCCACCCTCTTAGAGGCCCAGCGTCATTGCTGGCGCACAGGCCTAGATCCACCTCCTTTGAGGCCCAGAGTTCTTACTGACATACTGATCCAGGTACTGGCTCTAATACCATTTGATAAGGCTATGGAAACTTCTCCCTTAAAGATGCATTTTCCCAAAGGTGGGAAGAACAAAACCGTGAGGGCTTGGCTGGGCCAAGGCCCAAAGCGGACAATATCTATAAGCGGGTGGTTTGAGTTGTTACAAATGGTATCAGAGCTAGTACCTGGATCAGTATGTTAGCAAGGACGTTGGGCCTCCGAGGGGGTGGATCTAGGCCTGTGTGCCAGCAAGGACAA
>JANZXP010000004.1:20204894-20216927 GCA_027576715.1 Erythroxylum flavicans | reverse complement strand
CTCATATTTATTTATTATTAGTTCATTATATAATAATAGACATTGGTGTATTTTTTATTTTAATAAAATATTTTATTATTATTTATTCTTATAAGTTTTACTTCTTATTTATTATATACCAATTTTATAGGGATTTACTACAGTTAAACCTCTAAACTTTAAACATTTTTTTTGACCGATTCAATGTTTGATTCGGTTTTTAAAACATTAGTAATATATAAACTAATAATATATATTTTGTATAAAGTTATTTATGTTAAAATGAGTAGATGACTGTATTAAGTAAAAGTCCAGGGCTACGAGCATGGGAAGACACTTGCCACCAAGGCAAGCTACTCTCGCTTTCTAAAATATTCCCCTTAAAGCATGCATTAGTTAGTTTATTATCAGATAGAAAAATGCACGCATGCCGTAACTTTACCTTCCCATGGTAGCGGTATTATGTGTTTAGGCAAATAGCCAGTCTGTTCATTAGTCTCCCATCTTTACGGCTGTGGGCTCCCGAATTCAACCTAACTACGAAATCCCAGTGTTCACTTCTTTTCTTCTCTGTTGATCTTGATTGTTTAAATGGCACATGCATGGAAAATCAAGTCTGTGCTTTCTCTTGGTTTAGTGTACATTTCTTCTTTTATAACCGTTTTCTGTTTGTAGTAAGTTTACTCCCACATTTCTTCCAAACCAAAAGCGAACTTCTTCTGCTCTGGGATCTCTGAGTTTTTGTTCTTTTATGTTGTTTACTCTTTGCTAGAGCATTCTTTAAAGCTACTGTCATGCACCCACTTGAAGACTGCAAGCTGTGTTAACTCCTTCAACAGTTACAGCATCAAATTGAATCAACGGCAAGCAATCATCGCCAACAGACCAAGGTACAATTGTTTCTATAAGATACTCATTTTGACTACTTTTACATACGTACAAGCATGAAATAAAATGGCAAAGTTGATTTTGAGTTCCCCAGTTTTGTTTCTTTTATGGCAAAGGGTTTCTGCACTAGCTTGTGTTTCAACATTAAACAAGTTTCTTTGCTTTGAAACTCCATGCTTTATACGATTTTCTTTACTATTTTTCTTGTTCTGAAACATTTTTCTTTTCTGGCCATGATTGGTAGGTTTCACATTTTCTAAAGTAAATATAAGACCCTATGCTTTTGGATTAGCCTTTGTTTCTCATTCAACTTGGGCATGAAAGCAAATTTTCGTTAAGGAAATTGTCGACAAGACTGAATTTGGGTTACAGAATGAACAGTAATTTTTCGATAGAAATAAATTAAATGCAAGAAGGTTTGGATTAGAAATTTGCAAGCAATATGATTTCCATGCGACAAACATCTCTTTAGTTTCCTTCCACATTCGACCTTTTTCACTTTAGTAGCTAAAGTTTGTGTAAGATTTCCGAAGAATCTGGGGTCTATGCTCTAGAAATCAGTTTGCTTTATCTGTGTAGGTGTGTGTAGTTCACAGAACCTTTAAATTAATTTTCTTGACAATAGGATCACTTCTGCTTCTGTTTACTATTGTTAATACTCTTCATTTCTGCTTGCATGGTGTAGATGCCTTCTTAGGTCATTTTTTTTTCTGATCTTCAATGATCCATGCAAGCTTTAGTTCTTTTGATCTAAATGATCAACGTGTTCATATACTGCCATGTTTCATTTATGCTTTATGCTTTTCTTCCTTTTCTTTCCGTTCAATCCTCTTAGCTATACCTCCACTTATTTATTTCTCAAGGCTCCACGATTTTCCTTGATTCTTTCTTTCTATTTCTGCAGTTATTTGAAAGATTGTCTTTCTTTACGTTGAGATATGAGGGTCTGTTGCTCTGGTTCAATACCATCAGATGAATCGGCTTTGGATGCTGAAAGAAACATTTATAGTCATCCCAGTCTTCCGTCCCTAAGTCCCCCAACTCTCCAGCCATTTGCATCAGGTGGACAGCACTGTGAAAACAGTGCTGCATACTTCTCATGGCCTACCTCCAGCCGTTTAATAGATACTGCTGAGGAGAGGGCTAACTATTTTGCCAATCTGCAGAAAGGGGTTCTACCTGAAACCCTAGGTCGTCTACCTAAAGGGCAACGGGCAACCACATTGCTGGAGCTGATGACAATAAGGGCATTTCACAGCAAGATCTTGCGATGTTACAGTCTTTGCACAGCAGTGGGATTTCGCATACAAAGAGGTGTGCTCACAGACATTCCGGCCATTCTTGTTTTTGTTGCTAGGAAAGTTCACAAGCAATGGCTCAGCCCCATCCAATGCCTGCCTAATGCTCTAGAGGTGAGGAATGATGTCACCTATGTCTAGTTATATTTTTACTGCAAAGGAAATTAGGTTTTGTGCCACTGTCACTAAAGAAAGTCCTTTCAAGAATTTACAATTCCATCCACATACATTCTTATAATCAGGGACCTGGAGGTGTATGGTGTGATGTAGATGTGGTTGAGTTCTCCTATTTTGGTGCACCCGAGCCAACCCCCAAAGAACAGTTTTACATAGAGCTTGTGGATGATTTGGGTGGGGGTGATCCTTGCATTGGTTCTGGTTCTCAGGTATTTCTCCTTGTTGACTACAATAAAAACAACATCATTATATTAATTCCGAGGAAATCTACTTTTTCCTTTTATTGGCGTGGGAGAGGGATGGGGTTGCTGTGTGCTTTTTGATACATTTTCCCTAGTTAAAATTGTCCTTCATTTGTCATTTAACTTCATTTATTGACATGCTTAGAAGATTTTCTTTCATTTATTTAGCTTAATTTTTTTCTCTATATTTTTTCATAATGAATTAATGGAAGAGTTTCTTTTCTTTTTTGTTTTGTGCTTTATTTTTCAACTTTATTCTATTATATTCATTTCCTAACAAAAACTAATCTCAAAAGGCTATTGGGCCATGTAGTTGATAATAGAATAGTTAAAAGAATTGGAGTCCCATCTATGTTTCATTAGTTAAAGCAGCATTCTATGTTCATATGATGTACTATCTACATTAAGCATCATATATAGTTAGTGGAAATCAAAGATTATATGTTGCTTGTGCGTGTAGGTAGCTAGTCAAGAGACTTACGGAACATTGGGTTCTATTGTGAGGAGCCAGACTGGAAATCGACAAGTTGGTTTTCTGACTAATAGGCATGTTGCTGTCAACTTGGATTATCCAAACCAAAAAATGTTTCATCCTTTGCCCCCAACACTTGGACCTGGGGTATATCTTGGTGCTGTTGAAAGGGCTACTTCATTTATCACAGATGAGCTTTGGTATGGCATTTTTGCTGGAATAAACCCTGGTAAAGAGTTCATATCATAACTCAATACTCTTGTGTTCATAAATTCATACGTGTGATACGAGTTTACATAAGCTGAAACTGTGAATACAATGCAATGGTTGCGCTATCACATTCAACAATTTTGAGGTCATTATGTTTAGGTGTAATCATTTATAACATCTTTAAAAAATTTGAGCAGGAGGCCTATATTATCGATGCTCCAATCTACTAGCTTAGTATCTTCTTTTCTTGCTCCTTTTATCTCTTTTTAGTCCTAATAAAGACATGACATTGTATGTATTGTCTAAACCAGTTTCACAACAATATCCTTGTGAACCAAATAATATAACATGTGACTCCAGCCTAGTCCAATTGTTTCACAATTCCAAAGCCTACATTGAGCTAATTTAGATGCGGAAAACTCTCATCATGTGCATGTTATGGTGATTTCAATATGTGGATCTATTAAATTTTGCAATGGGCCTACGAGCCCACACAAAGAGGAAAGTTAGACCACATACAAGCCTAAGTGAGGTTCCATCCTAAAACCAATTGGTAGTAGGTGGAGTTGCCCACTAGGCTTATATGTTAGTCTTCTTTCCCTTCTTTCTCCGATGTGGGACACTCACATGTGGGTATTCTCAACACTCCCCCTCACATGTGAGTCTCTTTTTACTTGGGCAATCTAGAGAGGTACGCAGACAATTCCCATCAAAGCTGAACTTTTAATTGAGGTCAAATAGGCCCCCTCTTAGGGCAAACAATACTGCTGGATCACTTGCTCCATGCAGACTTCAATTCTTTCTTCTGTTGCTTAAATAACAGACCCCCTTCTGGGGTAAATAGTAGGCCAATATCTTCTTTGGCTCTGATACTATGTTAAATTTGCAATGGGCCTACGAGGACACACGAGAAGGAAAGTTAGACCACACACAAGCCCAAGTGAGGTTCCATCCTAAAACCAATTGGCTATAGGTGGAGTAGCCGACTAGGCTTATATGTTAGTCTTCTTTCCCCTTTTTCTCCGATGTGTGAGACACTCACGTGTAGGTATTCTCAACAGGATCTTTTCACATGGAATATTATATTGTCTAGTCTATTATTAGTTCGTTACATATAAATGTTCTATAATTACACTTTTAGATAGTCAGATGAGGGCATCACATGATGAATCTCTTCAAGGTTATTTCGTAGTGAATTTAATACATACCACACTAACTTCTTGTTTGTACCATTTTCTTTAATATTCTACTAGTTTAGTCCATTCATTGAATAACTTTGTATCAATTGATGTGACATATAGTTAACATCCTGAATCATCTCTATATTTCATTAGCTATGCTGTGTCATTGATAATCTTCGTCTAGTTTAGTTATGTTCTTATTAGATTATGTTTGAATTCAAATCCTTAATGGTTAATGGTTGTATTATTCAACTCAAATGTTGAGCCCAACACTTATTGGCTGCCATTTGTTTTACCTTACAGAGACATTTGTGAGAGCAGATGGGGCATTTATTCCATTCGCTGATGATTTTGACCTGTCCACTGTTACTACATCTATAAAAGGTGTAGGAGCGATCGGTGATGTAAAAAATGTAGATTTGCAGTCTCCAATAAGCAGTCTTATTGGGAAGCAAGTTATGAAGGTTGGAAGAAGTTCTGGTTTGACAACAGGAACTGTATTAGCCTTTGCACTTGAATATAATGATGAGAAAGGCATTTGTTTCTTTACCGATTATCTCGTTGTGGGTGAGAACCAACAGACTTTTGATCTTGAAGGAGATAGTGGAAGCCTCATTTTAATGAAGAGTGAGAATGGGGAAAAGCCACAACCTATTGGAATCATATGGGGTGGTACTGCTAATCGTGGACGACTTAAGCTGAAGGTTGGTCAGCCTCCAGAGAATTGGACTAGTGGGGTTGATCTTGGTCGTCTTCTTAATCTTCTTGAGCTTGATCTTATCACAACTAATGAAGGACTTCAAGGTTTGTGCTTTTTCCTGTTGATCATGTGCCTAGTTTTTGTTATCATCTTCATTTGATGCTTTTATAAATTCCTCCTGATTCTAGCCTTGTTATTCTTTGATATTCTACAAGTTCGATAAAACATTAACAAGAACAAAACTAATTGATATATCTTCCTTGTTGATATGTCACAAATTAAATCATTTCAAAAGATAATCGAAATAGTAAGAGAATTTTATGTACCATTTATCATCTTGGACATGGTTGAAGTCAGGGTACCACATGCTTTAAACTCAAGGCATAAGGGAAACTGAAAGATGAATTTTTCATGCGATAACACTGTGATAGTTTTATTTGCAGTGCTGATGGCAAGTCAAGTGCACAGTCCTTTAACATGTTTGCCTAGGCTAAGTGCCACCTCTTGTGCGATCAGATTTAGACTGGCTTTTTTGGAAATTAAATAAATTGTATTCCAAAAAGAATGTAGGCAAAGCATTACATAAATTCAGCCAAGAGATGAAACAAGCTGCGATTTCATTGGAGTCTTGATACATTCAAAATAACGAAGCCTAGAGGCCATAGTGTACAATCTGTAAATTATGGACCATGATAGACTGAGTGCAGGGTCTCAAAATAGCATTTGGTTAGTTGAATCCCCACCTAGTGGTTACAATCCTGGAAAATTTTGCATTGTTGAAATTGCTTAGTAACAACTCCTTTATCCTAGAAAAGGTGTTGGGACTTGAAAGTTCTAATATCAATTGGTTTGCCCTTAAACCTCCTTTGATTCCTTTTCTTCCAGATCTCATAAACTATTGTGCATAATGCAAGCATTAGAAGTAAGTTATCATCCTTTGAGAGTGAAGCATTGGAAACTTTAGATATTATGCTGTCCCAATTTGTTTCATCGTAGGAGAAGTTGCAGGCCACCTGAATTTTCAGCCAGATCTCTTTGGTGTAAGTGCACTAAAAGAAGAGATGAGCTCTTGTTTCTAGCTCAAGGTTACAAAGCTACAATGTGGGTTAATAGCCAAGCTAATCTTTGCCTTAGCAGATGTGCCCAGTCTATTAAGCATTGTAAGCTACATAATAGCATAACTCTTGGGATACATCTCGTAAACTGTATGACCTATGCTAGGAAACTTTAGGGATTTGAGGCTTTAACAGCTCAGAAGCAAACTTATTTGTGAACTTAGCAGAGTTATGTTTGGACCAAATTATCCTATCTTCCTTATCCTTTCTTGGGTGGTAACTAGGAATGGCTTCCTTTAAGCATTCAAATCCCCTAAATCTGATGAACCAGGCATCTAGCATTAGGCTTTAGCATGTATCTAAGTTGGAAGATACTAGGGATCAAGTGTAAAGAACCCTTATTACTCCGAATTATCGAACTATAAACTAGTTTGCTTGCCATTGCCAGTTAAACTTTCAAACTCCTTGCAATGTACTCCCCTGAGCATGAATATGTGATGAAAGGTCCAGGGTATGTTTTGATTTTGTTTAAAGCCCTAGAAGCTAGCTCCTCTTAAGTGAAAAGAGTGCATCCATTGAGACCATAGATTTTCCTTATCAGTTACCAGTTTCTAGATCCTTCTATCTAGGAAAATTTTACTAGAGATTTGGATTAATCTGAGGCCAAGTCCTCCTTGACCTACTGATTTGCACGACTCATTCCATGCTACCTGAGAACCTGAATTCTTGTAGTCATAACCATTCCACAGGAAGTTCCTCAGTATCTCTCAATGTCCTTGACAACTTTCTTGGGCAGAACCAAATGAGATAATCAATCGGTGTACAGATTGCATAATATCAATTTGATCAACTAGAGTCTTCCAGCATAAGAAAGACTCTTGCTGCACCATTGGCTTATCCTTCTCTCAGTCTTCTCAAATAATTTCTTGCAATCTTTTATAAGAGGGGCTTGCAGTTGTCATCGGAATTCCTAAATGAATGAAAGGAGGTTGTAGAATTCTAAAACCTGTCAAGGAAGCAAGCTGATCACCGAGGTACAATGCATCCCTGGAAAGCATAAGGAAGCTTTTATCAGTATTGACTTCAATTCCTATTGTTTGCTGAACTTGTTAGTGGACCTGAAGATGGTAATGACTAATTCAGAGTCAGCTTTGCAAAAACATCAGCAAATCATTTGTCAAAGCAAGGTTGAATTTATTCTGTGACATTTTTTATGAAACTTGAAAGAAGGATTCTCCTCTATTTTGGATGCCGCGAGGCTTAGCAACACGTCTATGCAGATTGAGATATGGGGATAAAAGGTCACTTTGCCTTACCCCTCTTTTTTCTTTGAATCAATGAGTTTGTTCATCATTAACCAATGCACTGAAGGAGACTGTGGTCACACATCGCCTTATCCAGTTCAGTATTTAGCTGGGAAGCCCAAAGCTTCAAGGGAATGAAGCAGGAAGTCTCAGTCGACCAAGTCAAAAGTTTGAAGTCAATTTTTATTGCACAGAGCTTCCCTGAACCTTTTCTTTGATAGCCTTGAAAACAGCTCCTGAGCAAGAAGAACATTATAATTCTGCCTTCAATATAAGTACCTTGGGTTTTGCTTGTGAAAGAATCTATCACCTCTTTCAGCCTCTGTACCAGAATACTAGAGATGATTTTGTATAGTATCGCAGCATGAAATAAGTCTAAAATCCTTCAGGTTTCTTGGGTTAGGAACCTTGGGAACTAGACAAAAGTGTGCTTGATTAATTTCCTTGAGAAGGATCTCAATATTAATGAATTCTAGGACAGCTTTATAGACTTGGTTCTTGGTCCATTACTGGGTTTGTTTGAATAAGTACGCATTTAGCACTTCTGGACCAAGGCCTTTGCTGGGGTCCAGGTTCCTTAACACTTCATCCACATTTCCAGAACAATTGACCTAGTAATGTTGTGACCTTGATTAAGAGTGATAGTTGGGGTAATGAATGCTTTGAGTGTTTGCATAGACAACTCACATCCATTGCTAGAGCCTAGGAAATCCTTACCTTAAAGCCATTCTCTTGATATTATTTTGTTGCCATACTCTTTCCCTAGAGTCATTAGTTAGGCATGGGATCTTATTGAGGTTTCTTCTACTCAGGATTGCTTTGAAGAAGGAATTGCATCTATCACCTTGTTGTAGCTACAAAGAACCCTTGATTTTTTTCTCAATGTTAAGTTATGTGCATCCAAGCCTCTGATATAATTCTCCTGCGCTTGCCTTTCCTCAATTCTTAGCTTTTCATTCTCAGTATCCGGGTAGAGACTAGCTTGTGTAAAGTCTAATTTCCTCTTGATCAAATTAATATCCAGGATTTTGCTTTCCATAAGAGCCTTGTGGAAAGTTTTTAGCTTATCCTTCATTATTCGAAGCCTCCTCTCACATTTTATTCTCCAAACCCTTGCATATTCGAGCTCATTCTGTCCTGCGTAAGCTCATGAAAGCCCTCATGCTATGCCAGAAAATTAAGAAACCTGAAGGGGGTTGATATCAATCGGGAAGTGATATGAGATTAATGGCTTATTGAAAAGTGCTTTACTTCCTTGGAAATCAGTTAACCAGACCTGATTAACTAGAGGTCTATCCAACTTTCCTCTGAGAAACCACTTCCCTTGTTGTTAGCTGCTGACATTAGCTCCTAATCTCTAGCTAATGACTGATAGTTGATAGCTATCAGCAAATATTTGTTGGTTAAATATTATACAGCATTTCAGAAAATCAATGGATAGCTTTTGTGTTGAAATATAAATTAAAATAACTCTAGCATGTGTATAGTCTTTTTAATTAGAAGCTTAGTGACTTTGGAAATCATCAGATATGCATAAATATAACCAATTTTGACATGTACATATCAGATATTTTTAATTGACATTTGTGAAAATGTGGAAGTCAGTTTTATAATAATAAAGCTTCAACCCGTGGAAGTTTTTATTGCTTTCCAAAAGCTTATTTCAACAAGCCATGCACTAAAATATAACTTGAACAACAAAGCTCAGATTCTGATGGATCCAACAAAACTTTAGAATTCAACGTACAAGTGGTCCTTATTATTAGGCCTTTTAATGATTGTAGATTTCCTTTTACTTCAGCATAGAGAAGGATAAAATTAGAAGGTAGAACTAGGAGATGCTAGATATGGCAGCCACCGGTAGCTTCTAGTTAAATCCACCTGCAATATAAAGTTTATCAAGACTTAACACAGTAAAAGATCTTACTCTTCAAATAATTAAATTTGGTCCTCCACAAAGATGCAGTTATTTAAATAGTCCGTTATAATGGAGGGTTAAACCATGCTGGAATATCTTTCTGGATGTTTAAAGTTTATCATCCAATTTTGTTGTCATGCATCAAAAGCTATGCAGTCTCTTTATTCTTTTCGAAATTTTTGTCTCCCCTCATTTTTCTTGATCAATAATGGTAGTTCTGTTCTTTCTCCAATATTGAAGATGGAAGGGTGAACTATTCATGAAAGAGTAGGGTGGTCTGGGTTCGGCTTTCTGGCAACAGTTCAAAGTTTCTAATCTAGCTGCAAAGTTGAACTATCTCCATAGCTTTTCTCCAGAGAAGTTGATCCTATTGAAATTATTGTTTCTAATCTAGTTTTGATATATACTTTCCATAATTCTCTTTTCTTAGCCCCCTCTTTCTCGCTAGTCTTGTTGTTCAATTAGTTAATTACGTTTCCAATGTGCGGCTTATAGTGGCAATACAAGAGCAAAGAGCTGCCTCAGCAACAGCTATTGGCTCAACTATGGAGGACTCCTCACCACATAGAGACAAGGTTGAAGAGAAATTTGAGTCTCTTGGTCTTCAAATTCAGCATGTGCCACTAGATGTGGAGCCCATCAACCCAGAAATGAAACTGTCATTGATGCAAGCAGAATTTCATCTGGAAGATAGGATCGAAGTGGCTCCCAGTGTTGAACATCAGTTCATTCCAAGTTTCAGCGGGCAGTCCCCTCTGCATCAAAACCACTTGTCAGATAATGCCGTGTCAGAAAATCTCGCTTTGCTAAGAAATGGCTGTGATGATGATGTATGTGTCTCATTGCATTTGGGTGACAATTAAGCCAAAAGCGAAAGTTAGGCGCCTTAATGTATCAACTTAGTACTGAGGAACAATAGAAAAATGCATTTCGTCAGAGTTTCGCAGATACTGAATTACTTTGCAGGTATTGCAATGTGTTATTGTTGCTTAAAATTGCTGGTCAAACAAATGGGCATTCGCCGCATGAATTTAATGTTCATTTGGTCAGTTAAAACATGGTTCGCTGATCACCATTTGGGTTTGGCCTACTGACCCTTTTTTTCTGAAAGATGTTCGACCAAATATTATACAGGAACAGGTGATGAAGATACAAGGTTATAAGACGCAAGTTATAAAAGCTCGTTGATTGTGCATTCTACAGGGCTCTATTTGTCGGATTCTATAGATCTCTGTTTATAGAATTCTGATTCTTAAAATTTCAATTTGCCAACCTAGTTCCGATATTAACATTAGGGGGTTTATAATATTGTGTGGCATTCTTAGAGGATAAATTGGACTAGACTAAACTAGCATCAAACCTACAAACCATGAGAAAATCCTTCCTGGCATGTTGCAAGGAGGCTATAGCCTCAGTATTGCCCCCATCGTTGTCACTTTAAAGGATGAAACTTTTGTGAACTACATCTGCTTCCATGCGCCGGTAATTCATCAATTAAATATCGAGTTCTATTATTAATGTGTAGTTGAAGGTGCTTATTGCTATGGGACATTTTGGCTCTCATCTGCTTGTCCATAGATAAAGGGAACCTGGGCTAAGAATTCATTACACTCCTCTCTACATAAGACTCGTTATCGTTCTCATTCTGCGTTATTAGTACATTCCGTTGCTTTTGTTATCAGGAATGTATTTCTCGTCACACTATTAACCATTTTTCATAAAAAAGTTTTTGGCGCCGACATGTTACTACTTTCTCTCTGACATGTTGATTAAGTCAAGCTTATGGATGATATAAAAGCTAGATTTGGAACTTACTAGAATGGTTAAATGGTCTAGTAGTATGTAATAGTTTACTTGTTTTTGTAAGATTGGGGTATTATGTAGTAGGGATAACAAAGGACAAACTAGATTATCGAAGATTGGTAGGAGTATCGCTTAAAGCAGGACAAGCAACAACTACAATTCCTATGTTTTAATTAGTACATAGGATTGTTAGTGAGTTTTTCAATTTAGATTTTAGTCGTCCAAGGAACGAAAATAATGAGATCAGATTCAGAGAACACAATTATATTAAAGGAATTGTAAAAATACTCCTTAATCGTACCTGTTTGTTTTAGGCCTTAAAAGACTTCTTCAGACTTTGTCATGCCTGTTCCCAGAACTAGATTCCTCCCTTGTATATGTCTATCTTTAGTTACAATTGATGTCACTCTAGGATTATCCTTTTAAAACGTAACATTAATACCATATACGATTTTACACATTTGGATGAAGCATTCACCCTTTTGTTTTTGTCAACAGACATTTCTTCAACTGGGGATGCTCGTAAAAGTTTTATCAAAAGGTCAATAGCCACGAACACTCGCAACAAACATTAACAATTTGTTTACAAAAGATGGTCTTAAATTGTAGCACAATGTGTTTTCTTTTCTTTTCTTTTTTGATTTTTCCTATATTGAAAAGTGTTGGCTTTTGATATACAAGAAATCCGTTGATTGCTCATTCTGTTTTTTTTTTTAACTCAAATGCATTCTAACATGCACCGCGGAACGATTGATGACGATTTGATGGAGTTTTCGATGGGTGTTTTGTTTTGGTGTGTTTTCGAC
>JANZXP010000004.1:20190837-20204794 GCA_027576715.1 Erythroxylum flavicans | reverse complement strand
TTGTAACTTAAATGCTTAAGTGACTTGCCAAAATTGCCCTTAAAGCAATCTTACTACCTTAACACTTTAATTCAATTAACCTATGTCATAAAATCTTACTCACCTTAACATAATAATTAACTCCACAAAAAAAATAATTAATCTATCAAGACCTCAAAAATTATTTAAGTCATTTCCTAACTTCTTCCAAAAATCAAGACCTTTTTTTGATCATGTAATTGAAGGAATTTGATAACAAGTCCTTCTAGAAAAATGTTCCTCACTGTCTTAAGTTTCTAATGACACCAAAATCATTCAATTTGGTTTAGAAATCTGAAAGTTATATTCCAACACTTCTGAACTATTCTTATACTGAAATAATATTATGTGCTCAACTTTCATCCAAAAATTAAAATTCTTAGAGACTGACTTAGAACTCAATTTCACAAGATCATTTGTAGCCCTATTTCTCTAGTTTAATCCAAATTAAGAATAACCTCATTTGGATAGTTAGAGAAAAAGTTATGGCTAAAACACTAAAGCATACTCAGTGAATATGTTACAACTACATTTTCCAACTTACCACTTCCAACATTTCACATATAATAGTTCTAACTTCCAAGAAAAGTTTTGCGGTCCAACATTCAGTCCATCCTCAAACCGGCTAATTTTATCCTCCTCAGTCAGAATCAAAACAGTAGCATATCCTATTAATTTATTAAATCTCACCTCATACTCAGCTATAGTGAGATTTCCCTGTTTTAGATCGAGAAACTCTTTCATCTTCCTATCCAAGTAGATCTTTGGCATATAGTTCTCCTTAAATACCTTCAGAAAGTCTTCCCACATCATTCTATAAGGTCAGGTGGAACTACCTGGGGTAGTCTTCTAGCATTGATAAGCCGGACCTTGAAGTAACGAGACTATATAGTTAAACCTTTCATCGGACTCGCAATCAATTTGATCAAACACCCTTTTCATTCTTTCGAACTAACCTTCTGCCTTGACAGGGTCTGTACTTCCATAGAAGTTTATAGCCCCATACTTCCTAAGTTTATTATACCTCCTTTCTCTCCTCTCAGGAATTCTCTGAGGCATTAAAATGATCAAATTTCCTCATTTCATTCACAAAATAAACTTACTTACATTGTACCATTACAATTCATATCCATGTATTTACATTACATAACATTTGAGAGTTTACTACTCTATACAAAATGTTAACATGAAATGAGAAGCTAAATAAACACATCCTAACTAGACTCCTCAGATATCAGCTAACAAGACTTTTAAGCCATTCTTGTTCTCAAAATGATAGTACTAGAATTATACTTGGTTGCCTTATAAGCTAAAACTCCCTTGTACCTAAAAATTAACAATGCAATTTTGATGAGTTTATGAACTCAGTGAGCAAACCATCATCGATGTGCTTACTCCAGTTAGAACACAAAGTCAGGTATATAACCAATTTCAAGAAGTTTAACACATCATCCACTAACAAATCTCACATCACATTTTGTCGTATTTCATCAAGTACAAGTACAACTTGTATACAAACATTTCATAACACTATTCAAGAATAATCCATTAATTCATCTCAATCATTCAAATGATAAATGTAAAGTTATATATATATATATATATATATATATATGTAAATGTACATGTGACTCCATTTTCATTTTACTTTGTTGTGACTAAGCGCTTATTTACTATCTTGTATCCGTTGTGGACATTGGGCTCAGTTTATTTACTATCCCATATCCGTTGTAAATGTTGGGATCATTATTAACTGAGCCTGTGCCTCTTTGTGCACAATTCTTGAGCATAAAGCTCGTTTTCATGTTGGTCACTCCAGTCATAACTTCTTTATCTAATCATGCATATCAATGTAATGGAATGCATCAATTCATATAATATGTTATCAATACTTTTTATTTAATGTGTTCATGTCATTTATCACATTCTTCGGACCTGAGTCCGGTATTCAACGTTCAGTTGAGTACACATTCGATATTACATATACAATTTGAAAACACTTTCATATACAGTCCCAAGTATCAAACTCCTTGTACCAACAATAGCCAGAATCATAGCAATCATATAAGTTACCGTTTAATAACTAAAAGTTAACCAAAAATAATTCAATCATAGTGAGAAACATCTAGGTTAACTCACAATGTGCTACAAATAAGCTATTGCCTTGATGATCCGGCAATGTCTAGATGTTCAGGCATATGCTCTATAGAATTGGTATGTTACATTAATATCTAATATATTCCACTCAAATATTAGATCACCAAAGGTTTAAGCTATCTGGTGACTTTTGTTGGAAAGTCTATTTTCCTTGATGAAGCAATGACAACTATAAAGAGGGTTAACTATGTAAGATTGTGTATACTTATATACATTGATCAAAAACTTCCATATGTCATTCCTCTTTTAAGGTTGGATGAATATGATAATTTGTTTGAATATATTTTTCCATTACCTATTATTAAAAACTTATGGCAAGCAACTTAAGAGGAACCTAAAAGCTCAAATGCAAAAGATTCCTAACTAGTAAGTATGATTAACTATTGCAAAAGGAAATAAATGAGGGGGGACATTGTAAAGCTGCCTCAGGTAAGGAGAACATGAGTGAATAAATCTTAGAGGAAGTTAGAAAAATTAGTAAGGTATAAATTGCTTCAACTCAATCTACTGCAGACATTGATAACTTCAACACTTAGGACATGGTTGCAACTACTTTACTCCAAGATCACCACCATTATATAGATCACCACCCTCAGGAAGTTAAGAGCCCCTTAGATCATAATTTTCAAATAGGTGATAATCAAATAGAAATTCCTAGTGAGAAAACTAATGTACATCTTAGAAGTGTTGTTGAATAATTTAGTTTTCTTGATTGAGAGCAAAGTGAAGCATCTAAATTCAAGTAGGTCTCTAAAAGAAAATAAAATAGGAAGAAGAAGTTTCCTAAATCTCCCCTCTAACTTTTTTTATTTCATGGAACATTAGAGGGCTTAATAGCCCTACAAAACAAAAATCTCTACTTGAATATCTCAATTTTGTCAAACCAAGATAGGTTTATTGAAAAGTAAATTATCAAAAAAATAAATGCAAGAATATTACTTTTTTTAAAGAAGGATTAGAAAGTAATTACCAATAACCAATGTCAACTTGTGGCTTTTGATCTTGGAAAATTTGATATAATCCACTCCATCGTCTTAAACTAACTCACCCATCTTTTAATTAATTTGGAGTTTGAAAATTTCAATTTTTAGGTCACCTTTGTATATGCTTACAATCATAGTATTTAGAGATAAGCCTTGTGGAACAAGTTAAAGGACATAGACTCCTCAATTACTACCTTTTGTATGGTTATAGGAGATTTTAATAGCATCATCCACCCATTACAAGTAAAATAGAATTCTAGATTATAAACTACACTGAGGACCTCAAGAATTTTATTGTTGATCTACAAGCGACAAACCTGAAAATGAAGGGAGATTTTTTCACCTTATTAAACAAATAAGAAGGCCAATTAAGTTTGAGAAAAAATTTGCTAGATAATTTGTTAATTATCAGTAGATGATGGATTTCCCAAGTAGTAAATCTTCTTTCCTAAGTCCACACTTCTCCAATGACACATGACTCCTAATATATAACTTGAATAATTTAAACAGGAATCAATTTAATTTTTATTTAATAAACTTCTAGCTAATTCAGAGGAATTTGAGGAGGCAATTATGAAAAGCCTTAGTTTACAGAGATATGGGCACAAAACATATATCTACATGAGAAAGTTATAGTTTATGAAAGAAACACTAAAGAATTTTAATAAACAACAAATCACTAACATTATACACGTTTTTACTCGCATAAGAGAATAGCTTTCTAGTAGTCAATATCAGTTGTACTAAAATCCAACCGATGCCACACAACAAGCTCAAGAGAAGATTACTTTAGCCATGTATAAATGATTTGAAAAAGTTAATAACTCTTTATTCAATAAAGATCTTACATTCTTTAGCTCAAAGAGGGTGATATGAATTCTAATTTTTCTTAAATTAATATTGGATAAGAAAATGCAATTAGAACTTCCTCTCTAATGGGAGACAATTGATCCATTTTTGAAACTGAAGTTTCACTAAAATAGGAGGTTATCAATTACTTATCTATTACATATGGATCCTCTAATTATAGTAACTCCTCGATGGCTCTCCTTCAAGAAATTATCAACGAACAAATTTCCATTCTAGAGATTGACTAATAAACTTTTTAATACTCTTGATGTATAAAGAGCTTTATTTGAACTTCATCCTTAGAAACCTTTGGTACTAGAAGGCCTTAATGCATATTTTAAAAAAAACTTAACCTTGGATCAAAGACTTATTTACAAATGATATATTGGAGCTCCTTAAACATGGAAAAATATTGAAAAAGCTCAACAAATCCTTTATGTATAATCCCTAAGGAAAGATCTCCTAATACCTTGAAGGAATTTAAACCTATTTCATCTTGTAACACTATAAAATCATTTCCAAATTAATCTTGTATAGACTTAAGTTTGTTTTATCTCATTGTATTGATTCCATTTAAAGGGATTCATCAAGGGGAATAATTGGACATAACAATTTTGTTATTTAATAACTCTTTAAAAATTATAATAGAAAGCATTTAAGGAAATAATGTGTTATTAAAATTGACTTTCATAAAGCTTTAGACACCATGAAATTTATCTTAAATATATTAAAAGTTTTTGGTTTCCCTGATATATTTATGAGTTGGATTAAGCAATATGTTTCATATGTTCCCTATTGCATCCTTGCCAATCGTGAACCCATCAACATGATAAAAGGTACAAAAGGTTTTGGGCAAGGAGATCCACTATCTCTTACCTCTTTACCATATCAATGGAGGTCCTTTCTAGACTCCTCAACTAGAACATTCTCTATAAAAGAAAATTTAGGTATCATTCCAAATGTAAAAAGTTGGGTATTGTTAATCTCTCATTTACATGTGATATCATTTTATTATCCAAAGATAAAGCTTTCTCATTCATCATTCTAATGGCAACATTAAACTCATACAAGGAAATCTTAATATTTCTATTAATAAAGATAAAAATGTCTTATTGATCTCCTTAAGTGTTATATAGATTGGTAACTTGATTAGCTATTTATAGGCTTGAATTTGAGTAAGATTCCCATCACATATCTAAGAAATAGGCTTGAATTTGAGTAAGCTTCACATCACATATCTAGGAATCCTTATAACTTCCAAAAGACCTAATTATGCAAAGGTTCAATAACTAATACAAAGGGTTCAAAAGAAGATTTCCAATTAGTGAAACAAGATGTTTTTTTTTGCTAGTATAATTCAATTAATAAACTCAGTGATAGACAATTTTAATCTTTATTAGTTTGTTCAGATTTTTGTTCTTAAGAATGTGATCACGCTAGTGGAGAAACTTATGAGCCTATAGGTGGAAGACATAATAAAGAATGTTGTAACAAAGTTAAAAATGGTCTGATCTTTGCCTTCCTAAGTAAGAACTAGGACTTAGTATAATTCTTATAAGTACTACTAACAAAATTATCCTTACTAAAAAGATTTGGAGAATTTTAATGACAAATAGGCATTATAAGTTAAGTGACTTCATAAGGCTTCATGCATATTATCTAAACAAGGAGAGTTTTAGTGTGTTCAGCCTAAGTATAATTCCTCATGTACATTAATGAACATCCTCAAACTGAGAGAAAGTGTTAAATTTAACTTCCCCACTAAAACAAGAAATGGAAATACCTCCTACATCTGACATGACCAATGGACAAACTTAGGGCTACTTAGTAAAATCATTGGATTATCTACTTTGAGAAACTCCATCCCTAATTTAGCTTTGGTAGGTTAGGTTTTAAGAAATTCTCATCTATAATTGTCCTAAATGCCTAAAACAACACTTATTAAGTAGATCTTTAACATTAATTTTAACCCTAAATAGGAGGACTCAATAAGATCAACAAAAACATTCCTTAGTTGTCTTCTCTAACCTCTCTTGTATAAACTTATTAAAGTCCTCTTCCCTAAAAACAAGCTGGAACAAGTTTGACAAAACAAGTAAATCTTATGGTATCTTTCATTATATAGTTGGAATTCAAAAATACACAACACTTCAAATAGATTAAAAAAAACTTTCTCAATACTCTTATAACATGTGTTCTATATAATGTTAAAATTGAAATGGATTAATACCTATTTTTAAGAGAAGATACTCATGATCTATCTAAAATTAGATACAAGATCTTTGCACTATGAATCCTTTAGGAAGTATTATGTTAAAGCTTGATAATTGGCTTTCCAGGAGACATTCTATGAAGAAGGAAGATCTTATAGTGTAGAAAATTGCGCTTAGAAATATGGTATGTGTTTTATAGATTGAAAGGGATAACATAATTTTCAAAGGAAGGAGCCCTAGGATACCTCCCTTCTATAGGGTCTATTTCACAACACAAGGAAGCATTTAATTAAATATAGACTAAACAATAGTTATAGCCATTCCATTGTCACCAGATAGATTTTTCCACTACAAGACTAAGACGATAAAGTTTGCATTTCATTTTTTAGCAATCCTAGTACTTAAGTAGTAAGAGGGTCTTAGTGTGGAGATTAACATCTAACTAAGCAGGTTCTCCTTATATGAAAAATGAAATTTATACTAACCTCCTAGTCTAGTTACTTACCTATTAAAAATTGATACCAGTAAATTTTGTTTTATCAATGAAATTTTTTACTTTTCAAAAAGAAAAAAACCATACAATATGCAACTTAATAGTGACTTAGGTCGTGCCACCTTTTAGACTTCCTCAATGCCACGTGGTCTCTCTCTAACTTGTATTCTAAGTCATGCTTTCTTTTTAACTTTATTAGTATTGGAGAGAAACTAGAATATGGTTATATATGCTAGACATAAATTAATCTTTAACATTATTTTCATAGCGTAGTGCTTATATTTCTACCTCTTCAAGGAAAAGGAGTTAATTCGGGAAAGAATTAGAGCAAATTTGGAATAATTGAAGAATGTCAACATGGTAAGGTCATGTTCCATAATAGTTATTTTTTTCTCCTTCACAGCCCTACACAACCTTGTGTTACCCCTTGTATCAAGAAACACAACACCTATTTTCCTCATGTTGGTCTTATGTTAGTGGTGAAGATTTATAAAAAAGTTATAAAATGTATCAAACATAAAACAACCTACTACACGAACCTATGTTAAGGGCATATAACTCATTAAAGATTAGGGTTTCAAATAAAAAAAATGGGGAAGAAAAAAATAAAAGAGCTTTTTGGACAATAAAGAGTTAGAATGCATTGGGAAGTAATTAAGAAACCACTTCACATTGATTTTTTATCAGAACTAAGTTAACCTTGAAAGATAAATAAGATTTCAACAAAGACATATCAACGATTCAAGATTTATGACTCATCAAAATGATCTCTTACTCCTATTTTCTAGATGTTATTCTTTTTTTAATTATGAACTAATTACACTATAAATTTAGGTGGATGGGCCCTAAGATTTATATATTGAATTGATTTCTAGTTTAATGAAGATCTAGTTTTCTTACTATTTATCCATGTTCTTATGATTGATTAAAGTGAAGTAGCTAAAGTGGAAGATTCAGTTATTTAACTCATGCATTGAGATTCAAGAGACGAGATGTGTGGTAAGATCATAACATATGTAAAGAGGTTAACCATGAGTTATATGTGATAAAGTCAAAAAATCTTCCTAAACTAGGGTAAAACCCATTGAGAGAGTTCATAGAATAGATAACCCATTTTTAGGTTGTCTTAATTTAAAAGGGATTTCAATTGACTAATCGTTAGATGTATTGAGAGACAATATAATCTAAAATATTCTATTTGGTTTAAGAAACTATAATCAATCATTAATTCAGGGTGAAAGTTTAATATAGTAAAGTCCTAAATCTAGTTATTCACATATTGAATTGTTCTTAATCATTGATGTGCTTTAGTGTTTAGAGTTATCAATTATTATTTTCATCTTTAATTTATCTTAAATAAATGATCTAGCTTGATAAATTTGTAAATGGATGGTAGTTAATCCATAATAATCATGACAATGACCTATACTCACATATCCTAGTTACGAATACATCATTTGATTCCTAAAAGATAGATTATCAAGTTTTTTGTTTCATTTCAGGGGACTATGGGTTGATATTGATAGATTTGCAAACTAAATAGACTATAGAATTTTTTATTCATTTTATTCTTGTCTTATTATTTATTTAGTTAACTTTCTTTATTCCTTCTTTTTTATAGCTCACTTCTTATATGTGTAAGTCTAGCAATCTTAGAAATTTTATTGAGCTAGAACCTAAGATCGATAGAACTTTACATCTTAAAAGAGGGCCTCAAAAGAGAGTATAAGGTGAGAAAGTTAAAATAACTATAAAGAACATGAGGTGCCTAAAAGATTTTCCCACATCAAATGACTAAGGTGTTAGTTTAGGCATCATAAGGCCTAGCATTGAAGTCACAAACATACATATGTTTATCTTATTGAGTCAAAATTAGTGTGGCAAAATTAGTTTCGAGGATTACCATTTAAAGACCCTAACATACATATGTTTATATTTCTAAAGTATTATGATACATTTAATTTGGTTGCAAACCCTACTAGCAGGATCAATCACCATATAAGATCAGGTTTCCTATGATTTCTCATGTAAGAACTTTCCACCACGTAAGATTACAAAGATAAGGAATCATATTATCACTTCTTTCCTAGAAGGAAGCTGAATCAATATGTAAGGCTTAGAACAAGTATAAGGACATATTAAATTTGCCCTCATCATAGATTAGGGAAATGGTTAATAGTGCAGAGTCTTTATAATAGGATGACTTACAACACAAAGATCCTTGTAGATGCAATTACTAGTGGAGCTCTCATTGATAAAGTTATATATGGAGCACACAATCTAATAAAGGACATGGTTTATAACCATTACCAATGGTTTAGTGAGCAAGCCACTTTAAAGAATGTTCCAGGTGAGTATGACCGCTACACCTTAAATCTTCTTTCTATAAAGGTATACAATTTATCTTAAAATTTTGACCATATGAATGTTAACTCTATTGGTGCTTCTAATATGTTTTATGACATCTGTGGATCTCTTGGATATTTAGCTACAAATTATCAATTGCGGAACTCCTTTTTATATGAATCTACTGTTAAATAGTTTAATTTCATCAATAACCTCAACTAAAAGAATGATTCTTTTTTTTAACATTATAACCTTAGTTAAAGGAACCATATAAAGTTTTGTCCTATAGAAATAGGTTCAATCATATCCCTCAAAATAATAAGCAATAACCTAATTTCCAACTTAGACCTTACAACCCTTATCATTAAAATCCTAACTTAGAGTCTTGTCATAAAGAACTTCCTAAATAAATAAGCTAAAAAAATAAGGATTTCAAGGAAGAAATTAGGAAGATCAACTTTAATATAGATTTTATTGCCACCCATAGTAAGATGTTTGCAGCCCAAATTGCCTAACAGACTAGTGCCTTTATGAGACCACTTGTTCAACTACCTGGCAAATATGAGATTCTGAGAGAGAATTTTAATGTTGTGATGTTGAGGAGTGATGAGTTGTTAGAGCTATAAGTTAGTGAAGCTTACGAGTGAGACCAGTAAGAGAGGAAAGGCATTTATTGATGAGAAAGAAATTAAGGGAAAGAAAGTTAAAGAGGATGAAGATTATAAATATATACCCCTGCACCTTAGATGCTTCATATACATTTTCCCTAAAGATTGGTTAAGGTAAAATTAGACAAGGAATTTGAAACTTTTCAAAAGTTCTTTAAAAGTTATATTTAAAATGTCCTTTTACTAATGCTTTAAAATATATGGCTTCTTATCTTAGGTTTTTAAAGAAAATCTTATTCTAAAAGAGAAGGATCGAGCAGTATAAAGCTATAACTTCATTCAAAAAGTCAAAAATATGACTCAAAATGGACTACCTCTAAAACTTAAAGACCCAAGAAGCTTTTATGTTCCTTTTTTTGTAGGAAATTTAAGATTTGACCAAGTTTTATGTGATTTAAGGGTGAGTATCAACCTTATGCGTCTATCTATTTATAAGAAGCTCGATGTTGGAAACTTGAGACCTACCAATTTTTATTGCAATTAGCAAAACGCTTTGTTATGTAACTAATAGGTATATTATAATATTTATGAACAAAGTTTCGTAAGTTACTCATTTATGTCAAAAAAAATTTTTAGATATGGTTATTGAGTAAGTTTTATACATAATAAAACTCTTAATACTCGCAAGTACATAAATCGTATCTTGTAGTATAAGAGGTTATCATTCCCACGAGGACTTGGCAATAGCCAACAATGTCAACATAATTTTTTCTAAAGTACTTAAATTTTGATTTGAATTAAATTTAAATAACAGAAATTGAAATAAATGAATAAAAGAAATAATTAAACAATTAAATAGAGAAGTGAGATGTTAATTAAAATTAAGGTTTTATCAAGATTGAATAATTAGGACTCTTTCCTTATTTTGTTTCCTTTAATCTTGTAGATTCAATTTATATGTTTGATCCTAGATTTCCTAAGGTTTGATTACTCTCTCCCAATATCTAATCAATTAACCCTAATTGAATTTGAAATTCACATATTTGTAATCTCTCGATTCATAAAACTATTCATAACTTCTTTAATTAAACCTGAAGCAATCTATTAGACAATTAATTTCACATCCAAGATCTCTCTTTGATTAATCGTTAATTTGATAATTATAGGTCTATTAAACTGCCAACTCTCGTTGTACAACCTAACACTGATTACTTTGACTCACTCTCTCGATTTGTTGTCAAGTTTAAGCATGAACAATTATTACAAACATCCAAAAATATATTGAATTCAATAATAATTAAAAGTAACAAAATAATTCCAGAAATTCCTAATTTGAATTTAGAAATCCATGAACATGTCTAACATTGAAATATATATTCAATAATAATTAAAAGTAACAAAATAATTCCATAATAATTCCTAATATGAATTTAGAAATCCATGAACATGTTTAACATTAAGAAAATCATATTACACATCAAGGATAATGAAAGAACTAAACGAAAAGAATAAAAATTTCATTAGAGAGCCTTGATTTGGAATGCTGGAATTTCCTGATGTTCTTCTTAATCTCAATACTTTTGATCCACTTTGATTCAACGGCTGCTGTTTTTTATTGTATTTCATATTCTTAAATAGTGCTTTAGGGTGGTGATTAGGATTTTCCTACTTTTTTCAGTTCCAAACATAGCCTCAAACCCTAAAAAAATGTAAAAAGTTACACTTGGAAATCTCCGATCACAATTGTGACCTTGGAGTCATGATCATGCACCTGCTATTTTCCTCTCTATCACAATCTTGAGGCCATATAGCCCCATACAAACCTATAACAATCGTGTTCCTTGAGGCATGATCGTGACACCTTTAAGCTTCCTCCTTCTTCTTTGTTCTTCAATTACCTGATTCCAACACTCACAAACACATCAAACACCTCATAAAACATAAAATTAAGATTCAATTCTTCCTCTAAACTAATCAAACACTTAAAATACATACAGACATTAACAATAACATAATTATGAGCCTATACACATGAAAATCATCTAAGAAATACTTGAAAACACACTTAAACATCTATGAAAACATAATATAATCTACACCTATCAACATCCTCATACTTAAACCTTTGCTTTTCATCAAGAAAAAACTTAAAACAAAAAAATCACAAAAAACATATAATCACATTATCATTTAACAATACAATAATGGTAAAATGGTATCAAATCTTATGGAATGAATTTAATCTCAAACACCAATCACTTAAAAACATACTAACTTATTCCTTTCATGTTTAAGTGCGTTGGTTTAAATATAAATATATCAATCAAACTATTAACATCCTATTCATACACTTATGGCACTTGTAAGCATGCAAGATGTTGGAACCTGTTTCTAGATCCCAACTATCCAGAATATCATAAAACGTGAGCTTGCTCTAATACCACAAAATGTCAATCCCTGTTTCCAGAGCCCGATAATCGCATTCGGATAACATACATTCATCAACCATACTTGCATTCAAAACTCCACTTTCTAAGCTCAGCTCAGTTCTTTGAATAGTCGACTAATCCATTTATCCATTCCAACGTGAATACCTCAAGGAATAACATTGGTGAGTCCACACTTTACATATGTACATGCTTTGGGGCTATAGGCATAACTTTTTCTCTAGGCATCCAATTTAGGGTTTCTTTGCATAGTTTGATAGAGGACTTCAAGAGCTACAACTTTTATGAAGACCTTGAAGGCCAATTATAACTTTTGGATGGTCAAAAATAGGATAGAAGATATCTATGAATAGTAACCCAGACGATATTCATGAGCAGTAACACAGAGGAAGTCTGTGAACAGTAACACAGATGATACTCGTGAACAGATGATACTCGTGAACAGTAACACAGAGGAAGTCTGTGAACAGTAACACAGGCGAAGTTCTTCAACCAACATAACTTCTTAACTCCTTCTTATTATCCTTGTCCTATGATCTGTGTTTTATCCTCTGTGTTCTATCCTCTATAGTTGACTTTTATCTTCTGTGTTGACCACTTATCGTCTGTGGTCCATCCTCGGTGTTCTATCCTCTGTAGTTGACTTTTATCTTCTGTGTTGACCACTTATCGTCTGTGGTCTATCCTCTGTGTTTTATCCTCTGAGTGATGACGTGTCCTCTGTGTTGTGATGTCATCACAGACAATACTTCCCTTATCTATTCCTCTTTGCCTTGTATTCTGACGTCAGCACAGACGATACTTCTCCTCTCTATTTCTCCTTGCTTCTGTGTTCTGACATCAGCACAGACGATACTCTTCCTCTCTATTCCTCTTTGCCTCTGTGTTTTGACATCAGCACAGATGATACTTCTCCTTTATATTCCTTCTTGCCTCTGTGTTCTGACGTCAGCACAGATGATACTCTTCCTCTATATTTTTCCTTACCTCTGTGTTGTGACGTCACCACAGACGATTCCTTTTGTCTGTGTTTTTCACATGTAATCCTTCTAACTCAGACGTGCTATTCTAAGACTAACAACAATTGAAAAATTCATCAAGCAGAACATGCACATACACATTTCATTATCCAAATCTTTAAAAATGACAGAATCATACCGAGGAATTCAACTTCACTGTTTTCATTTTAAAACACAATCAGAGTGATTACAAATCAAATTACACATCAACTTAATCTATAATACAAAAGATGTCCGATGTTGATATGCCAAATGAGCTATTACAAAACTGACTTAGTCGAATGTCTTTAACTAATGTGGAGTTTCGATGGGTTGCAGGGATCACTATCGTCTTGGTTTGCACCTGAGGAAGGGAGAAAAGGGGATTGAGCTACACAACTCAGTGGCTAATATATTTATAGCCATCAGTAATTAGCACAAATCCAAGCATATATATATGTATGTACAGGTATGTAAACAAATAATTTATTTTTAAGCAAGCAGAATAATGCAGAACACATAACACCCAAGTGCATCCTACTTGACAGTTTACAGATGAAATGCACAACAAATGGCTCGATGGTTCTATGGATAGAATGGAGAAACTGAATTTTTCTCCATGAACAGAATGAGTCCTTTTTTGGAGCTCATATGCCACAAGAGGGTAGCCGGGAAAAGGCTCTTGTCAACGTGCACGTGACGAACAAAATGGTTCCACTCTCGCCCAAACAAAGCACATATTCATTTTCATACATTTTCATATTCTCGTGCTTTTTCTTCTTTTCATTTAATCAAAATGCCATAGCCTAATTTAATGGCATAACATAATCATACTCTTTCAATGC
>JANZXP010000004.1:20164258-20186602 GCA_027576715.1 Erythroxylum flavicans | reverse complement strand
ACATTTTTTCCTTTTTTCATATAGGTCTATCAGAAACAACCTTTCTACCTATTAAGGGTAAGGTTACATACTGTTGGACCTCCGTAGACCCTGTATATTAGCAAAATTTTTACTAAGTTGTTATTTTTATTGTTATTGTTATTGTTATTGTTATTGTTGTTGTTGTTGTTGTTGTTGTTGTTGTTGTTGTTGTTGTTGTTGTTGTTGTTATTATTGTTGTTGTTTAGTTTGTCTTCTTAGTTTTAAACTTATAAATTTAAATTATTTTAATGTTCATTCATTCTTGCTCGAGTTGATAATTGATGGAGTTTTATTGATTATAAGGGAAACATTACCCTTATGTTCTAAATAGAGGTCAAATTTCACCAGCTAAGGATTACATTAGACAATACTGGAAATCTTCTATTTCTAGGGACTATTAACTATCTTTACTTTATCCCATTATTTTTCATCATTCTTGCATGTTTTGTACATTGAGGAAAATGTACAACTTAAGTGTGGGGGAGGTAATTAATGATTTTGCTTATCAACTTTTCCAAAAGTAGCTTAATAAGAATAATTTTAGGAAAAATTTTTACTTTAAGAGAATATTGATTATGATGATTCATTATAAGTTTAGTTTTTATTGTAATTTGATTTGTTTAGGTGAATAGTTATGAGCTTTGAGGATTAAGGTGATTTCAATTTGATTTATTAATTTTGATAATGGATAATCAATTTGAACTATGTGCTTTAAATATCAATTGTATATACATTGAGTTAAATGTTAAGTCTTTATAAGAATTTTTATTATCCCATAAAATAATAAAAGAAAAAAGAAAGAAAAAGCATGAATAATTGAGCATTGAATAAATTAACACTACTAATTGAGTTAAATGTGAATTCTTTATAAGAATTTTTATTATCCCACAAAATAATAAAAGAAAAAAAAAAGCATGAATAATTGAGCATTGAATAAATTAATTCTACTAGCTCCAAACCAAAGAAAAAGGTTGAAGTTAAAGAGTGGTTTTAGTAGACAACATAAAAAGGTCATATGACTTTCAAATAATCTTCAATGCTCTTGTGATGTTTAAATTTAGTGTTTTTCTTTAAATAAGGGGTAGGAAAATTTTTAAGAGTATGGGGTATTTGATATGTGCTAATTACATCATACTTTTAGTATGATTTTTGAGGGAGTCTAGTTTATATTTTAATTATTTTTATATTACTTGGTACTTAATTTAGCTCGTATTTCAGTTACAAACCTTCGTTAATCTTTTTGGGTTAGAGTGAAACCTATTATAGGAATACATGAGGAGAGATAATGCATTTTTAGGTTGTTTTGAATAGAAAGAGGTTTTGAACGAATTAATTTAAAGATTGTGACTTTATTGCTTGGGAGAGAATATATTTATAACTTAGGAATTTTTATTGGTCCAAGGTGTTAAGACTAACTAAATCAGTAAAAATCAATGTTTTAAAAACCAGATTATAAGTTAAACTGATAAGATAAGATGTTTAAGGTTTAAAAGGTTCAACTGGTATTGAATCGTCATAAAACCAGTTAAATATTGAATAAAATTAAAGAATTTGAAAAATAATTAAAGAAGACTATCTTTACCCATCAAAAAATGTAAAGTTTAATTAAAAAAGGAGAATGTTAAATGAAACTTAATCGATTTATTTTTTTAATTAAAAAAGGAGAATGTTAAATGAAACTTAATCGATTTATTTTAGTTTATAAAAACAGACTAGTTTATGAAAAATAGTTAATTAATTAATAAACTGATTAGTTTTTAATAACAAAGATTATCAAATTAAATCAAGCTAAAAACTTGAAACTAAATTGAAAAGTTGGTCATTCAAAGTTTTACTGTTAAACCGACCGAATGGATTTAGTTTTTAAAACAATGGTAAAATTTCAAACAAAGAAAAGTTTTAGGGATTTTTACTTCTAATATATTATATTATATCTTGATTGTTTGTTCTTATCAATCACCTTGGCTAATAAACATTTAGTTGATACTTAATTTCTGTTATTTTCTTTTTAATTCAACCATTCACTTATTCAAATTAGATAATAGAAAGAATATTATTACTAGTAATCACAATACTCGTGGGATTGATACTTGCCTCATCTAAACTATGCAATTGGAAATGTAGGTGCACTTGTCTCAGTGATTCTTTAATATTATTTTCTTATTTCACTTTATTCATATCATATCAAAACCCTAGTATTGTCTTTATTAAGGATTGATTAAATATTATTTAAAAATTTTAATTTATTTTTATGAGATCTCTTTGAATGTTCTTAAGGAATATTTAATAAAAAGCTAGTTATTAGGCCTAATATTAATTTGTGCATGGACACTTTAAAAGAATATACATATTAGTGGACAATAGCTTAGATATTAGGAGTTGCATGGAGTGTTAGAGATAGGCTTACATAAATTCTTGAGTATTATGATCAAGCCTTTCATGGAAATTCACAAAATCTAATGAAGTTTCGGGAATTTTTAACTAAATAGAGATATTGATTAATTAACTTAAGGGTAAGTGGTTATGACTTGAGAGAGACCAATTTCATGAACTAGAAATTTTTTCCAGTTTAGATATTAAAACTTTTATAAGTTTATTGAATCATAACTATAATGATGATATTAGAGTCCTTATCTAGATATTACTTTTATCTAAATTCTTCATTTGAATATTTTCTTTATTTTGTGCTTATTGGTTTATTCCTTTGTTTAGAATTTATTTAATTTTATCAATTAAATTCATCAAAAATCAATCTATTTTAATTCTTTGACTAGTTAGTAGTAGGAGAATATTCTAAATCATTATAGCTTCCATGTTACATCAACATTTTATCCATTACTATATTATTTATCAATGATAGGTTCACTTCCCTTAGGTTATGAGTAAATAAATTGTGATAAAAACTTTTAAGAGTACAAAAAATGCAACATTTATAGACAATCCTTAGATCATCAGATTTGTTGATGCAAACCTTGGTGGGTATTCCAATAACAAGAAATCTACTATAAGTTACATTTTTCATGTTTACTAAAGGAGTTGTATCAGGTATTCCTTTCTAAGAATACAAAAAACGTTAGTGGTGCCAAGAATGCTCAACTTAAGCACTTTAACTTAAGGATAGGTTGACGATGATGATGTATTTTATGAGTATATTTCACTATAAGGATGTTAGTTGTCCAACTAACTAAGGAGCTAGGCCGATATATTTTTATAAGCATATAGGAAATTTAACTATGATATTGTCTTGTAATGTTTTGATATAGTGAGAGTTGTGACTGCCATGTAACATTTTTACAGCACTTGATATTAATTAAGTTACAAATTTTTCCCTTGTTTGTTGTACTATGATTTTTGCGATGCACGCATGTTGTTATATAGGCATATGTGATTCTTTGTTCTTAATATGTGTTATGAATTATTTATAGAAGTGGTTGGTCTCTTTCATAGTTGATCTTTATGGTTAATATCTCTTTATGGAGTAGACCATTTTTGTTTTTACCAATTGATCTATATATGAGGTTCATAATTTCTTAGGAATCACGAGTCATGTTTTAAGAATGGGCTTTTAGTTTAAGACTGAATTGATATATTCATGCATAGTTAATGACTGCACGAGTCATGGATGCAAGTCCTATACTATTATAGCACAGGGTTCAATTACTGAGTTGTTTATGCTTGTGGCTATAAGGAATTATATTTTAATTACAAAATGTTACCTGTTATGTTCTAGTATGGATAGTTCATTTAATTGATTTCTTTATTCACATGTCTTTTAAAATTACTCATGAACTTATTAAATTGTTATATGACCCAATCAATTCATTTTCAAAATATTTTTTTAAAAATTCAATTAAACTCCTAATTAGTTTTGTCCAAATAGGAGAATTTTAGGGTCTCTTTTTATATGGGCTATAGCTAATTAGTCTTTTGTTTTACAATCAGGTCAAATAGAGGCATAGAGACCCATGGTTATATTATTAATCATATTCTAGGCTTGACCTTATCAGTAGGTTTAGTAAGAGTAATGCAGTTATTGGGAAGGACTTTTGCAGCATCTTGATGATAAGGTCTAATCATTTAACTAATAAGCTTAAGTTTCTCTTATCATTTGGTAACTTTATATAAATAACTTATAAGAGGTTAGGTTTACATTATTATAATCTGCCTTATACCAATAGGAGAGAAAAGATAAAGAGTATAGGCCATATTTTTATTTTACAAGAATTCTAAAATATGATTATACAAATTTTAATAATAACAATCATGTCTTTTAATTCAAAAATTCTTAAAATCGTCTTATTATTTATAGATCAATTATTAAGGTACATAGAATTCTATAAATTAATATCCTATAGTTGCTTCTGTATGATTTAGAGTTTCTACAAATTCAACTTTATATATGTTCAAATAAAAAATATGGTAGAAATTATTAAAATTTCATATCATTGTCTGCATTGTGTCCAAATAGCAATTTATTTAAGGTTAATTTTTTATTAGCATTAATTCTACACGTACTAAAAATTCGAAAATTGTAAAATGCATAACACTTTATGTAAATTTTTTAGGTCATAATGTAAAAAAATTATTCTTTCGTTTAAATTATATTTAACGACATTAGGAACTTCTTTCTGCTTTCTAAGATGAAGAAAATCTCAGGAAAGTGGTAATTCAATAATGAAGATCCAAGACAATTTCTAAGAACATTTTCTAAAATGCATCCTTGTAATTTGGCGTTTGAGTTGATTTGTATAATAAAGTATGGATAAAAATGCCTAGTGGTTTTACATAACAATCAACTAAGAATGACCTAGTCTTCTCTGGTAAATGGAAAAATTTTGAAACATGATGACACAAACAACGTCGCTGAAAAGCCATTGTGAACGCATTGACTTGTTCAATTTATTTATTTGATACGATGACAGGATTCGGAGTCATTGTGGGACTTCTACTTTGGACAGGATTCGTTAATAATGATCTGAGGCGTTATCTCATTTTAGTATAAATAATAATCTCATGATCGATACAAAATATAAATTATTAAACTAATCTTAGTAATATTTCTTTTCTCAAGGCAACCGAGCAATTATTTTATAATAAATTATTTCAAATCCTAAAGCCATTTAGTTTTCAACTTTTATTTGCCTGATTCGCACCGGTTTTGATATTTTGTGTTGATTTCATATTGTTTGTTGATAGCACACCAACGACTGACTCTGGTCTCAAACAGCAATATAAAACGGAATGACAATACAAAACATAACTATACGAGTGAAGATTCTTGTAGTCGATCCGTTAAAGAACACCTTGCATTCTTGTAGTGGATCCGTTTAATTTGTAATAGTTAAGTTGCGAGTATACAAAAGAAAATAATACTCTTATTAATAGCTATGTAACAATAAGGCAGAATAAGATGCAAAACTTCATTTATAATTTACCTTTTCGATACTAGTTAATGGTGGGATGAAATAATTGTTTACCTGTACTAAAATATTATAAACGTAAAAATCCAGCAAGCATAGTTTCTATCGGACAATCGCATAGGCTGTCGGGTCAGACAATGTCTGGTGAAAATGACAAGAAACTTTGACGACTATTTCCAATAAAAATTAACAAACTTACAATGGCCAAAGGATATGGAAGGGCTCATCAATTGCATCACGACTAATTAAACTAATCCTACCCTCTGACAGATCCTTAATTCCCTTTCTTTGCTTTACCTCCCAAATCTGCTATATATATTCTGTACGTGACATAACCATGAACCATTGATCGTACAAGTTGTCAAACCAATCAAAGCCAGTAAATGAGTGCAGAAGACGGAAAACACATAGGAACTTCATATCACCTTTACCACCCGCATCCACTACCTCATAACGGCATGTCTCAAGGTGATGCTGATTCACAGCAGCCGGTCATGGGTTTCCCACCACCACTATCAGTATCACCCAACAACAACGCCTCTGCTCCCCCAGATCCTTACCTTCCTCCTCATCCTCCCACAGTTTATCCTCCTCAATATCCCACAGTTTACCCGCCCGAGCGGCCTGCACCATACCCTCCTACAGTGATCAATGAAATCAATATTGGCAACCCAGGAGTTGGTACTAGATCTCTTATCTTCTTTTATCAGACGGTAACTTGTAACCAATTAATCACTAAAAGAATTCTTCTTCCACTAACCTCATAGGGAATATGTAAATCATAATGACTCTAACCAAAATAAGAGTTCCCAGTAATTCTTAGGTAAACAGTAGTTTTATCAAGGGGTTATAATTTACGTCATTATGTCGTCCATCAAGGACCTTTTTTTATACTTGATCTAAAAGATAAACGAACAAATACATTTGTAGTCTTGGGTTCTAAAAGTTAAATAGAAATTGAAGTCACGCATGTAAAAACATTCATATACATATAAACAGATTATTTTTATGCGCGATTGTTGCTTATCTGATGAACTTCATTTTTGACGTCCTATGATTTCAAGGGTCTTATACAAGCTACGTTTATGCGGAAGCAAGACCCGTACTAGTACAAGCAAAGCCAAGCCTTCCTTGTTGCGGTATTGGTATAGGTTGGTTTTTGTAAGTATAATCTCGTCCCCCTTCAATAGTATATTAATTAGTAGCAATAGTAGCTAACAAACAAACTCTAGATAATACTGCTCATATTTCGAACGTCCCTATATGAGCTAAAAGGAACTTTATATTACCCAAACAAAATTATGAGTTCAAAAGAAAAACTACTCATAAAGTAATTAAGTTCACGAGGATAGACAACAAAAATAGCTATTTAGCTATATAAAAATTTTGAATCTGTTAATTTTTTAGTTTGATTTAACTTAATAATCTTTGTTTTTAAAAATCAGTCAATCAATTGATCTTTATAAACTAATTATTTGTTGCCAAATAGGATCAATGTGAGAACTATGAAAATTGTTAAAAGAAAAAATCAATTTACTATTTTTTTGACAAAATTAGACTAAAAGTTTATAGTTTTTGTCAAGTTAAGTGTTCAAACGGGACAATTTAAACAAAAAATCTTGAAATTTTTGCAAAACGATTAGTTAGGTTGAAAAAGCCCCTTTTGTTAAATAAAAATCTTATACATGTTGAATATAAACCAAAAGATACTTCATAGAGAGCAACCTAGACCAAATCACATTTTAAAAAATAATAATAAAGTCATTTCCTGATTATAATTTAAAAATAATTTGAAATTGAGCTTAAATGATTAACAGGGACAAGCATGTATTCTTTAAATTGTTATTGTATTAGTGTTTTATTATCCATATTGCTAATTTCAAAACTTATGAATCCTTTTCTTTTTTTTGAATTATGATACTTTGCGCTTCATTTTGTCGTTATTTATCTTGTTTTTATTAGGTTTAGTGTAATTTTAAACAATTAATTTGTATGACACTGCAATTACACTGTTGGTAAATTAAGTTTAAAAATTAATAAATTAGAAAAGATTAGTTTCTTTTTAATGGATGTAAAATATTTATAATTAATATAGTGGTACCTGTTAATTACAAAATTTCTTTTCAATTAATTAATATTGTGTTCGACCCTATTGAGCTTTATACCACTACTTCATATAAACTTTATATAAGTTTCTAGATAGGCTTCTTCTGCATAAGTCTTTAGTAAAGATTTATGATGAAGTTTTGACTTTTCATCCTATTGGTTAAGAATTCATGCATGTATATGTAAAACTTGTTTTCATTTTATCATATTGGATTACTTAATATAATACCCTTTGCGTGTACATGTCTTATTTGTTTCTTCTTAAATCTCATGCAGGTTTATAATTGGGTGGTTTCTTTGTGCCATTCCTTGGTATGCGGGGGCGATGGTTTTACTTTGTTCCAAGATAGACCCACGAGAGAAATCCGGACTCACTGCTTGCACTATTATGGTGAGTTTTCCCTATGTATCATCACTCTTAAATTCTACTTTTCAAATTGATTTTACTGATGTCATAAGTTTTTAAATTAGCGTATAAATTTTAAAGTGATTTATTTTTTTGTATAATTTAATTATTTCATCGTATAATATTCTAATTAGATATAAAATATTAATATGTACTTTATTAGAATCAATCATATTAGTTATTCATCCATTAGTAATTGTTTTCGTCTAGAGATATTTTCTACTTTTCAAAGTGTCATCCTATTTTATGCAAGGATTTCTTAGGTAAATAATAGTTAAAAAATATGCATTCTTCCTAATGATCTTCTTTGTATTCCATATTATACCTAATAACTACCAATTTAGCTACCATTGGTTAGTATAATCCCAAAGAATATGAAAATATAGTAATCTCTTTGTGAAATAACTTAAAAATTATAACTCAAAGGATCACTTATATAATCATTACAATAAAATCTTAATATGGAATTATTATGATAGGTTAGTTTTAAAAACTTGTCAGCAAGAACCTCCACATTTACTCAACCAATTTTTTTTTCTGATATCAACTTATTCCTTCAGAAAAAAATAAATATTTTATGTGCTATAGCCTTTCTGCTATATTAATATCTAATCTTGATAAAAGGATTAGAAATAATTTTAGGATAACACTTTCAAGGAAATATGAACTCATAATTATAGTTTCATTATAATTTTATTTTAAATATATTTGTTGCATATACTTTATTTTATAATTTAGATAATTTAATAAATATATGACATTAAAATTTTTGAAAAATAAATATTATAAATGCGTATCCAACTGGTTGGCTATAAGGTATAAAATAATTAATAAGAAAGATATATTATATATGCTAGCCTTTATTAATCTCAGTCTTGATACAAATGACTAAAAAACAATTTTAGGATAATACTTTAATGGTAATATGAACTTATAATCTTATTATAGTTCCATTTATAAAGTATATTTATTATACTTACTTCATCTTATAAGTTAGTTAATTAAATAAACATATATAAGAAAAAATTTCTTAAAGAAAATAAATATTACAAATATATAATCAACCGATTAGTTGTAAGGTATAAACTAACTTATAAGAAAGAAATATGATACGTGCTAGCCTTTTAACTTTATTAATATTCAGTCTTTGATGCAATAACTATAAGCAATTTTAGGATAATACTTTACATGTAATATAAACTTATAATTATGATCTTATTATAATTTCATTTATAAAGTAAATATATCATATATACTTGATCTTATAAGTTAATTGATTTTATAAACATATATAAGATAAAATTTTCTTTAAGAAAATAAATATTATAAATGTATAACCAACCAACTGGTTATAAAGCATAAACCATCAATCTTCCCAGTTGCATAGCTTAAGTAGTTTATGACATATCTCTACATGATGATTATACTATTATTGGGATAATACTTCTGTGATAGAATTATAAAAGATTCGAGTGCATTACTTAATATTTGTGGTTTCCAACACAATTATTTTCATAACTGAGAGGAATAGTATAAGTGTATATTTGAATTATTAGTGAGACCTTAATTCATACTGCATACTACATGCCTCGAATGTTTTGTAATAAATTTGTGTTTCAAAAATTAAAGAACTATACCAAATTCATAAAAGAACCTTTTGAACAAAATAACTATTTGCGTTGTCTTAAATAAAATGTTTATCTTGGCTTGAATAGTAATAATAGATTTGTAACTCAAAATATTGACATCAATTAAAATTTTGTTTATAACGTGTTACTCATTATTACCTGTTAATTATTAAAAGAAAGACAACGATTAGTTTGATAAATATAGTGCGAATGAGGTAATAATGTCAATTTTAAGAATTTATTTATGATTTGCAAACATTTTTTTATCAATAAACTTGAAGTTCTTCACGGAAGAACAAAGTTATAATCAATGCCTTATATGTAAAATTTGACGCAAAGGGGACTAATTTCAACGAAAAAGTCATACAGGAATTTCAATGGAAAAAATGACATAGGATCTCATTTTGATTGGATGTATAACTTACAAGTCATATTAAACTTTTATTAACTCAATTCAAATAAAATGGTAAAGAGTTACAATTTTTTTAGAAAATAAATACGTTAATATTAATGGAATCTTATTTTAGCACGTATGAAGTACCCTTTAACTTTTAGTTTTTCTAGTTCTCTTATATTATATTATATTTGTGTGTTATATAGTAGCATAAATAAGGATAGATTTCACAATTAGCATAAATCTAATCAATTAATTTTCTAAAAAATTAAATTTATCTTAATCAAATTGAAATAAATAAATTTAATTAAGAAATGTCTTTCTTAATTACTAAAGAAAACACACTTATTAATTTTAAGGAATATAATCAATTAATTTCAATCTAATTGAAATATAATTAAGTCTAATTTTAAAAACAAATTATATAAATTTTAGTTAGAATTCAATTTAATTATTAATATTAATCACATTAAGAAAAATAATTGCCTTAATTTTAGAATTTATTTTGAATTTAAAATAATCTTTAGAAACTTATGTTAAATCAGGAATACATTATTCCATATTTAAAATAATTAAATTAGGAATGCATTATTCCATATTGGAAATAATTTTATTAAGATTACATCAATCCGTTTCTCAAACAATTTTTGTTCTTGGCTTGGAATAACTTACTCTTAGTTTAAGTCAAACTTACTCTTAGTTTAAGTCAAACTTAAACTTATAATCAAATAAGTCTTATTAAAACCCCAGAATAGGATATCTTTATACCTAAATATACCTTATTCTAAACTTATGTCCATACAAGCTAGGGACGGCAATTATGGCCCGGCCCGTGGTTGACCATGTCGGCCCGCGCGGGCCACTGGCTGACCCGACCAGGCTTGTGGCCCGCTCACTTCTCTAGAAATGACATCGTTTTTATTTTTTTAAAATAATGGACGAGTCGGGTCGGCAGGCCCGGACCGACCCATTGACATACCTAATACAAGCATTATTCTAAGCTAGGAATACCTTATTCCTAGAAACAAGCCTAACCTAACCTTATGTCTAAACACCCCTTTTTAATTTTAATTTATTTTAGACACCCTAACCTTAAGGCCTTGTTTGTTTGAGGGGTTGCTAATGGAACGGAACGAAACGTAACACATTTTCATCATTTAGTTGAGGGTTTCATAATAGAATAAAGCAGAATGAGATGAAAGTAGAGAGCTTCATGTTACGTTCTATTCCATCATAAACAGTAAAAATAAGAAACCTCCAATTCGGGAGTTTATGATGTAACGTAAACTAATAAATACATACTACCTAATATACCCTCAATAATTTTTCTTAATACCAATTATTTCTTCTAAACCTAGCTCCCTTTTTTTCAGACTCATTTATTACGGTCTACAAGTTTATCATACACACAGATATCTATTACGGTCCACAAGCTTATCATTTCCAAACTTCTCTTTCCGTTCTCTGTGTTCTACCACCACTTCTTCTTCTCGGGTTATTTATTAAAAATTTTATTATTTTAAAATAAAATATATTTAAAAATTATTTGTCACGGTTGTGACTTGAATAAGTCACAACCATGACTTTTTAATTGGACATGATTTTTATTTTAAAATCATAGCGTTAAATCTCTTGCAACAATCATTTTAATATCAGGGGTATAATAGTCATTTATTATACATTACATTCCATTCCATCCATCTTCCAAATAACATTTCACAACATTACATTATGAACCCTTCCATCTCTCCCAAACAACTTTGCACTATATTACATTCCATTCCATTACAAACCGTTCTGTTCCATTGTGTTCTAGTCCATTCTATTAATTAACATCTAACCAAACAGGCCCTAAAATGAAACCCTAGTGCCGTCACCCTTCTATAAGGTTGTCGTCAACTTCTTTACAGTTGACCTCCAACTACTGCCATCATGCCACAACTAGTCGCCTATCTTCTCTTTCCAATAGCCGCTACACACGTCAGTCCACTCTGATGCCTTTTGTTAGCTCTTTTGTCTCGATGGCACTATAGTCGCTAGCCTCTATCTCATGTAGATCTAAAAAAAATTCTCTTCCAACTGCTACATAAAACTAGTATTAGATCTGGGGAGCCCACTTACATGGGAGATCTTCAATATGGGCCTAGTGAGGGAACATATTCACGGGCTTTAACACCACACTTCAATTTAAAACCTTAAGACATTAGGTTTATGAGTCCTTTCTACTTATATGTCCTTCACTAGCTCCATCACTTTCCAATATGGGATTCCTACTCACACTTGAAATCCCAACAACCTCCCCCTCAAGTGTGAACTTCCACATTGGGCTTGAACTCCCTCTTTAGTGATAGCCTTTTTACTTAGTAGCTTGAGTATATGACGTCACCAAGAGCCCTTCTACTCTACTGGTATGGGCCCACCAGGAGTCTCCTTGCTCTTCTTCATAGGGAAGCAACCACGGGATTTGACTACCATCTCCATACTTGTCCCTTGCCGAACTATCGACTCTGATACCACTTGTAGTTTTATTCAAATAAAAGAAAAGAAAATAATTTTACTGCAGAAAATATGAGAGTTTCAAATAGGATTGAAGAACTTGTAGAAAATTCAATTTTTGACTATAATGTTACAAGTATATATAGATCAATCACTTGACAGACTAATTACTTCATAATTTGAACGTTAAAAGAATCTAAACTGATAAAGGGAAGATAACAGCAAGATAGAAACAAAAGTAACAAGCTCCTGAAAATGAGGAACTGATTTGTTGCCAACTAAGCAGTTTCCTAAACACGTTCGTAACACTCCTCCTTGCTTTAGGAACTGTAGAAACCAATTTTTTATCTTAAGGACTCAAATTTGCTTATAGGTAAAGGCTTGGTAAAGACATCTACAATCTGATTCTCGGTTTTGCAATGTAGCAGTAATACAACTCCATTCTTCTGTGCTTCTATAAGAAAGAACAACTTGATATTGAAGTGCTTGGTTTTCCTATGAAAAACAGGATTGTGTGAAATAGCAATAGCTGCCTGATTGTCCACAAAAATTTCTTTAGCACCTTCTTGTTCAAGGATGAGATCAATCAAAAATTTTCTTAGCCACAAAGCTAGATTGACAGCAGTTGTAGCAACAATTAACTCTGCTTCAGGAGTTGATTGAGCTATAATTTCTTGCTTATTTGAACTCCAAGCAAAAACCCCAACTCTGAGAGTAAATTAGTAGTTTGAATTACTCTTCATATCATCAATAGAGCCTCCCTAATCACTATCTGAGTAGCCAACTAGTTTGAAATTTCTACTCTTTGTAAATTTAATGCCAAAATCACAAGTGCCTTTCATATATCTGAGAACTCTTTTAGCTGCAACAAACTGCTTCTCAATTGGACAGTGCATAAAGCGTGATAAAATGCTTACAATATTCAAAATGTTAGGCCTGGTTGCCGTGAGATACATCAAACAACCAATCAAACTTCTGAAATATATCTGATCCACGTTATCAGTTCCATCTTCTTTACAGAGCTTCTCCTTTTGGTTCATAGAAGTACCCATTAATCTGCAGTCTTCAAACTTGATTTTTTCTTGAATTTCTTTGGTATATTTTTTCTGACATATAAAGACTTTATGGTCACCTTGTTTGAACTCCATTCTAAGAAAGAAAGTCACTAATTCGAGATCAGTCATCTCGAAAACCTTCATTATATCCATCTTGAACATCTCCACTAGATTTGCATTGCTTCCTATCACAAGTAGATGATCAACATATTATGATATAATAAGGATGTCAGTCTCTTCACATTTAACATACAGAGTTGATTCAAAAAAGCTTTTCTCAAAACCCAAGTCTTGAAAATACTGATCAATTATGCTATACCAAGCCTTTGGAGCCTGTTTTAAACCATGGAGAGCCTTCTTAAGAAGATAAACTTTGTCCTCTTCCCCCTTCTTTATATAACCTGCAGGCTACTCCACATAAATCTCCTAGTGTAGTAAGTCATTTAGGAATGTTGACTTGACATCTAACTGATACACTTTCCAGTTCATATGTGCAGCAATAGCAAGCAAAAGTTGATAGTATCAAGTCTAGCAACTAGTGCAAGCATGTCAGAATAGTCTACACCAAGAGTTTGAGCATACCCTTTAACTACAAGCCTGGCTTTACGCTTGTTAATCGAATCATCACGGTTCAACTTTGTTCTGAATACCCATTTTACACTAATTACCTTTCTGTCTGTTGGACGTTTAACCAGCATCTAAGTCTAAATTTTTTTATCATAGATGGCTCCTCCTTCATTGCAATAATCTAAGTTTGATCATGCTTGGCTTCTTCAAAATTTGGAAGTTCACACACAGCAATATTGCATCTTTGATAAATATTAGAAAGTGTTCTTGTACCTCTGACAGGAACATCATCAACCATTTTGGTTTGGCAACCATAAATGTCTTGTTGGGGTAGAGCTGAAACTTTGATGTCTCCTCCTTCATTTCAGCCCTATAGCTCCACTCCTTATCTTCCATGAAGTGCACATCTCTACTGATAATATTTTTTTCAGATAGAGGTTGAAACACTCTATAGCTTTTAGAAGTTAGACTGTATCTAACACAAATGCCTGGAAGTGCTTGTTTATCCAGCTTGTCTCTATTAATTTGTGGAACATGGGTAAACCACAAACATCCAAAAACTTTAACAAAGATTAAATTTGGTTTGTGCCCATACCAAGCTTCATAAGGTGTTTGATCGTTCACAGCTTGTGTTAGAAACCTGTTCTGCATAAAAATAGTAGTACCGACTGCTTTAGCCCAGAACTTCTTTGCCAGTTTTTTTTTGTATAACATACTTCGAGCCATCTCCATTGTACCTATTTCTTCTTTCACTCACCCCATTTTGTTGAGGTGTATAAGGTACAGTGAGTTGGTGCAAAATACCTACTTCCTTATAGAAATGATTAAATGTTGCAGAAGTATAATCTTTTCCATTTTCTGACCATAAAGTTTGGATTTTACATCTACTTTCATTCTCCACTTGTGTTTTAAATTCCAAAACACTTGTGCGACTTCTAACTTCTGATTCAAAAAGAAAGTCCAACACATACGAGGGTAGTCATCAATAAATAGCACATAATAAAGACTACCTTTCAAAGAAGATATCCTTTGAGGAGCTACAACATCTGTGCGAATTAACTACAGTTTTCTAGTTGCTCTCCAAGTTGATTTTGGAAATGATTTCTTGGTGAGCTTTCCATACTGACTTGTTTGATAGTCAGAAATATGATCCTAAAGCCTTGGAAGTCCTTCTGCCATCATATTGGATTTCATCTACAGCAACCCTAATTGACAATAATGGCCAAGCCTTTTGTATATAAATCTGTAGTATCCTCTTTGATTGAGAATACAGTTTGCTCCTCCTTCAAAGGATTTAGAGCAAAACTCCTTCCTTTCATTTTTACTTTGAAGATATCTTGATCAGTTGCATCTTTAATCAAGCATATCTTATCTTGAAACACAACTTTAAAGCCATCTGAAATTAGCTGCCCAACACTCAAAAGATTTTGATCAGTTTCAGGGACATATAAGACATTGGCAATAAGTTTAGTAACTTTGCAGCTTGCTATTTCCACTGTTTCCTTTCCTGCTATAGTTATGTATTCACCATTACCAAATTGAACCCTTGTTGTTGGAGTATTGTGTAGGTCCATAAATAGATCCTTTGTATAAGTCATATGATTAGTACAACCACTATTAATAAGCTATCCATCGTTTGACTCTACACTAAAAAAACAGGTTGCTACAAATAGTTGATCCTCATCCTCTTTATCAGCTAGTAACACCTCTTCTGCATGTTGTAGATTTTTGATCCTGCAAATAATTGCTTCATGCCCATCTGATTGCACTTTGTACATTTAGCATCTGGCCTTCTACAGCATTTAAAGTGTGGATGTGACTTTCCTCCATAGTGTTGATAGGGAGGATGAGACTTTTTGTTACCAACCTTACCTTTGTGATTGGATGACCCATCTATAGAGCATTGTTGTATTTTTCCTTTCTTTTTTTGCTGTTTTTTTGCACTTTCTAGATGTTTAACTGTCAGGGCCCCTTCAAATTCATCATCATGCCAAATGGCTCTTCTTTGCTCTTGAGCAAGGAGTGCATTCAAGAGTTCTACAAGACTGATCTTTGATATGTCCTTAGTGTTTTCCAAAGATGTGACAATGGCTTCAAACTTTTCAGGCACTGTCACAAAGACTTTTTCAACAATCCTTATCTCAGGCAAATTTGAACCAAGCAATCTGATTTGACCGACAATATTTAGAAGCCTATCAGAATACTCCTTAATGGACTCAGTCTTCTTTATCCTTTGTAGCTCAAATTCTTTAACCAAGTTCAAAACTTGCACTCCTCGAACCTTCTCATCTCCTTCATATTCACTTTTGAGATAGTCCCATATCTTCTTGGCTGACCTTAGAGACATGATTCGAGTAAAAACATTTGTACAAGTGTAGCAAATAAGCAAGTCTTTGCCTTTGCCTTCTGTGTCTTCTTCTCCTTGTGTGCTCTCATATGAGCCACTGTTGGATTGGCTGGAAGCTCAGGCATCTCATAGTTGTCCTCCACAGCTTCCCAGAGGTCTGAAGCCTTCAGGTAAGCCTCCATATGCACCACCCAAATCTTGTAGTTCTCACCTTTTAACATCGATGGTGCCATTAGAGAGAAGTTGGAGCTAGACTCAGATTCCATTACAACATAGATCCCTTAAGAAATGAGCTATGATACCAAATGTAGTTTATTTAAATAAAAGAAAAGAAAATAATTTTACTGCAGAAAATATGAGAGTTTCGAATAGGATTGAAGAACTTGCAGAAAATTCAATTTTTGACCATAATGTTACAAGTATATATAGATCAATCTCATAACAGACTAAATACTTCATAATCTAAACGTTAAAAGAATCTAAACTGATAAAGAGAAGATAACAATAGGATAGAAACAAAAGTAACAAACTCTTGAAAACTAGGAACTAATAAGTTGCCAACTATGCAGTCTCCTAAACACGTTCTCAAAAACTAACAATGTTGTTGTCGTCATCTTCTTCATTCTCTAGACATCATCACTTATCATGCAACCTTTTCTAGCTACACTGGTCAAGCTTCTCCAACACTCCAACATTATTAAAGCCTCATATAAACAAACCAAGAGGAATAACCTGCAAAAATCATATAAATACTATACAATAGGCTTGACTATGGCAATCGCAAAACATCCCAAAAATGCCAACAACCACTGTTGGTATCAACTCACCATCTATTACATTAAAACTTAATTAGCAATGTGATTCAACAGTCCCACTTATTATGATAGTTGAGTTTTATGCAGCTAAGATTTAAGTTTCAAAAAACTCAAAATTATTAAACACTGGTTATTGCTCATTCTTCCAATGAAAATGGGGTTTGCATCTAAACTTTTCATAAATTAATCAAATCTTAATTGTTTCTAATTTGATGGTTTAAAGTTTATAAGGTATTAACATGAAACCTTTTTAGATTTAAGTTGAATCTAATTTAATTTTAGGTTTAGGTTTTCTAATATTCAATTTCAAAATACAAGATTAATAACAATCAAACATTCTAATTAAGTTATAGAATTAAGATGGCTTTGATATAACTATTGAGAAATTGAAATGGGATGTGATCCTGCACGTAGCAAAATAATAGGAGAACTATTTTAATTAATTTTCTTAAAGCCATGATCACTAAAAATTTTATAATATGATTAATATAGAAAATATAATAACGCATGAATCATTATTTGTCCCGAATCTTGATTGTTTTCTTGTCATTTCTCTCGAATCATTTATGAAATTGGTTCATCACAACTATCATAGTTGCACATATGTCCAACCTATAAGGGAATCGACAAAATGTGTTAAGAAAACTCTACAGCTGTTGTAGGGAGGATTAGGCAATAAGTGTCAGTTCCCTTGGAGCTTAAGCCTATCTATAATATAGTTTGGATCTTTTAGTAATTTAATTGAAATAAAATTGTAATTTCAATTGTTCTTTAGTTAGAATTACAATTAATTCTAGTTAAAAATTGATTAGACCAAAATAAGATCAATAGCTCATATTGATCCTTATATTTAATTTTAAAGTTTATCAAAATTTACAATCAAATATAATTTGATTAAAATGCCTTTTTCTCTCTTCTAACACATTCTTTATGTTTTAGGTTCCTAAATATGTTAGTAATGGATATAAATTATAACCATAAATTATATTTAGGATTGATAAATTAAACTCCTTAAATTTATCTTCAATTCTCTAATTAAATAATTTATATCCAAATATTTATAAATTTCAAAGTGACTTTATTTATCCTTTCCGTGCATTTTTTTTTGTATAATTCAATACATGAATCATATAATGTTCCAATTAGATATAAAGTATAGAACTAATGTTCTATTTAAGTCCAATCATGTTATTTTTCTACCATTAGTAATTGATTTTACTAATAGCATTTGAAAATCATTTTCAAAGTGTGTTTCTATATTGGCTAAGGATTTCTCAAATTAACACTAATCGAGAATAGTAGAACATTATGTATAATTATTTTAGGCTGATGAATCCTTTATTAATCACTCAACTATCTCCATATAATTTATGATATATTCAATGACTACTAATTGAGCTACCCTTGACTATAATAAGTGAAAAATAGTTTCAAACACATAGTAGTCTCTATTTAAGATACTTTGGAGATCTTAAGTTGAAGGATCACCTATAAAATCATGATAATAAAAATTTCCATAGATATACAACTAATATCCTAAATAGGATTCTCATATGAGGTCAGTTTAGCGACCTTGTTCTCCAAGAAGCACACATATGAGTTTAACGACCTTGTTCTCCAAGAAGTACCCATATGAGTTTAACAAACTTATTATCCAACAAGCATCCTCTCGTTTATTTAAGTATCTCCTTACTTTAGCACATGAGGTCGACTACTTCTTTTATAAAAAAAACTATAACATGTTCTAGTCTTTTACATTATATTATTGTCCAATATTAAGAGAACACTAAGAACAATTCAGGGATAATAAATAAATGCAATACGAATATGGAACACTAAGAACAATTCAGGGATAATAAATAAATGCAATATGAATATCATAATTATGATTTTATCATAATTTTATTTGGAATATATATTTATCTCGTGGACTTTATCATATATATATATATATATATATATATATATAAAGATAAAAATACCTTTAAATAATTTTGTCACTAAATTACAACTAACTAATTAGATGTAGAGCATAAATGAACATTAACAACAAATTATATGCCAGATAAAAATATATTTTCTATTAATTAAGAGGTAGTGTTATTGTTGCTAAGGGGCTCTACTCTTCCTTCCTATAACTAATTAGTAACAAGATGACTAATTCTACGTGCCCTTATGTTTTGGAAATTGCATCTTAAATAGACGTCTATTGTCTTAGCACGTCAAAATAGAACAAATTCTTTGTTCTTACGAGAATAAAATTCTTTGTTAGTAATAAGAAAAGAGTTATGACAGTTTAACTGCTTGTGCAGGCAATTATTATCACAATTGCAGCAACCGTAACGGGTATAAAGAAGTAAGTGATGGTTGAATGAACAAGGCTCCCAATACAAAATTAAACTCATTTTCGTAGTTATCATTTTGATGTTTTAAAATACAATATCACCATAAGATGTCTTTCATATTTTGCACCTGACTATGGCACGCCTCGTAAAATTGGCATTTCTTCCTTTCAAGGCGGCAACGAATCCGCTTGGAACGAGAATTTGTGGTATTTATAAATTACAATACACTTCAATATTCTAGAGCGATAATCTGATATTTTTGCTTTATTCAATTTAGAATGTGTAAATAACTAGTCCTGAAATTATCAAATATGACATTTAGTATTATTATTTATGAAATTTTCTATTTTTACTTTTGTGTTATTGTATAATTTGAATAAATTTATTTTCAATTTCAATATTAAAGTTTTATAACTGGAATGAGCAAACCTTTCTAATGGAAATAAAAGAGGATTTACTTATACATTTTATGTAATAAGAGAATTTAGAATTAAAAATGTGGCTATTCTCTTATCAAAATTTATGCTATCTTTTATTATAAATTATTAAATGCCATAAACCTGATAGTATATAAAACCATAAGACACTTTATTCGGTTCAATGGTCATATTCCAATCTAACCTTCATTTTAAAGGAATATTTCATCATGTTTGCAATGACATATTGTTGATGGCGCAATGGTAATACTTGAAAATTCATAATAAAAATATTTTAATATGATTACTTTTAAACCACCAACGTGGACGAAATAAATTGAATGGCTTTAAGTAGGAAAATTGACACATCTACCTGGCTTTGAGAGGAATCTTTGATTAACAAACCAAACATATAAAACGAACTATTTGCTCAAAAATCGAGGCAAGGTTTGATCCTCTACGTAGCAAAATAATTACGAAATCTTTTCTGTTTTTGATTTTTTGAAAGTTACGATCACTTTAAATCTACAACATGATTAATACATAAAATATAAATAAGTATGAATCGTAATTTGTACCTTATTTTGAAATTTAATTTTTCCTTATTGTTCCTCTCGAACCTTGTATGAAACTAGCTTCATCTTAACTACTACACCCACATAAGTATTTATCCTCTAATAATATCCACAGAACATATTGAAAGAACTCCACAACTATTATAGAGAGAGTTACACAAGGAGTGCTTGCTCATTTGGAACCTAAGTCTATTTATAATATGTGTTGGATATTTTAATAATTTAATTGAAATAAAATTATAACTTTAGTTAAACTTTAATTCGAATTACAATTAATTTTACTTAAATATCAATTATAATTAAATAAGAATCAATATCTTATATTGGTTCTTATCTATTAAGTATCTGATATTTAATCATAAAATTTTTCAAACTTTACATTCAAACCTAACTTGATTAAAACACCTTTTCTCTCTTCAACTCATTCTTTGTGTATGATCTATTAGGTTTCCAAATATATTGGCAATCGATATAAATTATATCCATAAATCATATTTACGATTAGATAAATTAAAGTCCTTTAATTTATCTTTAACTTTCTAATTAAACAATTTATATCTATACATTAAGATTGGCTTCTTGCAATATATCATGACTATTATTTAAATATTTAGGAATGTAAAAGTGGTTTAAAATAACTTTTTCGTGCATAATTTTATGTATAAATTAATTATTTTATCATACAATATTCCTATTAGACATAGAGCATGAAATTAATGTCTACTATATTTGAATCTAATTATGTTAGTTCTTCATCATTAGTAATTGGTTCAATTAATGACATTTGAAAACTATTTTGAAAGTGTCATTCCAACTTAACCAATAATTTCTTGAATCAATACAAATCTAGAATAACAAAGCATTCTCTCTAGTTACTTTCCAGTGATGAATCCTATATTAATTACTCAACCATCTCTATATAATTTATGTTATATCTAATGATTACAAATTAAGCTATCATTGCTAAGAATAAGTCATAAGTAGTATCAAAACATAAAAATTCTTGTACGAGATACTTTAATGATATCAAGTCAAATGGTCACTTATACAATCATAACAATGAAAATTGTCATAGATGTACAAGTATTATTTTCAATGGATTTTTCATATAAGGTCAAATCTATAAACTTGTTCTTTAACAAGTAACCAATTTTTTATTTAAGTATCTCCATACTTTAATTTATAAGATTGATTATTTCCTTTATAAGTAAGAAACATACTATGTATTAAGTTTTTTTCACTCTATTAATATCTATTCTTAATAGAACAATGAATAGGGAAAATTTAAGGATAATACATAGATATAATATGAATTTAATAATTATAATCTCATCATAACACTATAACAAAATATGGAGTTTAAAGACACAAAAGATGAAGTTTTTGGACACTTTTTGGCGTCTTAAAAATAATTTTAAACGCTTTATAAAACGTTGAAAAAACAAGTGTTACAAAAACTATTTTCGAATGTTTTCTTGGACACATAGATGCTTCAAAAAAACATACATTTTTACACATCTAAGCGTCAAAAATCTATTTACACAAAGATGCGTTGAAAACATACATTTTCGACGATTTTCTAAGACATATAAATGCTATTTTAGACACTTTGTGTAAGTTTTTAGATATTTTTCTCTGTCGATTTTTTTTACCTTTAGACATATTTTTACATAAAAACCTCCACCATTTTTAATTAAAAAATAAGCTTACAATTTGCTTTGTGTATCTTTTTAAGATTACTCACATGCATATT
>JANZXP010000004.1:20133258-20147576 GCA_027576715.1 Erythroxylum flavicans | reverse complement strand
CATTCATTAAGTTAATTGATTAGTTGAAAGAGAGATCTTGGCTAATTTAATTGATCACCCATAGGATAACTTAATAACTAATTAAATTGGTAGATTGATTTTGTAGATTGAGAGATTGCTTAATCATTTCCATTTAATTTGGTTAGGGACAATTGATTACACCTTGAGAGAGGGTAGTTGATACATTAGGACATCTTAGGTAAAACACAATTCAATTAATAAAATAAGAGGGAGACAAGATGGGAAAAAATGATCTCTAGTTGTGAAAATCTTGACTTCCAAGGTTTTGCATTTTTTGACTATCATTTTTGTTTTGTTAGTTGTTTAATTTAATTTAATTTTCTAGTTTACTTCCATTAAAAAAATCTGGTTCTTAAACAAAAATTAATTTGAATTAAGTGGTGCCTAAGCACAATCCTTATAGGATCAATATCTGCTTATTACTATAAGTTACAACCCGTATACTTGTAGTTTTGAGCATAAAACGAGTAGTCTGTTTTTCATTCAACAGCAACATGCAAGGAGCTTCTTCATCCACAGTCAAGACCATGTAATTACAATGTGAATTATGTGGGCAGAATAACCATGACAAAGCTGAATGTTTCTTTCTAGGAGCGATTGGTACAGAACAAGTAAATTACTTGGGTCAGCCGCAACGAGGTAACAATTTATACTCTAATACTTACAATCCTTGGTAGAAAAACCACCCAAATTTTTTGTGGAGAACTAACAATGCAGGTGGCCAAGTGAGAGCACAAGGACCTCCCAGATTTTAGCAAGACTGACTTGGATCTTTGTAGAACAAAATGGACAAGTTAGTGGATGTATTGAGTTCAAAGTTCTTAAGCTAAAAGGAAGGTCAAAGAAGATTAGAAGAGAGTCAGAAAAGAATAGAGACAAAGTTTGACCAGATTGCAAAGAACCATGCTTCATCGATGCACAACTTGGAGGTACAGGTAGGTCAATTTGCTAATGCTTTGTCTTCTAGGAATGCAGGAAGTTTACCAAGCAACATTGAGGCTAACACAAAGAAACAACTCAAGGCGATCACACTTAGGAGTGGTAAGCAATTAGAGGAGCCAAGTGTTCAAAAAGATAGCCAATGAAAGGAAAATATAGAAGAGAAAGAAGAAGAGAAGCCATATGTACCACCACCACCCTACAAGCCTAAGATTCCATATCCGTAGAGGGTGAGACAATATCAAGTCAACACTTAATTCTCCAAATTCTTGAAGAAGTTGAAGAAACTTTAGATTAATTTGTCTTTAGTGGAAGCATTAGAGCTTATGCCCAAGTATGTAAAGTTTCTCAAGGGCATATTGACACACAAATACACTTAGGAGGACAATCAGACGGTGACCTTGATAGAGAATTGTAGTTCAATCATTACAAGAACAATGCCTTCAAAACTACAAAATCTAGGGAGTTTTACTATTACATATGTTGTTAGTGATTTAGAATTTTCTAAATGCTTATGTGATTTAGGCGCAAGTATTAACTTGATGCCTTTGTCTATTTTCAGGAAATTAGGGCTAGGAGACGTCTAGCTAACATCCATGCCTATCTAACTTATGGATCAATCCATCAAGAGGCCATTTGGGGTAGTAGAAGACATTCTAGTAAAAGTGGAAACATTTATAATTCCTGTTAGTTTTATTATGTTGGATTTTGAAGAAGATAGGAATTGTCCATTGATTTTGAGTAGGCCCTTTATGAATACCTATAGGGCATTAGTTGATGTACATGAAGGAAACTCGTTTTGAGAATTGGTGATAAACATGTTGAATTCAATATGACTAAATCTTTGTAGAAGTTGGTGGATGGAAGTGCTTGTATGAAAATTGATGTTGTGGATGATTATGTGAAGGAAGTTAAGAAGGAAATTGAAAAGGAAGTTGTTGAAGTGCATAGGGATGAGAGTGTAAGTGAAAAGGAATTATGTGAGGAGGGTGAGCAGGAGAAGTTAGAGAAAGCGGATGCACCCACACCACCTTCCATTGTAAAGCCTCCTACTGTATAACTAAAACCCTTACATTCCCACATGAGATACCCATTTCTAGGCAAGGACTATACCCTACCCATCACCATTTCCAACTAATTAGATTTTTAGCAAGAAAAGAAAGTGGTAGAAACCATTAAAAGGAGTATGAGAGCCATGGGGCGGCAAATTTCTAATATCAGGATGATTAGCCCCAATGTGATGATATATAGGATAAACCTTGAAGAAGGATGCAAGACAGTGAGAGAGAAGCAAAGAAGGTTATATCCAAACAAAGAAGAGGTTATGAAGAAGGAAGTGGTGAAGCTTTTAGATGCAAGTATTATATACATAATTTTAGATAGTAAGTGGGTGAGTCCGGTGCAATGTGTGCCTAAGAAGGGAGGCATGATAATGATGGAGAATGAAAAAGGTGAACAAATTTTCATTAATACCATCACAGGTTCGAGAGTGTGCATTGACTATAGGAAGTTCAATTTGGCCACTAAGAAAGACCATTTCCCATTACCTTTTGTGGACTAAAGGACGAGATGCGCCACCTCCATCGACCCCACCACTTTGAGCCCATCTTGCCCTTAATCTCTTTTATTATTCTTTTTATGTTTTGTGTTTTGTTTTTCATGGTGTTGTTTATTGGTTTTGGATGTTCTCTTTTGGACATTAAAGACAATGTTTTGTTCAACTATAGGGAGGTAGTCTTTGCATTTATTTTTATATTTTTGCATATTATTTAGGATGCATGTTAGGTTGTTAGTATTAGGTGTGTCACTTCCCTTACATTTGAATCTTTATGATGAATGTGTTGCCATGAGATTCTATCATGCCAGTTGGAATGAGATTAAATTCATGCGTGAACTTAAATTAAGCTACTTGAGTGGAGAGTGAACGATATGTAGTGATAAAAGTAGTTGGCCGCATGATAAAAGTAGTTGGCCACATAAGCTTACTCAGGACTTGACACTTGAACAATGAGGTAATGTATAGAAGTATAATGGATTTTCATTTGAGCCTATATAAGGAATTGAGCCTTTATGACTCAATTATATAGTCATTTCATTTCCTTGTTTGTGTGATGCTTCCTTAGGTAATTACCTTCAGAACTACTTTGAATCAGTTTAAATCTGCGAGATGCATGCTAGATAGAAATGATTAAGACCTTCCTGCTTCAACTTTTGGATTAAATGACCTACCCGTTAATTATCCCTTGCTAGCCCCATTGAGCCTTTAACCTTTTGTTTCTTGAAATCTCCCAATTTTAAAATCCCAAACCCCATTAGCTTGCCCAATCACAAGTTAATAGAGTGCTAAGTGATACTTGGAATCACAAGTTAAGAGCACATGACATATAGTTGTTGTTTTTTGTTCATTGTTTCTTTATTAAAAAAAAAGAAGAACAAAATCAAACGAAAAAAAGAAAAAAGAAAAAAGAAAAAGGAATAACATGTAGTAGTTTCAATAAGTGTGAAGAAGTAGTCTTATCCAGTTGCATATCTTAGAAGTTTATCTTTGTCATCCCTTTGTACATTTAGTAGTTTATAAAATGCTTGAGATAAACTCCTAAAACCTGTTTAACCCACCTTAACCTTAGCCACATTACAACTCAAAACAAAGTCCTTTTGATATATCTTCACATGTAATCATTGTGGAGGAGAATTGATGTATTAACAAGCCTATGATAGCGTAGTTTTCTATAGGAAGTTTGAGCGAAACACTAACCATTAAACACTTGAAAGAAGAGTGAAATCCATAAGGAAGGTCTATTTTGAATTTATACTTATCTTTGAGTGATAGTTTCATGGGTTGAGTTTGCTTATGTACACCAATGAAAATTAGTCATGAAGTGTGTAGTAGCTTGACACTTGAGTTGGCCAAGGTTTGAGGGATTGCATTCTTTAATCTTTGTGAAAATGAAGTAACATAATTTTATTGGTTATATTTGATTTTGCTTAAGGACACGAAAGTTTAAGTGTGGGAATGTTGATAGGTATAGATTGCATTGTATTTTTGTAGGGAATTTGATGTGTGTTTAGTGATTAATTTGATTGCTTAGTGTGTGTTTAGGTTAAGAATTATGTTAGTTTATAAATATTTGTGTTTTAAGTGTTTTTTGGGTGAGAACATGTTTTTTAAGCTTTAATTATATATATATGAAGTGTCGGGATGAGTTTGCTAGTGTTTTAGGGCATTCGGAGGAGTTTTGGAGAAGACCCGAACCAAAACACAGTCCCAATCGTGACAGAAGCACCAATATAGGCCCACGATTAGCAAATATGCTACGATCGTGATAGAAGTTCGAACACAGGGCCACAATTGTGGGGAATCTACCACGATCGTGTACTAAGGGCCACGGTCATGGCCTGCACGCAGACAAACGCGGAGTTAATTTCAGATTCAAAATTTTAAGGGACATTTCAGATCCAAGAAAGACACTAGGGTTACCTTAATTAGAAAAGACAATAAAAGGATTATGATGTATCCCTAGAAGGGTGAGTTTATATTCAGCCTACATTTGGAAACCTAAAAAAAGAGAGAGAAAAAAGAAGAAGAGGTAGAAAAGGAAGGTTCCAATGTTGAAGCTTCCCTGAATAGGTGATCTCCCGACGTCGCTGCTTTCCTTTATCATCCAACCTAAGTTTCATTTTCTACCCATTTATCTTTTTATTCATTTAATGTGTAAGATTGAGATAGGTTGTATGGTTATGGATTTTGAGTTGGTAATGATGTTCTAACTTTTCCTTCGAGATTTTGCTTATATTTAATGTTAATCTAGTTGAATTGTGTTTACTTGATTTGGGTGTTGTGATTAATTAATGTACTTGCATGTTTCAGTAATAAATCGAGAGGGTGAACCGGATAAAAATGATTAGATTAGATTAACGTGAGTTAGGCGATCTAGTTGACCACTTAATCAATCTAGTCGGTAATTTCATAAAGAGAGATCCCGTAAAGACCTGATTGTTTATTAGAGAGTTTTAGAACTAATTAGAATTGTGGTAATTTGTGATTTGAGAGATTGCAAATCCATAATTTGATTAGGGTTTACAATTTAAGGAATGATTATAATTCGAGAGAGAGTAATCAACCCTACAATTGTCTAAAACTGAGACCTACAAATGAAAAAATGGCTAGATTAACATTAATGATAGGTAAAATCCTCTCTTATAACTTGATTAATTCTCTTGGCATATTTCCATTGTTACATTATTGTTAATTGCTAGTTTGTTTGATTTAGTTTACTTTTCAGTTTATTATTTGAATTCGAGTCTTAAACAAAACATAACCTAAATTAAATGGTGCCTAAGCACAATCTTTATGGGATGATATTTGCTTTTTACTACAAGTAACAACTCGTATACTTGCGGTTTTTAGCATAAAACAAGTAGTTTGTTTGTTACAATCGACAACTAACTCCACATGTAGCAATCTACTATGGCCACAAATTTTGAGTATAAAATGACACAAGCTAATTTGGTTTCCTTAAGTACACCCCAGGTTCTTAGTTGCTTTATGGCTAGAAATTAGCAAAAGACTTACCATTATTGATAGGGTCAAAGCATTCTTGAATATTCCATCTATAGAAAACTGATATTTTACTATTTCAATTTGGATATATATCTTATATTTTGGATCGGTTGATCCAAGTCAGTAACTTCCCCTCCCCTCCAGGGGAATAAAATGAGTTGATATATTGGTCTTTTCAAACAAACAAAAAAATTGGAAAAGGTAATTCCTTAGTGTACATGATGTCATAGGAAATACAGTTTATTCTATATGGAGTGAGAGAAAGACAGGAGTCTTTCAAAATCAAGCTAAGACTAAGCACATCTTGTTATAGGAGCTCATCGGCTCCATTAGAGAGCAATTGATAGCTCTGCGATTCGCAAATGTAACCTTCAGAAGTATTCAAATAATGATACTAAACATTACAATTGCCATAATAACATGATTATAACCTCTTGCACCTTTAGCCTGGTACGGAAGTAGCTAATTTAAAACGAAATGCTTAATTGCTTGGCCTTATTTTGTTTTGTTATGTAGGCCTTTCTTCAACTTGCTTTCTCTTGTAACTCTTGGACGTTAAGTTCCTTCTAATGAAATATTCTTTTAATTTCTCAAAAGTTGATAAATATAATAAATTATTATATTAATTAATATTACAAATTAAATATTATTATATTTTAAAAATCTTGTAAAAAACTCTAATATTTTATTAAAATTCTAGAATTAATGTCTTTGTTAAGTTTTATTGTTTCTTTTACTGACTTGATATTTTTAAGACACTTGTCAATCCACATGGAAAGCCACGTCATATGGGTGATACGGAATTAATAAACCACACTAATGATATATCGAATATATTTATTTATTTATTTATCATATTTACACATCATCATTTATATTAAAAATGTAATAATATTTAATATTTATTTTAATTTATTTTATTTATCAATTTTTAGTAATATATTTATTAGTTTAATGTAATAATAAATTATACTTTATTAAGTTTTTATTATTTAATAAGATTAATAAATAAAAATTTCAATTTCTCATTCTTATTTGTAATTCGTTTTCATAAATAAATAATAATTAACTTGACTTTTTTGGCTTTTGTAAATGAAATTGTGAATTTTTAATTATTTTATTAATGTATCTTATTACTTACATCAAAAAGTATAAACAAAATTTAATATGTAATATTAATTTATTATATTAAAATTAAAAATTTATTAAATTTATCATATTTTATTATCGATTAATAAAATATTAACAAGTTTAATATGAAAATAATTAATCTTTAATTAAACTTTTATTTATTATTTTATAGCATCAAGAAATAAGATTATAAATAAAAGTTATGGAATTGTTAGTATTCTATTGATTTACGAAGTTTAAAATATAATTATATTAATCATTAGTCATTAATATAAATAATGATGTATAAATATGATAAATCAATAAAATGATAAAAATTTTCAAATCAATCAAATTATTGTTAATTTCTTATGAAAAATAATTTATAAATGAAATAAGAAATTTATCATTTTTATTAATATTATTATGTAATAATTAAAAATAATGAAACACTTAATTTAATATTATGTTTTTCTATTAATATATTTCTAATTATTAATAAAATATTATAAATTAATATGGTTTTTGGAAGTTAAAAAAACTATATTAATGAGAAAGCTCGAAAAAGATTTACAAGTGAAGCAAGAATCCAATACAACTCAGCTTAATAAACTTTTGCTTCGGCTTATTGATCTAATGCAAATAGGATATGCTAATTGTTTGAAGTCTACCACCCACTGGTTGCATCAAAATTAATGTGGATGCATCAGTACTCACAAATCCGGGTGACATAGCGATTAGAGGCCTTGCAAGGACCGCTGAAGGAAGTTAGCTGTTCAGGTTTGTTAGGAGACTCGGTTGGTGGAACATTAAAAGAGTTGAATTGTTTGGAATTAATTATGGACTACTTTTGGCTTGGGATTGAGGCTTTCGAAACATGTTTATTGAATCAGACTCTCTTTTAGCCATTAATAAAGTGAATGACGACCTTTGGCCTACAGATCAATTCTATCAAATTATTCGTGCTTAGCTGCCCTTGGCAGTGTTGTGTTGTGCATACTTATCGCGAAACAAATATGTGCGCTGACTACTTGGCTACTTAGGCTTATGGAGGCATTTTTGATGTTACTCACCTTGATAATCCCCCTAGACAACTCCACCATTTTCTTCAGGAGGATCTCCTGGGTGTTGCTCGGCTTAGGGTCATCCTTGTTTGAACCTAGCAATCTATGATTTCTCTCTTGTACCAAAAAAAACTAATTTAAATCAACTTAATAAGCTTGTATTTCATGGAAAATACAAACATTAATCTTGTCTAGTAGAAGATTTTGAGCATAACTTTCCTTTTTGTCGGTATATGCATACCCTTGGAAATAAATCATTACCTTCGATTAGGGCATTAAGAGCTTTGTTTTCTGAAGCAATAGCAATTTCTTCCAATCAAATAAGTTCAAATCAATATCTTCTCCTAGCAACAGTTATTTTTGGTGGCAATAACTTATAATTGACGAAAAATCATCATATTCTCCATCTTTCACCATGTTTACTAATGATAGACTAGTATTTATATTTCCCAAAATAATTCTTCTAATCCATTTAATGGTGCTTTAATAAAAGCTCATCATATCTTGACTTTTGTTATTGAAAATTCAATCATTCATTTATTCTAAATAGCATATATTTTATAACATAATGCTATCTTGAATAGTTTGTGGACTTCTTTATCTTCATATTGTCATTTAAAGGCCCATATAACTAATTGCTTCTAATCATTATCAGTGCAGTAATGATTATTTAACTTTTTAATTCTACTCCATAACTCTTTTAAGTAGTAACATTTAAAGAATAAATGATCTATAGAATCAAGCTCAGTGTTGCATAGCTTACATATTGGATTCAAGTTCAAAGAAATCTTGATTCTATTAAACGTAGATAAATTATTTCTAATGGCGAGTCAAATGATAAAGGAAATCTTAGGAGGAATTTGCTTACCTTGGGCCAACTTTTTAGTGAATTTGGGGAGTTAAGTTTTTGAATACCTGATAGACGGAATGATTGGTGAAGAAGTCTGAGGCATATTTAGACCATCTTATGCTAACCTTTCTTTCTTGGTTAGGATTCTGCCTTAGAAAATTATTTTGGATAATAGAGAATCCTCCATGTTTAATAAGTCATTTATTACCACATATCAACTTACTTACATTGGCTTTGGGATTTAGCATGTGCTTAAATGATAGGATTTAGGAATTAGGTATGGAGGACTAATTTCATATTAGTTATCAAACTAAAGCCATGTGCTATCTCCATTCGCTTGGTATAGCTAACTCTTTAGTTTAAGTATTTGGAGCATGGTACAAAAAGAATTAAACCTATGTTTAATCTCCCAAAAATTTTTATTCTTCATGTAATGGGAATGAACTTATTATACCTAATACCTAAATACCTAAACCTCCTTCATCTTGGGAATCCAATGTCCACCTATTTAACTTTGGCATAATGTTTAATGTAAGCTTTCCTAGTTCACAAAACGCAAATTATTTTCTCTATAGCTTTTATAGTGTTCTTTGGAGGAGTTTTGTGTGAGATCTAATAAACATGTAAATTATTTAGGATTGATTTGATAAGTTGAATCCTTCATGCATAAGTTAGGCTCTTGTTAGCTTAGTGGCTAATTCTTCTATGGAAGTTCTCCCAACTTTAATCATGCAATAAAGGAGAGCCATAGATCTTAGGAATCACCTCCATCAGAAATAAGTATAAAGTTTTTATCTTTATTGATGGTAAGACATGATATTTTACTAAAGTTTGTAGCAAGTTTATAAGGATTCGAATTGAGTAGGTATTTTCTTTATAAGACATGAGTAAATCATTAGTAAAAGAGAGATAAAGATTATTTGCTTGACATATTTACATAGAAATTTAATGGAATAATCCATCTTAATATTAAGTTAAATAAGCCTAATCAATATTTCATCAAAAATAGAGAATAAGTAAGGAGATATGTGTTAGCTCAAGGTTAACTATTAATGATTTTGATGATAACCTCATAATATTCAAAATTCAATTGGATTTTTTCCTTGTATAATTAACGGTCTAATTCTCAAAAGAAAATAAAATTATATGATAAATGCTTTCTTTCTTGTAGGAACCTTCTTAATGAACTTACCTTATTTATTTCACAAAATGCGGAAGAATCTTGTTATCATTGGACTTATTTCCTTTTATTGTTGACGGGTTAATTCTCAAAAGGAAATAAAATCATAAGAAATACACTTCCTTCCTTGCATGAACCTTCTTTATGAACTTACCTTATTAGAAATGGTTTATCCGAACGTATCCTACTAATTATAAAGGTCATATATTAGCTCCGTGATTACTGGAAGATTTTTGGCAAAGATGACATCGAAGTTATTCAGATTTAAATCTATCTAGTTAACTAAGGATGCAAGTGAAGCAACAACTAGTTGAAGGAAATGCCTATTTAAGGAAGAGCCACTGTTTTTGCGAAAACATATCAGACTCTTGAATTACATTAATAACATTAATACTCTTCAAGGTCATATTCTTATCAAATCTCTTGTGCTTTAGAAAGGGAAAATCCTTTTTCAGAAAGATCATTAAAGCTTATATCGAGAAAATTACATTTTCATCTATTGAGAGCTTGTAGAGGCTAGCTAAATACTACTAGTTTGGAAGGTTGGAGAACCTTAAAAAATACAAACTCGGGAGCTTGAAGAGGCTCGTCAAATTATTACTTAGGATTTGAGTAAAAAACTCAAGTTGGATATTTGGAGACTGGACGTAGGCTTAGGTTATAAGTCGAACCAGTATAAATCAACTGCGTCCTTCTTCTCTCTCTGTAACTTTTAAATTTCTACAATATATTGTTTGTATTTTCATTTTCGCAAGAGGCTCCTTCACTTTTGTAATAGACTCCTTCTGTTTTTCAACTTGCAAGAGGTTCCTTTTAGTTTTAACAACCGCCTTCTATTTTAAATTGTCTTAATAGGATTTATCGTTTGACAGGCTTTTATTGTTTAAAATTTTCTTTATACGAGTTGAAAGTAACTTGGAAAAATTTTCAAGTCACACACAATTCACCCCCTCATGAGTGTATTTGCTTTATCAATATGGTGTCTTCTTGCCTAACTCCTCTACTATTTTTTGATTCCTTGGTTCACCATTCACCAACATACTAAAAGTAATAGTTGAGATGCATTGTTCAATCAATTTGATAAATTGTTTAGAGAAACCAAAAGCTTCTAAAGATAATAGTATGAAATTCTAGTTGATTAAATCAAAAGCCTTCTGAAAAATAATTTTCATAAAACAAATTTTAATGGATTCATTCCTTTAATGTCCTTTAAAAAGCTTTTATGCCAATAAGATATTGTCAACTAATTTTTTCCCCTTAATGTAGGTGCCCTGGGACTTGTAAATTATAGAATCCATAATAATATTGAGCCTAGTAGAAATGATCTTAGAGATGATTTATAAATGATATGATAATAAGTAATTGACCTAAATTCATTTAGGAATTTTGGATTTGGCATCTAGTAACTAAGGAAATATAAGTTTTTAATAATTTTTTATGGAGTTTCTTGAAATTAAAAAATTTTTAAAAATTGAGGTTCAATCAAGTTCTAATATTCTTTGAAAAAAAGAATTAAGTTCCAACCATCTAGAGTTGAGGCTCTGATAGAGTTGAAACTAAAAAGACCACTTCCAATCTCTTGTGAGCTAATAGGTCTATTAAGCTCTAAAGACATATCTTCATAAAAAGACTTAGATATGAAAGAATTTAGCACTCGTCTTAAGGAGTTACAAGTAAAGGAAGACTTTAAGGATTCCTACAAATACTTTAATGTCATATTTTTAAGCTCCTTATGATTCCATACCTTTTCCATATTCTCTTTAAAGAGGTTAGTAATTTCTTAGAGTTTCTTTTGGCTAGAATGGATTTAAAGTATAAAGATGAGTTCCTTTCACCTTATCGAAAGGCATAAGACCTTATATTATTATTTTAGTTGATATCCTTTAAGTTTTATAACAAATTTTATAAACTTGAATGAAGCAGATATGGTTGGAATATTCAATAATTTATATATTTCTATTGATGAGTGGTCTTACTTGTTGCCAAAATTAACTTTATTATATGGGAATTCCATTATACATAGTTGATTGACTAATGCTTGTTTCTCTAACTCCTATATTAGCCAAGCAAACGCTAGAATCATTTTAGGGACCTTTAGAGAAAATCTCTCCTTTAACCTTTAATGTAAAAAAAGGTGCAGTTGAAATCACCAAATATCATCCAAGGCATGCTCATGTTTGACTTCCTACTTTCGAGATCTTTCCATAGCGTAGTTCTTTGAAATGTTAACTCCAAAGCATACATAAAAGAGAAGCAGACTCAAAATTTACTCATTTTAATTTTAGTGTAAAGATGTATTTTGTATTCATTAATAATATAGCCTAAAACTTTAAGCTTGTATGGATCATCAACTACTACAATCTTCCTATTGAAATGTGTTAATGATTGGAGATAATTTTTCAAGTGCTAATCTAGATAAACCATAGCTTCTTGCATTGAATTTCTTTTAGTTTGGTTTCCAAAAGGCTAATTAGCATTGGTTTTATTTAAAAGAGATAATTAAAAAGGACTTGTTATTTTTTGGTATTATTGATTCCCCTTATGTTCCAAGCTAGGACTGATATTGAGAGAGACTTAAAGGATTAGATGTACCCTACACTTTAACCTTCCTCTCTAATCTCATTTTTATATTTAGAGTATATGCATATGAATTTAAAGATACAATTTTACCATCATCCATATTGGTTATACCTGTTATTACATATTTATTGTCAACAATAACCTCTATAATCATAAAGATTTCATTGGCCATAAATTTAGAGATAGCCATTCCTACCATAAAGTTTATAGGTGAGATTTTTTTTTTCTCAATTGTGTATGTTCATCATAAGATGTAAAATTGTTTAATTCCATTCCTCTTCCTTCTTTGGTTATTTTATCTGTCACATTTTTGGAAGTAAACCCATTGGTTTGCCTATTCTTTATATTCTCTTTTGTTTTGTTAGGGCTCAAATTTTCTATTTTACTTGTTTATCTCCATTTCTTTCTTTGCTGATTGAGAGATGGTTCCCAATGATACGTTACTAGCACATAATACTCCGCTAATTCTTCTAAACCATCAATCCTTATTATAGGAATTGCTTCTAGGATATTTTGACTAATTGTATTTTGAACATATAAACTTGCAAAGCCAATCTTTTTCATAGATATATTGAATTCATCCATATATAAAGATTCCCTTATTTAACTTGCAAGATAACTTAGGCTTGTTGTAAACCAATATGCAAGTATAATATTATAAATATTGATCTATAATGGGATATTCTTGAGATTTAGTTGATCTAGCTGTAACTTAGGTGCCCTTTTTGAAGAAAAATTAGTTTATCATTCATATGCCATAAACTTGCTTCTAATATATTTTGAGCCTCCTTTATTGAGCCAAATTTGAAGATGTATAGCCCTCAACGATTTCTTAGAGTTTTTGATAACCCCATTTTCTTCTAGTGAGAATTATCCTAAGGTTGCATAAAAAGGTAGGCAAGTCTCTTATTTATAAAGATGCCAACTAAGCAAGTGATCTATTTAGTTGTAACTTGTTCCAAATTTTCCTTTGGTAAAGCGACTATGAGTTTCCCTTCCTTACTAGGAGGGAAGTAATTTAGCTTATCTATTAGAGAAACATCACCAACCATCTAACATTAGGTTCTTTTAGTATTGCTTGTGAGCCTATTTGATCCATTAGAAGTTACTAGACCATCATATGAGGAATTAGTAGGAGTTAATCCTTTATTAGGCTCATTAGAACTTACAAAAGCACTATTTCTATTAAAGATAGACTAGAACACCTCAAAAAGGGTGACAGTTAGACAATAAAAGAGCCATCTAAATTGGTAAAGTGGGAAAAGTGGATGCTACAAAAGATGAAAGTTAGCTCCTAAAGAGGAAAGATGAAAAAAAAGCTACTAAAGAATGATTAATAGGTTTAAAAAAGAAAGGAAAGAAGAAGAGAAAATCAGATCAGTTAAAGCAATTGTGAAGAATCCAAGAGGAGAAAAAGGATGTTGAAAGAGCTAAAAGGTTTGAAGAGAGCACAATCAATCTCTTGTAGCTTGTCAAAAGAGGAAAAACTCAAAGGAAGAAGTGGAGTAATGGGAAGAGCATAAGCAAAATGACATTGGAGAATAAAAGAGAGTATGAGACCAATAGGATGAAGATTAGAAATAAATTTCTATGATAGTTGAGCATGAGCCAACTTGAAGAAAAATCCATCTTAAATGGATGGAGTACTAGCAATTGGAATCCCTTAGATTGATACCTTTCTTTGTTTCTCGAACAACCTTTCTCCTTCTCATCTCCTTATTATGCCTTCATTCTCCCTCCTGATGGTTTAGTAATTAGAAAGTGTTTGTTATCTTGCTAAAGAAGAATTCCTTTTTTCAACCAGCTATAAGTTCATCATCACTTTTGTTTAGGTACATAAATTGGCTCGCGTTAACAAACAGGGCACTTCTTTGTGCTTAAAGATAAACTGAGATATGCAGCGTTTCCGGTTTATACATTGGTCTGCTTGCCTGTGACTCTTTTCGCTATAGCCCAGTTCCCATTATACTTTGATCTTATTTGGGCTACATGGAAACATGTTCCTCAACGTAG
>JANZXP010000004.1:20110903-20121296 GCA_027576715.1 Erythroxylum flavicans | reverse complement strand
AAGAAATAAACTCCTCCACCCATAGACATTCTAATTAAATCCTAACCAAAACAAATTAATCAAACTCAACCTCAAAATAAATTGAACATATGCTTATTTAGTAAGAAAAGGAATCAGGGCCCAACACTATTTGTTATCCGGTTAAAGATAACTTAGCCTAATGTCAAAACACTGAATTCCTCATGTAGGGAACCATGATGACTTCAGGTCAGAGGACTAAAGTCAAATCATATTCAGAATCACTAATGACATGAAACCATGTAGTGTTCTCTCTGTGGGTCAGTCCAATATATGTTCTCTGACATATATCTATGTTTCTGATTTAATAATTCATATCTATGATCAGTAAACCATGATCATCAATCAGAACACATACTAGCCTTAATTAATTATCGTTCCACCAATAACGATCGACCAGGGACAGTTTAGAATAGTATTATAATGCTTATGGTTTTAATATCATGTCACATACTTGATGACATAAGCCTAATACTATTCATGGATGTAAATCACATTACATAAATAATATACATTCAAATATAAAAAAATCCCTCATAATATATTATTAATAAGTCAGAATGTCAGTATAAAAGTCAAATATGACCATTGGCCTAGGGCACACTACTAACACATTGGGCACCTTTGGTGAGAAAAACAACCCATTGGCAAGGTCATTAGGCACCTTCAGTGAGCAAAGCAACCAGTTGGCACGATTGATGGCATCTTCAGTGTGAAAAGAGCCCATTTACATAGTCTCTGGGCACCTTTGATATGAAAAGAGCTCGTTTACATTATCGTTGGGCTCCTTTGATGGGCAAAAGATCCTATTGACCCGTTGTTGGACACCTTTGATGAGAAAACAACCCGTTGGCACGTCTTTGGTAGGCCAAACAACCCATTGGTAAGGTCACTAGGCATGTTCTATGAGAAAAAAACCTGTTAACATAGTCGATGGGCAAGTTTGGTAAGAAAAAGCCCATTGGCACAGTCATTAGGTACCTTTGGGGAGAATTGAGCCCATTGACACCCCTTTAGTGGGCAAAACAATTGTAGTAGGCAACAAATTGTTGGCATGGTTGCTAGGCACCTTTGGTAAGCAAAAAAACTTGTTGACATACTTGTTGTGGGTAAAACAATCTATTAATATGGTCACTAGAAACCTTTGGTGAGCAAAACAATTTGTTGTCACGGTGCTGGGCACCTTCGGTGACAAAGCAATCTATTGGCAAGGTCACTGGGCACCTTTAATGGGAAAAAAGTCCATTGCAATGGTCGTTGGGCACCTTTGTTGAGAAAACAACCTATTGGCACACCAGTGTTAGGCGAAACAATCCATTAGCATAGTTGTTGGGCATCTTTGTGGGTAAAATAACCTTTTGGCATGGTCTCTAGCCACCTTCGAAGAGCAAAACAACCCTTTAATGCACTTGTAGTGGACAAAATAACTTGTTGGCATAGTCGGGGGGCACCTTTGGCACACCTGTGATTAGCAAAATAACCAATTAGCATGGTCGTTGGGTAAGTTTGATAAGCAAAACAACTCATTGACATAGGCTTTGGGCACCTTGGTGGGCAAGACAACCCATTGTTATGGTGGCTGGGAACCTTTGGTGAGCAAAACAATTCGTTGGTATGGTCATTAAGCACGATTGGTGAGAACATAACCTGTTTGCATAGTTGCTAACCGCGTTAGGTGATAAAAGAACTCATTGGCACATCTTTGGTTGGCAAAACAACCCATTGGTATTGTCGTTAGGCACCTTTGGTGAGCAAAACAACCCATTGGAACGGTCAGTAGGTACCTTTGATAACAAAATAGCACCTTCAGTGTGAAGAAAGCCACTTAACACTGTCATTGGGCACCTTCAGTGGGTAAAAAAGCCTATCAAAATAGTTGCTGGGCACCTTTGGTGAGAAAACAATCAATTGGCAGATTTTTGGTCGGTAAAATATCCCATTAGTATGGTCGCTAGGCACCTTTAGTGAGAAAACAACTTGGCGGCACAGTCACTTGGCAACTTTGGTGAGAAATGATCCATTGGAACTATTGTTATGCACCTTTAGTGAGTAAACAACCTATTGGCATGGTCACTAGGCACCTTCAATGAGAAAACAACTAATTGGAATGATTGTTGGGAACCTTCGGTTAGAAAAAAGCCCGTTAAACACTATTATTGGGAAAAACAACCCATTGACATGGTTGCTGGGCATCTTGGTCGGTAAAATAGCCCTTTGGCATGGTCGCTAGCACATTTAGAGAGGTAAATAACCCACTGGCATTCCTGTAGTAACCCGTTGGCATGATCGCAGGACACCTTGGCACACCCGTGGTGGGAAAAATAACTCATTAGCATGATCACTAGGCAAGTTTGGTGAGCAAAACAATTCGTTGACATGAGTTCTGGGCACCTTGGTGGGAAAATTAATTACAAGAATTAAGTCCAACCAATCAAATCATAAATTCAACACAAAAGTACTAACAAGTGAGTAATATGCAATCACAATAGAAATCAACCCAAGGATTTTACCAACTTATAAGAAAGGGGATTTTACTTATCATTAATGTTAACCTAGCTGATTATGAGTCAATAGAGAGTCAGTTCTAGACTATCCTATGGATGATTACTCTCTCTCAATTTATAACCATTAAACCTAAATTATAAACCCTCATCAGGTTATGGAATTTGCAATCTCTAAATTCACAAATCATCCAAAACCCTAATTAGATCTGAAGCACTCTAGTAAATTATTGGAACATCACACAGGATCTCTCTCTGCACAATTACCAATATGACTTGACACGGTTTCTATTAAATCACCTTACTCTCGTTAATCCAATTTCATCGTTTTTCATTCAGTTTATCGTTTCAGTTTATTAACAAATTATGCAAGAATGTAATTAAATCACGATATTCACTCAATAAATACAATCGAATAAATTAGGATTAGTCAGCTTTGTCATCCTCTTCCTTCTTCTTCTTTCTCTCTCTTGGTATTCTTTCTTTAGGTTTAAAGTGTGGCTAATGTAAAAAGCTACTTTGTGCTCCTTTTAATGTTTTTTGAAAAGACTTTTACGTTTTACGTAACCCTAGGGTCTTTTCGAGGTCTAAAAGGTTCAAAAAGTCCCTCAAAACATGAAGTTCATAAGTAGCTGCTTGTATGCACGACGTAAGCCACGACCATGGCCCTATAGATCAGGATCGTGGCCTACATCGAAGCCTTTTTTTCATGATTGTATCCTAATAGACAATTGTAAGCTGCTGTTTCGGCTCGAATGTCTTCCTAAACTCCTTCGTTCTTCAATACTAACCCTGAAACACTAACAAACACATCAAGGTACCTAAAAAATATAATATTAAAGCTCAAAAGCTTATACTAAGCCATAAGACACTTAAAATACAAATAATTAACAAACTAACACAATTCTAACCTAAACACAAACAAATGATCAAATTAACAGCTTCAGATATGTCAAACTATGCCTTAAAACACGATGCAAATTACACTTAACGACATCCCCACACTTAAATGTTTGCTTGTCCTCAAGCAGAAAAAATAACAAACAACACAAAAACACAAAGCGCACAATGTAATAATAAGGCAATGGCTTCAACTTCACGATACAATTTTAACTCTAAACTCAATCATTCAAGTTATTCCAAAGTACTAACCTGCAAATCCACCTATAGTAACTCTAAACTAAATATACAATTAATCAAAACTTAAATGTGAAGTTTATTCACCCTTTTTAATTATACACACACATTAATAATTATTTGATCAATCAAACTTTATAATAAATCCTAAGTATGTTTTAATGAAATTTTAAGATACTTACATGTTCGGTAAGTTTTTATTAGAAAATATTTTTTGTTACTTTTTATGGACATAGACCTAGTCTTTTTACACGGAGGCAAACATTGGTGATGAATGTTGATTCGGTTACACTACTAAGTTGTGTTTTAAGTAAGTTGCTTAGTTAGAATGTCATTATAGCCTTTTCACACGAAGGCACACATATGTGATCCTTGTTGATTTGGTTACTCAGTTACATCACGTTTTCAACTGACTACTAGCTCTATTCATAACCCGAAGGCTAGAGGAATAGTTATTTATTTAAAATTTACAAAAACGTTTAGTTCTTTTTTTTAATGCCTACCTTGTTACTTTATCTACTCTTTTTCATGAAAAAAATTCTAGCAAAGCTACTTAGTCGAAAGACCTAAAATTATGAATGAATGTGACAGCTTATAGGGTGATAAACTAACACTAAATCTTAATTAAATTGCATATTTTAGTCAATGAACCTATATCATTAATTTTGCGAGCTAATGACTCTTTATAAGCTAATAGATTATGTTCAAAATTAAATTGATTTCGTTCCATCAAAGCCATAGATACATTCACATAATTCACAATATGTAATCTAAAGACATTAACATAACATTATGTAAAATTCGCATTCAAAGCAAAACACATAACCCTCCACACACTTTAAAATATATTATCCTCAATGTGAGAAGGAGACAAACAAACCAACATGGAAGCAAATAACATGAAATAAAATAAAACAAAAATAAAGACTAAATTTAAACGAAAAGGATTAGAAATGAAACCATTGCTGATAAAGGTGATGATGGTGAGGTGTTGAGACCAAATCCGCTTGATGCTCGAGATTGTTGTCTTATCTTGGAATTGCTTAAAGAGAGTAAGAGAATTAGTAATCCTAGATCATTTCAAATTAGTAAAAGTTTATTTAAAATTCAAAAAAATATAACTAAACACAATAATTTAAATCTAACTACTAAACGTGCTAATTTATGGTCATTAGCTTGACCTTGCATCCTTAGAGGCATCTTTAATTTTTCAAACAGAAGGAAATCACTTCCTTTCCCTTGGGAACCACTCCTCTAATATATATTTTGCAATGATGCCTATTGACCTTAAAAGTTTCCTTGTTAGCATTTTCAAGTTTGAGGGCTCTATGATCAAAAACTTGAATAATTGTAAAATGTCCACTCCATCAATATTTTAGCTTCTCTAGAAATAGCCTCAACCTTGAATTATATAGCGGCACTACATCTCCTACCTTAAATTCCTTTTTCTTCAGATAATAATTGTGCCATTTCATTACCTTCTCCTTGTAAGGTTTTGCATTTTCGTACGCAATGTAATGAAACTCTTTATGTTCATCTAATTGCAAAAGTTAGTTTTTTCCTGCTTATTTCTAATCAAAATTTGTAGCTCTTATCGCCTAATATGCCCAATGTTCTAGTTCAACTGATAAATGACAAGCTTTTCTATATACAAGATTATAAGGAGTTGTTTTGACAAGTGTCTTGAAAGTAGTCTTATAAGCCCATAAAAGATCATCTAACTTCATTGCCCAATCCTCCTTGGGACTGTTCACTGTCTTTTCCAAAATTCATTTAAGCTCCTAGTTGACAAATTCCACTTAGCTATTAGTCTACAAATGATAAGGCGTAGCAATGAGATGGTGAACTCCATATCTTTTTAGAGGGCATCAAAAGATCTATTGCAGAAATGTGTACCTCCATCACTTATTATCATTTGTGGGACTTTAAATTGATTGAATAATCATTTGATGAACTTTTTCACAACCTTTCCATCATTGGCTGGAGATGCCACTCCTTTAGCCCAATGTTAGTCCTAATCCACCCCCACTAAAATGTAAATGTTCCCTATTGAGGATGAAAAAGGACCCATAAAATCGATGCCCTATATATTGAAGACTTCTACTTCTAAAATGTTGGATAAAGGCATCTTATCTCTTTTGGAGATGTTATATATTCTTTGACATTGATAGCATTGTGCTACAAAAGTTTGAGCATCCTTAAATAGCTGTGGCTAATAAAATACACTTTTGAGTATCCGAGCTGCCATTTTGTTAGCTCCATAATGGCCAACATATTGACCTTCATGACATTGCTTTAAGATGTCTAACATTTCTTCCTCTAGAACACATCGTCGAATTAAACTGTCTGCGCATGTTCTATATAAAATTGACTCATCCTGTAGATATCAAGTATACTTATACAGAAATCTCTTTCTTTTCTTGGCTCACATTCCCTTCCTTCATGTCTTGATAAGTCGTCTGCAACCACATTTTATGCTCCCTTTTTATCTCTCACTTCTATATCAAATTCCTGTAAGAGTAGCACCCATTGAATGAGTCTTTGTTTCACATCCTTTCTGTTGAAAAGATATTTTAACATTGTGTAATTGATGAATACAATTACCTTTTACTCCTAGAGATATGATCAAAATTTACGACATACGTACACCACTGCGAGTAATTCCTTCTCTGTGGTGGTTAATTAAGCGCAACCTTTTACCTTTTCTTTGGCTTAATATACAACCTATGGCTTAGTTTCTTGCATCGCACATAACCTCAAATGTAAGTGTCCAGTTTGGTGGTGATAGAATTAGTGTTGATGTTAGTGCCTTCTTTAGTTTGTTGAAGGTAACATACACTTTTCTTTAAACACAAACGTCACATCCTTGACTAATAGATTTATCAAAGGTCTTGTAATTTGTGGAAAGCCTTTAATAAATCGATGGTAAAATTCTTCATGATCTAAGAATCCTAGCATACCTTTTACATTGTTTGGTGGTGGGAGTTTCTCTATAACTTTTATTTTTTCTCTATCCACTTCAAATCCTTGGTGTGAGATTTTATACCTTATCACTCTCCCTTCTTGCATAATAAAATGTCATTTCTCCCAATTTAGCACTAAATATGACTCTTCAAATCTTTGAAGCACTCTGTCAAAATTGGTTGAACATATTTTAGAAGAGTCTACAAAAAGTGAAATCATCTATGAGCACCTCTATTATATCTTCAATCATATTGACAAAGATAGACATCATACATCTTTGAAATATAGTCGGGGCATTGTATAATCAAAAGGCATTCGTCTGTACATAAAGATACCATAAGGATATGTGAATGTGGTCTTTTCTTGATTATCAGGGTAGATGAAGATCTGATTGTATCGATACCATAAGGATAGGTGAATGTGGTCTTTTCTTGATTATCAAGGTAGATGAAGATCTGATTGTATCCGGAACATCTATCTAAGAAGCCATAAAATGAAGTCTATAAACAAGAAAGGAAAATGGTTTTTTTTTATTCACTGAGTTGAGTTTGCGATAATCTATACACACTCCCCATCTTATGACCGTTCTTATTGAAATTACTTCCCCACTCTTGCTTTCTATTACCATCATTCCACTCTTTTTAGGTACACATTGTAGTGAACTGATCCATTCACTATCGGAGATGGGATAAATTATCCCTGCATCAAAAAGTTTGATTATTATTAGTAGTGTGCCCTAGGCCAATGGACATATGTGACTTTTGTACTGACATTCTGACTTACTAATAATATATTATGAAGGATTCCTTTATATATGCATGTAAATTATTTATGTAATGTGATTTTCATTCCATGAATAATATGAGGCTTATGTCATTAAATATGTGACTTGATAGTAAAACCATAAGCATTATAATACTATTCTAAATTGTCCCTGGTCGATCGTTATTGGTGGAATGATACTGAATTAAGGCTAGTAGGTGTTCTGATTGATAATCATGTTTTACTAGTCATAGATATGAGTTCTTAAATCATAAACATAGATATATGTTAGAGAACATATATTGGACCAACCTAAGGAGAGAACACTACATGGTTTCATATCATTAGTAAGATATTCAGCTACCTACGATGAACAGTGTTTTTGTCAGTGAACATAGTTGTGGTGATCAGTGTTCTCCGGAGGGTCTGCGTCTCCAGATGATGAAGAATAGTGCCACATGCAAGATGAGGCAGCTAGGGATCTTCTACTGTTATGAAACTGGCAGTGAACAGTGACCGCAGTTGTGAACAGGGATGCGACAGTGGGGACGACTTGTGCATTAGTTGCTCCATGCCCCTGCCAAAATCAATTTTTTACCTGAACAGAAGAAAAGGTTAGTAAAAGACACCTCTCCGCTTCAAATGCTCCAAGGGCCATGTAAAGCTGATCTTAGCCAAATCTTTAGCGCCCAACCCAGGCTCCCCGACTTCATTTTGTTCTTGCCCCTAGTCTTCTCCAGTCCATATTGCCATCGACCTCTGTGAGCAATGTTCCCACCTGCATAAGGTAGCTCATCAGAAGTACTCCACCCTCTCACCCTCGTCTTTACCATGCCATCTTAAGGAATTTAGCATACCTGTAGGCTAGCTCGCAACGAAACACTCTGCACAGAAGACCCGCTGTGGATCCGCCTGGTTTAAGTGGTGGGTTTTGTCTACTCCAACCCAACCCTTTTACATTGTGAAGCAGCATATTGCCTATCTACCTAGTTGTCCAACGTCCCTAGTGCAACCAATTTTGAAATCAAACTAGTATCAACGGGGTTATTACACATGTAGCCATTAGGATAAAGGAACCATCAGCCCAATTTCATAAAATCACAGAGGAAAGGCCTGGGAGTGCACGGCCCAATTGAGTAAGGAAAACCCATGGGCCCCATTTCATCCATAAGTGGGCTAGAACTAAGCTCCCCTTGCACCCTTAGAACCATGAAGGTTCCCCGAAAAAAAGAGAAGAAGATCTCATCTAAAGGCATTAGAATGTGATGAGGTCCATTGGGAAGATTCTATAGAGGATTCTATACATGACCGTTTTAATCTTTATGACCACATCTAGTCTGGTGGCAGAGGCTGTTTAATAAGATTAAGTTCAACAGCTTTACTCTGGAGCCGTTCTTAGTTGGTGGAGCGATTTGTTTGGTCAATTCTGTTAACGAACAAGACCTCAGTCTACTAACTAGCTACACAGAGGTGACCTTCTATGGCCAGCTTCTTAGAGGGACTAAAGCCTTCTAGAATAAGGAAGTTTGAGGCAATAACAGGTCTGTGATGCCCTTAGATGTTCTAGGCTGCACATGCGCTACACTGATGTATTCAATGAGTCTATAGCCTAGGCCGACAGGCCTAGGAAATCTTTAAAATTTCATCGTGATGGGGATAGATCATTGCAATTGTTGGTCTTTAACGAGGAATTCCTAGTAAATGCGAGTCATCAGCTCGAGTTGACTATTTCCCTACCCTTTGTACACACCGCTCGTCCTTCTTACCGATTGAATGGTTCGGTGAAGTGTTTCGATCATGGCGATGTGGGCGGTTTGTTGCTGGCGATGTCACGAGAAGTCCACTGAACCTTATCATTAAGAGAGGAAGGAGAAGTCGTAACAAGGTTTCCGTAGGTGAACCTACAGAAGGATCATTATGGAATCCTACGAAGCAGAATGACCCATGAATAAGTTGTCCCTCGAATGTAAGAGGGGGCCTCAGGGTGAGAAATCTGCTTAAAAGCCCCGCCCGTGCTGGCAGGGGTGCGGTTCAACCAACCATCCACAGCATAGGGAGCGCCAAGGAACATGATAACGAATGGGCCTGCACTCCTTAGCCCGAGAACGGGAGGTAGTGCCCCACTTCATTACGAATCAAAACGACTATTGGCAATGGATATCTCGGCTCTCACATCGATGAAGAATGTCACGAAATGCGATACTTGGTGTGAATTATAGAATCCCATGAACCATCGAGTCTTTAAACACAAGTTACGCCCGAAGTCTATCGGCCGAGGGCATGTCTAGCTGGATGTCACACAACGTCGCCCCCTTTCATTAGCCCGATCTTGGGAGATAGAGGAGGGGGTAGAACTTGGCCTCCGGTGAGACAATCGCTCATGGCCAACCTAAAAATTGTAGCCCCTGGCGATGATAGCCACGACCGACGGTGGTTGAGCAAAGACCCTCGGGAGGAGTCGTACACTTGCGCCTAGCAAACGTTGAATGCAAGTTTGTGATTGTGACCCCAAATTAGGCAGGACTACCGGCTAAGTTTAAGCATATCAATAAGCAGAGGAAAAGAAACTTACAAGGACTCCCTTAGTAGCAGCAAATGAACCGAGAAGAGCCCAGCTTAAGAATCAGATGCCCCTAGCGTTCAAATTGTAGTCTGGAGAAGCATCCTCAGTTGTGGACCAAACTCAAGTCCCCTAGAAGGGAACGCCAGAGAAGGTGAGAGCCCCGTCGTGCCCAAACCCTGTCGCACCATAAGACGCTATCTACGAGTTGGGTTATTTGGGAATGCAGCCCAAATCAGGCAGTAAATTCTGTCCAAGGCTAAATACGGGCGAGAGTCCGATAGTAAACAAGTACCGCGAGGAAAAGATGAAAAGTACTTTGAAAAGAGAGTCAAATAGTGCTTGAAATTGTCGAGAGGGGAGCAGATGGGGGGCACTAATTCCCCTCTACAATAATTGCATGCATAAATAGATCAAAAGGACTTGCTTAGGTTTGTAATGTAGTAAGGGT
>JANZXP010000004.1:20089384-20101043 GCA_027576715.1 Erythroxylum flavicans | reverse complement strand
GATATGTGAAATATATGATATGTGATGCAATTTGTTAAATGGAAAGTTGTGAATTATGTGCTTATATGATTTGATATGTGGCATGAATTGGGTGAACCATTGAGGATGGTTACATCATTGAGTTCGCAAAACTCACTAAAATTACAACGTTAATATTTCCAGTCCGAGAGAGGACATTAGAGATAGACAGACTCTACTAGAAGACTAATTCTTGTACTTTTGTCAAGAAATGGCTCAAAGGTCGATCAGCTGAGACTGAAGGAGTAGTTAGAAATTTTTGTACAAATTCTCTTTTAAGCATTGTGTTATGTATAGGGTTTGATATTGTATATATTTGGATGGTTTTGTAAAGCTACAATGTCATTTTGGTTTTTATGAAACGAAATGAAGAATGCAGTTTGATTTTAAAATTTGATGACTTTTACGTATAATAGTTGATGCCATGATTATGTTGGATATGTGTTTGCTCTAACACGCCATTATTATAGATTATATACTGGAATGTCCATTGGGTGTTCTGGTATGTAATTTATGATAGTGGGGTGTTACAAGGGTTTTTGCATTCTGAGTTAAAATTGCCTATACTAGTTAATATACTTGGACCTCCATATTGTGTATTAAAGAGGCATGGTTCTTAGTGACTTGCATGAACTTGATTTCAAACCTACTATGCGGTTCCTCCATGCCTCCAATTTTATCTAAAATCCTCTCCAGCTTAGACTCCATTGAGCTCGGCTTATCTTGTTGGAAAACTGGTTATCTTTGAGGTCTGAATTGTCCTCTAGCATTGCTCGTCCACGAGAACTTAGGGTGATTTTTGCACCTAGGGTTATATGTGTTAGAGTAGGGATTATTTCCCCCTCCTCATCCATATTGGGTTCCCATATAATTAACTTACTCCAGATCACTATACTTCATAAAGAAGCAGTCCACCGTATCATTGTCCGTCTGTCCACAGAGTTAACACTTTAATTGCACTGCTTTGATCAAAGTCGAGGATGAAGCCTTCATGTTGTTGAGCTGTCGAGTTATGTTGTCAATTTTCTCTTGCATTTTTGTCATTTGACCAATAGCTACAACTCCTTTTTATCCTCTAAAGGTAGTGGTTTGTCTACTCTGATCATTTGTCCATAGCCAGCAATTGCTCACCATCTTCTCTATTAGCTGTTCTGCTTCATCTACCATCTTTCTAATTAGTGATCCACCTGAAGCTGCATCAATTGTGCCTCTCGTATGTGGGGTTACTCCATTATAGAATGATTGCAATAAGAACTCCTTAGGTAAGTTATGGTGCTGGGTTAAGGGCGTGATACCAGGCCTTTGGTCTATCTCTTAGGGTAAAAGGAAAAAGCCTAATTCTTATCGCATCCTCTAACATTTGATGGTATCGAAAGATATCATAGATTACAAGGAAATTTACTATATGTCCATTCAGGTCTTCATTCGTTAGTCTATAGAATTGCACATTCTGTGAGAGCATATTTAGGAGTGTTAGTTTAATTTTGAAAGAGCTGTTTACACGGGTGGCCTAGCTACTCGTTGGTTAGCCGTATTGAACCCTGGTCTCATGAAATCCATAAGGGTTCTTTTTTGACATCTTTGGTTTATTTCGTGATCTAAATCTTGCTAAAATTCCTCGACCATTGTTCCTTTTTCGATGTCTCCTTTTTCATATTGAGCTTTCCTAATTGATTGTCCTAATTGAGTGATATCTATCTCTAAGGTTTTAGCTGCACAACTAGAACTTCTCATAAATTTTATGTTCATGTAAGAGCACAGATTTAGAAGTGGAAAGAAAATATAGAAAATAACAACTAACTAAAACAACTTAAACTAAAGAACTAAACTAATCGTCTCCTCATCAATGGTGCAAAAAAACTTGATCGAGTGTTTAGTTATGTGTAATTTTTAATTATTAACCTTAAATAATTTGCAAGCACACGATTTGTTAGTGTAACACTAAAGGTGTCAATCTCATGAGGAGGGAGTTAATCTAATCCTCAAATCTAAGGCCAGTAATAATAACAGAAACCCAAGATGCGATGAAACTAAAAAGAGAATTCAATTCAATCAATCAAATTAAGAATCAAATATGAATATACTAATTATTAAGCAATTACAACACACCCAAGAATCAACTGAAAGAAATTACCAATTGAGAGAAAGGGAATTTTACCTATCTTTAATGCTAACCTAACTAATTATGAATTATCGAATTATTGGTTCTAGACTATCCTAGGGTTGATTACTATCTCTTGAGTTATAACCGTTAACCCTAAATCATAAACCCTATTCAGACTATGGAAGTTGCAATCTCTCAATTCATAACGTAAACAAATCTCTAATTATTTATGAAGTTCTCTAATAAACTATATGAAACCTATGCAAGATCTCTCTTCGCATAATTTCTCGTTCTGATTCAATTCTTGTTCTATTAAATTACCTAACTCTTGTTAATCCAATTTAATCGTTTTTCACTCAATTTAGCATTTCAGTTTGTTATCAAATTATGCAATCGTATAATTGAATTACAACGAATCCAATAAACACATAAATAATCAGATTTCATTAGTTAAATAGTAAAATTTTAAAGGTAAGTTTAGAACGTCCTCAACATTTTGAATCTTATCGTCAACTATTCAATCCAATTCTATACAATAATAAAACTAAAATTAAATAGGAAATACAATCTAAATGGATGATGGGAGGCAGCGATGTCAGGAACCTCTTGATCCGGGAAGTATGTCAAGTCAACTTTATCTCCTCTTCTCTCTTCCTTCTTCTCTTTCTCTATCTCTCAATGATTTCTCACTAGGGTTTCTCAAGGTAGTTGATGCAAAAGCTCCTTCTTTGCCCCTTTTGTTGTTCTTTAGATATCCTTTTGTGTTCTGGGTAACACTAGGATTTTTATAGGGTACGAAAGTTCAAAAAATCCCTCTAAACTTATTGTTCTTGAGTGTTTGCGCGTCTGCCTAATGCAAGCCATGATTGTGGGCCATTGCCCAGGCTTCTGTCACGATCGTGGCATGTAGGTCACGATCATGAGCCAAATTTGATGCTTTTATCACGATCGCAATCGTGGACTGTGATTTCAGCTCGAATGTCTTTGAAACTTCTCTGTTCTTCGATTTTGATCTTGAAACACTAGCAAATACATCAAAGTACCTCAAAAATATAATATTTGAGCTTAAAAGCTTGTACTAACCCATAAAACACTTAAAAAATAAATAATTAACAACTAAAAAAATTCTAACCTAAACACATATTAAATGATTGAATTAATGGCTAAACATACATCAAACTATGTCCTAAAACACGATACAATTTATACTTATTAGTTCCCTTTTGGAGTATTGGAAAATTAAACAAATAAATCATTTTGTAAGATATTTAGGCAAAACATTACACGCCTATATGAAGTGATAAATAACTTAAAGAGAGTGACCTATACTATAGTTTCCTTTCTAATGGAAATCTAGAAGTCAGTTCCTAATTATATTCCCCTCAAAAGGTTAGATGAGGATGACTCTTTATTTGAAGACTATGTCTCCATTTCACACACATAGAGCATGAGCAACTCAAACAATCCAAATTTTGGTAACCAATTGGAAGGATATTTACTACAAGAGAGTTTTAATGGCTTATGAACTTACATCCTAATGAGAATGATACCGATAAAAAAAAGAATTCCATTAATACTGAGAAAAACTGATCCAAGTCTAAAGGAAGCTCAACAAGTAGAAGTATTAGTGTATAAGATATCTTCTTAGACTTCTCATATCTCCCAATTAGAAAGAACATTCTTTCCATAAGAAGGATATAAGGACTTTGATATGGAAAATGAGAATACTAAGGCCACTATCAAAAATATGTATATAGAGATACCAATAAAGAGACCAGAGGGGAAGGAGATTACATACATAGTAAAATATAAATAAGATACAATATTAATTCATAAAGGAGATGAAGAAAGATTTAAGACATAACAAAGTCTGGGTTAGGTAACAATTTCAAATTAATGAGCGATAGGAGATCTAATTAGGAAAAAAAGAGCTCCAAATCTATTACCAGCAATGACAATCCTAGCAGGGCTTAATTACCCTAAGAAACATTTAACTTTACAAAATATTTTAGGAGTTATTAATCCTTTTATTGTATGACTCTTGGAAACTAGATTAAAGGAGGAGAAATGCAAGAACTTGAATCCTTTAAAAAAACATTGTTAATTGATCTCTAATAACCAAAATCATTTTTATGTTAGAATTATGATTGCTTATAACCGTGACAGACTTGAAGTGCTATATACTATCATTAAGAAGTACTTTGTTCATCTTTATATTAAAAAGATTTTGAAGAAAGTTAAATTCTAGATCAATTTTTTTATTCTTATACGCATGCACATTAAAAGGTCAATTTGTGGAACAAGTTGAAAGAATTAGGAGCCACTATTTGCTTGCCATGTATTATGCTTAGTAATTTAAATAACATATGCCGATAGGTTTTTATATAAAAATATCAATACTGCAAGTATACAAATTGTAACTTGTAATATAAAAAGTATCGTTGTCGTGAGGATTAATTGGATACCTAACAAAATAAATAAAATTTTGTTTAGGGTAATAAAAAATTGGTTGAATTAAAATAAATAAAATAAACTAATAAAATCAAATAAGTGAATAATTGAGATTAGCAATAAGAATAAAGTTAATCAATAATAAAAACTTAGAAATTGTTATATCCTTATTTTGTCTTCCCTTTATCTTTTTGATTTAATTTATGGTTGATCCTAGATATCCTAAGGTTTTGATTACCATCTTTTGATATATAATCAAGTAATCCTAATTGAAATCGATAATAATGGAATTACAACCTTTTGATTCACAAAACTACTCCTAACTATTCAATTGAATTTGAAATAATTCTAGGGATAATTAATTCGCAATTAAGATTTGTCTACAATTGTTTATTAATTTGATAATTGCAGGTCTATTACGCTACCAACTCTTGTTGTGCATCTTAACATAAATAACTTAATCAATCTCTTTAGTTATTACCAAGTATCATAATGCATTCATAGATGTATTAAATTTAACAAGAATAAAGTAATTTAACAAAACAAATCAAGAATAATCACTAATATGAATTGGAAACTCATAATCATGTTCAATATCCTAATAATTGAAATCAACATCCAAAATAGTGAAATAGATGAACAAAAAGAAAGAAAATAGTTTGTGACTTGATCTAGAAATTTAGAAATTCTAGAGTTTTTTTTATATCTCTTTGTTGGTCTTCTTCGAATCTGATGTGAATCCTACTTTTTAGTGTTTTTCTTTCCATTAAATACTTATCGAGGCTACTAGGGTTGTTTCTAAGATTTTTTCACTTAATTTTGTTTAAAAAATAACCCTAAAACATCAAAAGTATAAAAAACCCTTGGGTGCTGGAAAACACTGTGCCACGATCATGGCATGTCATGTTCATACCCTTTTGCAATGATTATGACTTCTTCCATGCTTCAAATTCTTCTTCTTTTCTTCAATTTTCTAGTTTCCATTCACTCCCAAACATATCAAACACTCATTGAAATATAAAATTAAAATCAAATTGTTGCTCGAAACAAATCAAACAATAAAACACGAAAACACTAACAATAACACAATTCTAAGTCCTAAACATATGATTATCATCTAAGGAAATACTTAAAAACATACTTAAAAACCTAGAAAACATATTATAATCCACACCTATCAACACGGTACATCCTAATAAAGTTAATGGAAGCATAAGGAATTTTTGTAATGATTTCAGGGACTACATCAGCAAGATACAAGTGACTATTATGAAGATGGAAGGCGTTTGCTATACTTATTATAACAATAAAGAATAAACATGGTTTTTAAGGAAAAAGATTCATATGGCTCTTGTGAATGAATTATGGTTCTCCATCTTTTGTAAAACTTAGCTCATTTCCAGAATCCAATGATTTCTAATCACAGTCTATAGTGATTCAAACTCTATCAAATTCCTCAAGAATCAAGCATCCCATTAGATTTATCAATCATTTGGATGAAGTAGAGAGCTTTAAGGATGCGGTCGAGAAGGCAATCAGTTTTGAAATATAAGTACAAAAACTCTATTAAAAATTCAAAAAATCACTTATGAACTAAAAGAACTTAATGAAAAGAAAGATAAGGACACTTAACTTGCAGTGAATGAAGCAAGGGAAGGACTATCTAGAGCATAAAATAATCTTTATCATTCTACTATTATTAAGGCCTTAATGGTTAAAGAGAAATAGGCATTATTGTATAATTCTTGAAATGTTATCTTCAACCACTCCTTATGGAGATAGAGAGTCAAGGTGCTCTGTCTTAAAGAATGGCATAAAAACATCTCCTTTTTTAACAAGTCAGCGATCTCAAATGACATAAAAGTCGCTTTTTACGATCATCACATAAACATCTCCAATAATCTCTCTCAAATGTTAAGGCATCATCTAATTTAGTAAAAACAATTTAAAAAATTAAATAATTATGTGACTTGTAGGATATAATAAATTCATACACTATCATCAATCCTTTAGGAAAGGAAAAAAGAAAACTACGTAGTACATTAAACTCTTATGAAAATTAAATACTTGGATCCTCTTTCCATATATTAAACTATAATCTTTTAAATGTCTCTCACATTGGCTACTTGGCCTCTTGGTATGAACACTTGGAAGTTCTCCATATTTTTACAATCGGTCCCTTTTCTGAGTTCTCCATATTTTTACAATCGGTCCCTTTTCTGAGTTTAATTGCAATTGTTTTTTATTTTTCTCTCTTAATTTTTTTTCATTTTTTACAAGTTTATCTCAATACTTAGCATTTTATGTTTTTTGTAAATGATGTTCTCCCTCATCACCCTAGTGTTTCATCTCCTTGCTCTTCATTACAGGTTACCTCCAATAAGTAACCTTCTTCCTTTATACTTTATATAGTTGTTGCCATTGTTTTGCTTAAATATATGGCATGCCTGCTCCACTAAATTTTTTTCAACATACTCCTAACATTTAAAAAGCAAAAGGTACACGCAATAGTTGGTGGTGCTTTAAATAATAAAAAGCCTTAAACAACCTAAGAGTTAATTGAAGAGTTCGCTATTAATCGTTATCAGTGACATTCCACTCAACCTAAGAGTTAATTGAAACTCTCAATAAAAGGATTGATGGATTATCAATCGTATAACAATTAGCTCAAGTGAAGTCATGTGATATATATAAGGGAGGACCTGCAGGCTATGAATGTCTAGTTGTTAACACTATTGCATAACTACCTAAACATGTTGATTATATGAGTAATACCCCTCATCCCTAAAAAATCCATATCATAAAATATACAATCCATGTTAGAGGAACCACCCAAATTTTTCTTAGAAAAATGAAAGAAATTAAAGACAAACCATCCACCAAGACTTCATCAGCACCATCCATATAAAGAGAAGAAGCCAAACATTGAAGATCTTTGTTAGGGTTGTGTAAATATAATGCCCTAGAAAGTTAGTGTTTTTATATATAACTTAATTTTTTTCCAGTTAGAGTATTGTCCATTTACCCGTATCGTTTACTTTAAGTACCATTTTGTCTCTTACTATACTTAGATGCACTTAATTCGTTATTTTCACTTCTTAGTACGCCCTAGATATGATATAATAATTACAAGTTATATTTTGGGGCCTTATATGTTTTGTCCGCCATCTTTACCAGCATTGTAGTCGGTTCTAACACTTCTAACCCCAATTTTTTAGTAAAGGTATAGGGCATCATAATAATACTCGCACTCAAATATATGAATGCTTTTCTATTTTAACTTCATTGATACTGCAAGGAATGTAAAAATCCCCTGGGTCCTCTTTCCTTTGTGTTATATTAGGGTTTTCTTTCACTATGTGCTCCTTAACTTTCTTCTTGATCGATCCACTTAGTGTGAGCTTCATTTGTAGATGTTCCTTTATGTCCTCAAAATTGTTCAATTCAACCTCCCTAGATTTCCTCGTCGCCTTACTTGAAATTGACTTCCGCTGAGCTAAAATAAGATATGGAAATTCAGGTCAAAGTTCCTCGATTGGCTTAATTATAAGCTCACTTGGAAAGAATTCTATAATTACTTGTCCTTCTCCATTGTCTCCATGTTCTTTCGTATGTTTGAGTTTCCTTTCTCGAGTCTGAGTAATGACAATGATTAGTTCCCTTAGGTTAGATTCAGTATTGCTTGGAAGGAATCTCACATTTTGAATTAAAATTGCCTCTAATAATTAATATACTTGGACCTCCATATTATATAATGAAGAGGCGTGGCTCTTAGTGACTTGCGCAAACTTGCTTTCAAGCCTCCTATGCACTTCCTCCATGCCTTCAATTTTATCTAAAATCCTATCCAACTTGGACTCCAATGAGCTTGGTTTATCTTGTTGCAAACCTAGTTGTCCTTGAGATCTAAATTGTTCCCTAGCATTGCTAGTCCATGAGAACTTAGGGTGATTTTTCCACCCAGGGTTATATGTGTTAGAGTAGGGATTGTTCCCCCTCCTCATCCATACTGGGTTCCCATATAATTAACTTGCTCCGGATTGCTATACTTCATAAAGAAGTAGTCCACCGTATCATTGTCCATTTGTCCACAGAGTTTACACTTTAATTGCACTGCTTTTACCGAAGCCGAGGACGAAGCCTTCATGTTGTCGAGTTGTGGAGTTATATTGTCAATTTTCACCTGCATTTTTGTCATTTGATCAATAGCTACAACTCCTTTTCATTCTCGAAAGGTAGTGGTTTATCTACTCCGATTATTTGTCCACAGGCAACAATTACTTACCATCTTCTTTATCAGCTGTTCTGCTTCATCTACCATCTTTCTCATCGATGATCCTCCTAAAGTTGCATCAATTGTGCCTTTTGTATATAGGGCTACTCCATTATAGAATGTTTGCAATAAGAACTCCTTAGGTAACTTATGGTGTGGGCATTTTCGTTGCAGGTTCTTATATAGTTCCCACGCTGCATGGATCGATTCCCCATCACTTTGCTGGAAGTTGGTAATCTTTTTGATAATCTTCGTGGTCTTGGCAAAGAGAAAATACTTGTCTAAAAAGGCACAAACTAGTTAATCCCAAATGGTGACATTGGCTGGGTTGAGGGAGTGGTACCAGGCCTTTTCTCTATCTTTTAGGGTAAAAGGAAAAAGCATAATTCTTATCACATCCTCTAACATCTGATGGTATCGAAAGACATAATAGATTTCATGGAAATTTACTATATGTGCATTGAGATCTTCATTCATTAGTCCATAGAATTGCACATTCTGTTGAATCATATTTAGGAGGGTTGGTTTAATTTTGAAAGAGCTGCTTGTACAGGTGGTCTAGCTACTCTTTGGTTAGCCGTATTGAGCCCTAGTCTCATGAAATCCCTCATGAAATACATAAGGGATCTTTTTTGACATCTTTGGTTTGCTTTGTGATCCAAATCTTGCTAAAATTCCTCGACCATTGTTTCGTTTGTGATTTTTTCTTCTTCTTCACGCTAAATTTTCCTAATTTATCGTCCTAATTGAGTGATATATATCTCTAAAGTTTTAGCTGCACAACTCGAACTTCTTATAAATTTTGTCTTCATGTAAGAGCACAGATTCAGAAATGGAAAGAAAATATAGAAAATAACAACCGACTAAAACACCTTAAACTAAAGAACTAAACTAATCATCTCCGTGACAATGATGCAAAAAACTTGATCGGGTGTTTGGTTATATGTAATTTTTAATCAATTAACTTTCGATAATCTGCAAGCACAAGATTTGTTAGAGTAATACTAAAGTTGTCAATCCTATGAGGAGGGATTTAATCTAATCCTAAAATCTAAGGCCAATAATAATAACAGAAACCCAAGACGCGATGAAACTAAAAATGAGAATTCAATTCAATCAATCAAGTTAAGAATCAAATACGAATATACTAATTATTAAGCAATTACAACACACCTAAGAATCAACTGAAAGAAATTACCAATTGAGAGAAAGGGAATTTTACCTATCTTTAATGTTAACCTAACTAATTATGAATTATCGAATTGCTAGTTCTAGACTATCCTAGGGTTGATTACTATCTCTTGAGTTATAACCGTTAACCCTAAATCATAAACCTTATTCAAATTATGGAAGTTGCAATCTCTCAATTCATAACCTAAACAAATCTCTAATTAGTTATGAAGTTCTCTAATAAACTATATGAAACCTATGCAAGATCTCTTTTCGCACAATTTCTCGTTCTGATTCAATTCTTGTTCTATTGAATTACCTAACTCTTGTGAATCCAATTTAATCATTTTTCACTCGATTTAGCCTTTCAGTTTGTTATCAAATTATGCAATCATATAATTGAATTACAACAAATCCAATAAACACATAAATAATCACATTTCATTAGTTCAAGAGTAAAATTTTGAAGGTAAGTTTAGAACGTCCTCAACATTTTGAATCATATCATCAACTATTCAATCCAATTATATAAAATAATAAAAGTGAAATTAAATAGGAAATATAATCTAAATGGATGATGGGAGGCAGCGATGTCAGGAAACCTCTTGATCTGGAAAGTATGTCAAGTCAGCTTCTTCTCCTCTTATCTCTTCCTTCTTCTCTTTCTCTATCTCTCAATGATTTCTCCCTAGGGTTTCTCAAGGTAGTTGATGCAAAAGCTCCCTCTTTGCCCCTTTTATTGTTCTTTAGATATCCTCTTATGTTCTAGGTAACCTTAGGATTTTGTTTAGGGTCCAAAAATCCAAAAAATCCCTCTAAACTTATTATTCTTGAGTGTTTGCATGTCTGCCTAATGCCGGCCACGATTGTGGGCCATTTCCTAGACTTCTGTCACGATCGTGGCATGTAGGCCACAATCGTGAGCCAAATCTGATGCTTCTATCATAATCACGATTGTGGGCCGTTATTTCAGCTCGAATGTCTTTGAAACTTATCCGTTATTTGATTTTAATCCTAAAACACTAGCAAATACATCAAGGTACCTCAAAAACATAATATTTAAGCTTAAAAGCTTGTACTAACCCATAAAATACTTAAAACACAAATAATTAACAACTAACAGAATTCTAACCTAAACACATATTAAATGATTGAATTAATGGCTAAACATATATCAAACTATGCCTTAAAACACGACACAATTTACACTTATCGGTATCCTTTGGAGTATTGGAAAATTAAACAAATAAATCACTTTGTAAGATATTTAGGCAAACCACTACCCCTATATAAAGTAATAAATAGCTTAAATAGAGTGAGTTATGCTATAGTTTTCTTTCTAATGGAAATTTAGAAGTCACTTCTTAATTATATTCCCCTCAAAAGGTTAGATGAGGATGACTCTTTATTTGAAGACTATGTCTCTATTTCATACACATAGAGCATGAGCAACCTAACCAATCCAAAATTTGGTAACCAACTAGAAGGATATTTTCTACAAGAGAGTCTTAATGGCTTATGAACTTACATCCTAAAGAGAATGGTACTGATAAGGAAAAAAATTCTATTAATACTGAGAAAAACTGATCCAAGTCTAAAGGAAGCTCAACAAGTAGAAGTATTAGTGTATAAGATATCTTCTT
>JANZXP010000004.1:20076660-20089284 GCA_027576715.1 Erythroxylum flavicans | reverse complement strand
TATATTTCCTTACTAAACTGATGTAAACATCAATTGTACTTCAAAAGTTCCAAAATTCATACATTCAATTACTATTCTAGCTTTTGCTGGAAGCACCTCATTCAGGTCAACTTTGCATAATCAATAAGATTAAGAAAATGATGCATTTATGTAACACTTTCTTCTAGACAATTATTCCTCTATGTTTTTAGTATATATTGATACCAAGATCATTCAATTTGGTTCATTATTCTAAGAGTTATGCTCAAAAAACCACAGACTATGTACATTTGGATTTTTAGCTGGAGCATGATCATGCAGTCAAGTTGTACAACTCATATCTCTCAATTCCAAGATCCAAAAATTACAAACTTGATACTAATTTAAAGCTAAGAGAATCAGCTACAACTGTGATGAAGACACCTTAGTCTAATTCGGCCTACATCAATAAAGTTTATTCAATAACTATAGGATATGATTTCTATCCCTGGCAGTGCTATAGCCTAAGCCAAGACTCAATTTCCATGCCAATTTTGAAAGTCTTAGAGACAGAATTAAAATTAGACTTCTTCAATGAAGTTGTAGCCATAAGACTCTACTTTAATCTGAATTAAGAATCAACTCATTTAAAAATCTACAGATCAAGATATAAGAGAGGTGTTTGAAGATGGAAGAAACCACTAAAAACTCAAAAGGTAAAAGTTGGGATTGGGTTATGGTTTTGGATAGGGTTAAAGAAGAATGTTTATAAGGGGTTAAGAGTTTAAAAGCTATGGATTTGATGTTTGCATCTTTGAAGGGGTCAGGGTGAGCAGTTGCTTGGATGATGATAGGAGAGATAAGAGGAGGATGGAGTTTTGGAATAGGAAGGAAGAAATTATGAGGTAATTAGAGGAGTTAGAAGCTAAGAAAAAAAAAAGAAAAAAGGTTGATTCTTAAGAAAAGAGAGGTCCAAAAGAGATTAGAGAAAAAATAAAGAAGATAAAAAAGAATCAAATTTCTAAGAATTAGCAAGAAACATCAAGGGAAGACAGAAAGAAAGAACGAGAGGCCAAATGATAAGAAAAATCATTAAAGAAATGTTAAAAAAAAGCAAGCTAAAGAAGATTTTAGAAGACCAAAATTTAAAAAAACAATTAAAAAATAACGAGAAGAGAAAAAGAGTAGAAGAATCTAAAAAAAAAAGTCAGAACAAAGTTAAGTACATTAATAAGATAAAACACATAAATAGACTAAATGTATGAACAAAACAAAACACGTAAATGGACCAAACCCAAAGAACACGAAGAACAAACGAAAGAAAAACAAGATAACAAATACTACATGAAAACAAAGACTTAAAGCCTAAGAGACACAACTAAAATAACTCTAAAAATTCCTAGGAAAGAGAGAGAACTAGAAGAGAAAAGAGAAGCAACTTTTTTTTAAAACATATCTCTCACTTTGTAATTTTTTATTATTTTAAATTTTAGTGATTGTTATATTACGAAATAAAAGAATAGAATAATATTTAATATAATCAATATTCACTAATTTATTAAATAATGAATAACAAAATTTCGATTAATGCAAAATAATAGTTACTATGAAGGGATTCAGAATCTCACCCTGCAATTGCCCCAAGACACGTTCAATTTATCTTCTAACAGCAGGGGGAAAATGCAATCTAGAAATTACTTTGCACTTAGAAGGTGGAATCGCCCACCCCAGGCGCCCCCACACCTCGGCCCGACAGAGTGGTGAAGGGGTAAATCACGGTTTAATCTCACTCAGTTCTTCAGAGAGGGGGCCCCGTGCCCGATGCGTACAAGGAGCCACCACATTGGATGAAACTCCCACACTGCCGCTGCCGGGACTCGAACCTGAGACTTTGCACTCAACAACCTCCCTAAAGACCAGTTGAGCTACCCGTACGGGCAACAATCTAGAAATTACTTGGAATCTGCAACTGTTACCAGTAATCCCCACAAGAACAAATCCCATCATGAAAATGGTGAAAGCGGTGTACGTCCCTAATAACAATTTCACGTTGGGAAATCTTTGAGATAATCTTGGCAGAAATATGGCAATCTCCACAAACACGAAGATTCTTCGTTATTCTGATTGGAATATTGGGTTTGGTATTCAGAATAGCAAAAACAATAGCGAGCTTCTCACTATGGACTGCCAAATGGCATTCCTTATCCTCCTCTTCTACATCATGAAGGGCAGAATCAGTCTGAGGCGTATATCCAAACTCTTTCATTTTTCCAACCAGTACCTCTAATTCTTTGTAGATCTCTCTTGATTGCGGATGTGACCTATCACCTGCAAGAAAGGTGTGAACACGATGATTGAGTTCAACATTGCTGATACCAGGAACTTTTTTTATCCCCTTTTCCTTCATGATTGATCTTACGTTAGTAACATCTTGCCATCTTCCAGCCTTGGCATAAATGTTAGACAACAGGACATAGTAACCTGAGTGCTCTGGAGCCAATTGGAACAGAGAATTAGCAGCCACAAGTCCAATGTCCATGCTAGAATGAACCCTACAACCACTCAGCAAAGCACCCCAGATCCTTTCATTAGGCTCCATAGGCATCTTTCCGATAAAACGGATTGCCTCATCTAATCGCCCGGCACGTCCTAGTAGATCTACCATGCAAGCACAGTGTTCTAAGCTCGGAACTATGTCATATTCGGACATCAAGCTAAAGTAGAATCGTCCCTCATCCAATAATCCTGCATGGCTGCAAGCAGCTAAGACAGAAACAAAAGCAATATGATCTGGACTCAAGCCAGAACTTCGCATTTCAGCAAAAAGTGCCACAGCATTGTCTCCTTGGCCGCTCATACCATAGGCAGATATGATACAAGTCCATGAAATGACATCCCTAGATAGCATCTGATCAAACACCGCTCTGGCATCCGCTAAGCATCCACACCTTGCATACATATCGATTAGTGCATTCTCCAAGAGTAAATTCGGTTGAAGCTTCTTCCTTTTAACATAATCATGTATTCGCCTTCCTAGCAACACGGCTGAAAGATCCCTACAAGCTGGAAGAATGCTCGTAATTGTAACAGCATTTGGTTCAACTCCATGGACTTCCATTTGTTTATACAATTCGACTGCCTCGTTAGGCATGGCATTCTTCACATATACTGTTATCATCACATTCCAGGAAATCAAATCTTTTTTGCGGAGCTCGACGAACAAACCCTTAATATACAGAATATTCTCAGAGGAGGTATTCGTCACTGCCGGCAAGAGGCTAGCCATTGTAGAAGCATCAGGTTGTAATTTCAGAGCTTCCATTTTCCTACAAAGCTCCAAAGCTTCATTAAAACATTTATTTTGTGCGTATGCAGCAACCATTGAGTTCCAAGAAACCAAATCTTTTCGTGGCATCTCATCAAGAACTTGCCGAGCCTCCACCAAACGTTTACACTTGCCGTACGTAGCAACTAGGGCGTTTCCAGTGAATAGATGAGAGCAAAGCCCAACTCTAGCAAGGGCTCCATGAATTTGCATACCGAGCCACAGACTGGTAGACCCAGAACAAGCTTTTAAGATGCAAGGGTATGTATAGTGATCAGGGTTAACTCCTTGGCTTAACATGGTTTTGTAAACAAGAAAAGCATTTAGGTATAAACGATTGTTGACGTAACTTCTAATCATTACGTTAAAGATCACAACATTCCTTTGGATAATTTCATCAAACACGTGGCGTGTAAAGCTGGGTTCTCCACAAGCAGAATAGCATATCATTAACTTGATGGCAAGAGAAGTGCTTGGGCGCAGAGTTGGGTCAAGTAAAATCTTGCAATGCAGCTTTTTAAGCGTTTCGATATGTGGGTATCGGTCCAAAAGCCTAGCACACAAGTCTTCTGTATGAGTTGTGAACTCCTCATAGAGTGGCGAGGAACATAGCAGCCGTTTAGCAGTCGACAAGTAGCGAGGAAGAGGAGTTGCGACTTTCATGTATTGGTGGAGAGATGACGATGCGGCAAGTTGGCTAAGGAAGCAGCAACTCCATAGATACTAATATGATTCTTCTACTGAAATCTTAAGATTTTAAGTGTCAAGAGGATGTCGGGTACTTAATATTTTCTTGTAGAGAAATGATGTGCGTAACTAACTACCTGTCGATACTAAAAATTAAATTAGAGAATGTACTCATTTACTTGGTTCTTAAGGAAGTACGTATTTGCTAAGGTAAATTTGTCCAGTTGAGTCCTTAGATTGGTTGCATACTTCTATTATTATTAGTAACACAGACCAAAGGAGGATTGGAGACGGAGTTCAACCGTGCATAGGAGGTCACGAGTTCGTTATATCAGGTGGTGAAGTTCTGCCATAGACTTGAAAGCCAAGGAGAAAACTTTTATATATCCAACTTCTTCAACGGAAAAAGAAGTGTCCCCCCAAGTCTGTTAAGAATTGCTAGCTAGTATTGTATCTAAGATTCTATTTTTTCTTTCCATTAATAGAAGGGCACGTGCAAATCCATTATTATCAATGCTTTCGCACTAGTTTGATAGCCCAATTTGAGTCTAAATGTCAGAGTAGCTAGATTGCTTCAATTGCGTACACACATTTATCTTCTTCCTTGGCCAAGAAATACCTGCTCATTCAGTAGCCAGTGCAAAGCATCAGGAGACTGAAAACTGAAGAACATGTAGAAATGATACACCAAAATAATGATGAAATCAGTCCACATAAATATTTCTTAAACAACTGCACTTTGATCAACTGTTGCTCACATTTCATGAAGTAACAATGAGAATCAATTTCAGCACAAGATCAAACTCTGGGGTCTACACATTGAAATGTGCTTTAAAAACACTGCAATACAAAATGGCACTCTTTGTCCTAATCCATTTCCAACCCCAAATTCAGGAAGCCCTAATCAAAATTTCATTATCCACATACCAAGATGTAGAGTCACGTCACATCTTCATTCCTCCTTAACATTGTGATTCAACAATTAAACAACCTGTTTTCCGCTCATAACTTTGGATATGCTGACAGAGATCATACCCATTTTAAAGCATTTTTTCCCTCTGCCTTTCTAATCCCAACTTTCCTATGTCATATTACCTGTGATTCTGATGCCTTAACAAGCATATAAGAATTAACGATTAAATTTTCTTCTTTACAGAAAGAGAACCATTTAAAAGGTTAATAACATAGTACATCCGAAAGTAAAGGCAACTTTTCTCAAGTAAAGCTGCGTTTCCTACATCTTGATTGAATTCGGATCTGTTAAAGGCATGTTCAAGAGTTTTAAGTGAACAAAAAATAAATACACTCAATTGAAAGAAGAAACAAAAGTACATATCGCATACTTAGTTGTCAAAATTTGAACAGGAACTGTATTTTTTGCATATTTTTAATGTTTGCAACAAATATAGCTTATATACAAAATTCTAATACCTATAAATGGGAACAAATGATTCTAATACAATATCTAATCTCATAATTTATGGGATACTCTTTAATCTCATGATTTATGAGATATTCCAATGTAATCATACACATGATTCTGCCACACTCTGCCTCCATTTGGTGAATAGGTATTCTCCATTCTCCGCTTGGATATAATAGCTGAAAAATTGAGCTGCTCAAACCGAGAATATCAGCCAACTGACCATGATTAGACATAAGGTGTACAAGTTAATCCACTTTCTATCTTTTCCTTGATAAAGTGTTTATCGATTTCAATGTACCTCGTTTGATCATATTGAACTGGGTTGGGAGCTATGCTGATTGCAAATTTGTTGTCACAATATAATCTTATAGGACCATCTCACTTAATCTTCAATTCTTCAAGAATAATCTTCAACCGGAGTAATTCACACACCTTGGGGCCATCGCCCTAAACTCAGCCTCTGCACTTGATTGAGCCACTACAACTTGTTTTTTGCTTCTCCAAGTTACAAGGTTCTCACCAAGAAAAATGCAATATCCTGAAGTTAATCTTCTCTCCACGCTAGATCTAGCATAATCAGCATCACTATATACCTCAAGAACCAAACCTCCATTTCTTTTAAACAAAATATCCTTCCCTGGTGCTCCTTTAAGATATTCAAGTAACAAATAAATTAGTCTTCCCACTAGATGCTAATACATCTCCCTATCTACTACATGATTCTCCTCTACTTTTCTAAGCTTAAGATTCGAATCATTAGGAGTGCTTGCAGGTTAGCATGTTGTCTTTATTTCCTTGAGAAGATCTGGAACATGCTTTCGTTGCAAGATAAAAATTCCTTGTCTAGAATGTGTAACTTCAATCCCAAGGAAATATTTTAACCTTTTCAATATCTTAATCTCAAATTCCTTAGCTAATCCTTGACTCAACAACTGTTTCTCTTTATCATCATTTCCCATCACTATTATTTCATCAACATTTAGAAGAGCTATAACTTCCCTTGAATGAGAGTGTTTGGTAAACAATTTATGATCTCCTTGACTTCGTCTGTATCCTATAGCCAACATAACTCTTCCCAATCTTCTAAACCGTGTTCAAGGCAATTGCTTAAGGCCATACAGTACCTTCTTCGACTTACACACTGTACGAGCTGCCAAATTTTTCCCACAACCTAGTGGAACTTTCATGTTTCTTGTTCAAGATCTCCATGTAAAAATGCATTCTTGAAATCAAATTGTTGTAGTTCCCAACCATAATTAGCTGCTAATGGTGACAATACTCTTAACCATATTCATCTTCGTAACAAGAGCAAAAGTCTCTAAATAATCAATCTCATAAGTCTGACTATAGCTTTTTGCTACTAGTCGCACTTTGTATCTCTCAACTGACCTATTGGCTCTATATTTCACCAACACCCACTCCTCTCTTTCCTACAAGTAACTTCACTAATTCCCAGGTTTTGTTCTTTTCCAATGCCTCCATCTCCACATTCATCGCTTATTTCTATTTTTAATTGAAAAAATCCTCAGATAAGTTGGTAAAGATAATAATGGTATTCAGGCTCATAAGGAAGGCTCTGTGAGATAGCCAAAAATTTTTAAACGATAAGAAATGTGTAAGAGCGTATAATGGTCATTTTGTCCACTATCTAGATGCTTTTTTGTTAGAGCGCGAAAAATTTTTAAACAATAAGAAATGTGTAAGAGGGTATAATGGTTATTTTGTACAATATCTAGATGCTTTTCTAACAGTAATAAGAAAGTCCTGTTGATCATTATTCATATGAACTTCAGTTTCATTTTGCAGTGCAGGATTACAAACTGTTACCTAATAGGTGTTCATTAGGATATGTTTTTATAGGTAATTAGCATGTATTTTCTACTATAATTGTTGATTATTGTTCTAGTTTAGGATTCATTTTGTATGTTTTCGTTAAGTTTGGTTTTCATTGTTATTCTTGTGTGTTTAATGTTAATTGAGAGCAAGAATTGACTATTTTTTGGTAGGAAGAAGGAAGGAGCAACTTGGAGGGTGAACTAAAGATCAAAGAGGAGAAGAAATGAGGAGTGCATCTGTGACAAATTCCCACGCTCGTGACAATCATGCAAATTCCCACGTGAATTTGTCACAGATGCAAGTGGGAATTACAGAAGAAAATGAGAGATGCGTCTATGACAAATTCCTATGCTCGTGAGAATCATGTCAATTCCAAATCTGCGAGGCTTCATTAAACTTAGGATTTTTTGACTATAAAAAGAGAATTAAGCCTTCATCTTCAGAGGAGACGACACCAACCGGTAGAAACACCATCCTTGAGTGAAAAACACATCCTTGGAGCATTGAGGAATAATTGAAGACAAGGATCATCATCAAGATTGAGCAAAATAGCACATCAACACCAAAATTTCAGATTTTCGAAAAGAAGAGAAAAAATTATTCTATTCAATTTTCTGTCATTTTAATCTCTTATATTCTTTGTAAAATGGATTATTTGAATGTTGATGATATTATGGAGACCATGTTATACTGATTTTATTTTAGGGATTGCTTTTGGAACTATTATGTTAAACTCCTATTTTATTGAATTGAATGCAATTGTCTTTGTTGATTGTTGTTTTTAATTATCGTCTTGCAACAAATAGAGAGAGTGAGTGGGATGAAATTCGTGTAGAATTGTACAACGAGAGTTGGCGACCCATAAACTAGCAATCATCACGTTAATTGAATAGTTAGAAAAGAGATCTCGACTAGTCAATTAATCATCCATAGGATAGTTTGATAACTAATTGAATTAGTAGAGTCATTAGGTAGGTTGAGAGATCGTCCAATTGATTCTCGTTAATTCAATTAGGGATAAATAGTTATATCTTGAGAGAAGGTAATTAGTACATTAAGAAATCCAGGATGAGACATAATTCAATCGATAAAATAGGAGGGAGACAAAATAGGAAAAAAAGTAATCTATAGTATTTAAATTCTTGAATTCAGATTTTCTGCAATTTCAGTATTGTCCATTGTTTATATTAGTCTTTTAATTTTAATTTAATTTTTCAGATTATTTGCAGTTCATAATTTAGTTTCTTAAACAAAGTTATGTCTAAATTAAGCGGTGTCTAGGTATCAATCCCTGTGGGATTGATATCCGCTCTTTTTACTATAAATCACGACTCGTTCACTTGCAATTTTTGAGCGTAAAACAAGTAGATAGGTTACCATCAACATTAACTCAAGTGAAGAATCTAAGTTGGACTCTTAGACTTGCGTCTTCTTTTCTATGAACACCTTGCCTTTGCCAAATCTCACATCTTTAAGGGTAGAATTAGATTTTTCTTGTGGTTCACTTGGTGCTTCAGGAATGAGTTCAAATATGGATTATTCAAGCATAGGGTCAGATGGTTGCCCTAGTTATGATATGGGTAGTATGAACAATAAGGTACAATTAGTGATGTAGAATTGGACACCGGAATCAGATAAAGCAAAAAACTTTCTTCTTTTCCCTAATTGAATTCTCCCCTTGAAGACAAGGAATATTGAAATACGAATCTTGTTCATTACACGTGACATCTATTGAGACATAGAACTGCTTTGATTGAGGGTGGTAATTACCCTTTCTGAGTCAAAGAATAGCACACAAAGACACATTTCAAAGCCCTAGGATCTAATTTCCCTCTATTATAAACATGAACCACACCCAACAATTCTAGGAACAAGATTGTTGGTGGTGTTCAAATTCAGGTAAAATGTTGAAAGAGCCTCCATAGGACTTTTGAGACCCAAGAATCTAGAAGGCAACCTATTTATAAGATGAGTGGCTGTAAGTATTGCTTTCCCCCAAAATGCCTTAAGATAAATTCTTATGAAGTAACAAGGCTCGTATTTTTTCAAGGAGATGACTACGTTTCCTTTCTGCTACCCTATCTTGTTATGGAGTATACACATAAGATTACTCATGAACTAACCCTTCTTTTTGATAGTATGGGGTAAGAACTTGATTGAAATAATCCAGACATATCTTTCCTAAACTTTTTGATATTGGTCCCAAATTGATTTTTGATCATGGAGGAGAGTAGTTACTAACATCATAATTACGTTTAAGTAGAAAAATATAACACGAGTACAATCATCAATGAAAGAAACAAACCATTTTGTCCTAGAAGTACTAAAAGCAGTAGATAAGACCCCAAATATCACTATAGATAAGATAGAAAGGAATATAGCTCGTTTGATTAATCGAAAAAGACAAATGCTTGTGTTTAGCAAACTCACATACCTCAAAATAACAATTTTTAGCATCAATATTTGCAATAAAAGAGGAAAACATAATCTTAATAATTCAAAATGAAAGAATGTCTAATCGATAATGTTGTAGCAAAATGTTTTCTTTAATGGATGCAACAGAATCTGATATGAAAGAATGGTATAATCTGCCCTTAAGTATGTTCAACTAACTGTCATCCTGTTCTCTTGCAAGTCCAATCATCCTCCCCAAATCCTTGTCCCTGAAATACACAATAACTACTATAAAAAATCGTATTACAACATAAATCTTGGTTGAGTTTTTGTATGGAAAAAAGGTTGGTTGATAGTCTAGTAACATAAAGAACATTTCTTAGAGTTATTGATGGACTTATTTTGAGATCCCTACACTTGCGACAGTTGTTAAAGATCTATTGGCTGTGGCTATTTTTCTACGACTTAGACATGGAGAAACATTTGGATAAACGGATAACATGGTCTATAGCTCCTGAGTCTATGACCCAAGCGTCGGTAAAGTTTGTATCTGAGGCATTTAATCCAAATGAAAATGGAAACTTCCTTGAATACACAAAATAACAAGTACCAGAGTTTTTCATGGCTTTTTATAAGATCTCACTCTCTCAATCACTTCTTGGCTAAGACTACACAGCTTTTGTGATGCTGATTCTCTTAGCTGTTCGAATTGAGCAGCCTCTTCCAACTGTGTAGTAGTGATATTGCTTGCTTCTTCAACTTTTGACATTTTCTTCACTTTACAAAAAAGTTAATGCTTAGACAATTCCAACAATAAAGGCTGGAAGAAATGCTCTGATTTAGAGCAAAATAATCAGCAAAGAAGGCTAAGATGAAAGAGATAAAACAGGGAGGAGACAATAATGAAGACTGAAATTGAAGGAAGGAAATAGGGTGCAGCAACAAAGACTAAACCAAAAGAGAAAAACCACAGATATGTTTGCAGCAATGAAGGCTGGAAACAACTTGATCCAAGGAGCTTGACTTGGATCTGATACCATGTCAAAGTTTTAATAGGAACTATATTTTTTGCATATTTTTAATGTTTGCAGCAGACATAGCTTATATACAAAATTCTATACAAAATTCTAGTACCTTTAAATAGGAACTAATGATTCTAATACAATATCTAATCCCATAATTTATGAGATTCTAATTCCATGATTTATGGAATATTCTAATGTAATAAAAAACTTAATCAAATACAATCAATCGATATACATAATTTTGCAACACTTAGCTCTTAGTTTCTATTAGTTAACTGTTGTTTAGAGATTTTAAATAGAAAGGATAAAAGAGAATGGAGGGCAAAGCTTACTTCTCTACATTGGTTAGAACTTCTCAACCACAAAATGTAAAAATGTACCCACATATAACAAGTCGACTCATGTCCCTACCTTCCAACAATTTACCTACCAGTTAAAGTTTAATGGAATTACCAAAATTGACTACACCTACACCAATTGATAAAATAATTGAGGCCTATGATATCCGCAACCTTAAAGTTCACAATACCACAATGACCATGATATTCGTTTAAGAAATCATACCAATTAATTATTTGATAAGCATTCAAAAGTATTAAAATGGGTACCCTAAGAATCTAGAAATTACTTATAGAAGTTACTACTGTATTTGAATTTAAAAGGACTATCACGAGTCCCTGTAACTGTTTTCATAAGTAAGAAAATATGAATCAAGTATTTTACTTCTCTTTTCTATGTATTTCTCTTTTTCTACTCCTTTTAGATTCTTCTCTCCTCTCCTCTCCTCTGTTCTTCATTTCTTCTTGAACAAATTTGAGGATAATTTCTGTATATTATTTCTCATAAATGACATAAATACTTATAGGGAAGATAAGCAATTATTCAGCTATTCAATCCCTTGATTATTGCCTAGAAAGAAGTAAATAAGATCTCATGAAAATAGGGATCATAAATGGAAACATTATTTTAAGAAATAAATTATTGAGTAAATAAGGAAACAAATAAAGAAATAAAACTGAAAATATTCTTCCAAGTAAATAAGGAAACAAATAAAGTAATAAAACTGAAAATATTCTTCCAACACTCCCCCTCAAGCTGGTGAATAGATGTTGATCATTCCCAACTTGCTATTTAACCCTTCAAACCTGACTCTAGTAAGTGCTTTTGTAAAAATATCTGCATCTTGTTTGCTAGTGGGAATGTGAGCTACATCAATCAAACCAGAATCTACTTTCTCCTTTATGAAATGATGATCTATCTCCATATGTTTTGTCCTATCATGATAGATAGGATTCTTTGCAATCCCAATAGTTGCTAGGTTGTTACACCACACCCTCATCTGAGGCTCTACTTCGATCTAAAGTTCTACCAAGAGTCTTGTAATCCATATTCCTTCACAAATTCCCAATGCTAGTGCTCTATACTTAGCCTCTGCACCGCTTCTGGAAACCACTGGTTGTTTTTTACTTCTCCAAGTTACCAAGTTACCCCACACAAAGGTACAATAACTTATTGTAGACCTCCTATCAGTAACTGATCCAACCCAACCAGCATCTTTGAATACTTTAATACTCTTTGTCTCACTTTTCTTAAAGAATAATCCTTTTCCAGGAGTTATTTTCAAATACTTCAAGATTCTAAGTACTGCATCCATATGTTCTTGTTGAGGGTTGCTCATAAACTGACAAACCACTGACACGAAAACTAATGTTTGGTCGAACGTGAGACAAATAGATCAGTTTTCCAACAAATCTTTGATATATCCTTGCATCCACTAGTGTGCCTTCTTCCTTAAGACTCAATTTATAAGTTGATTCCATGGGTCTCTCCGCAGGCTTTGACCCCATCATCCTAATTTCCTATAAAAGGTCAAGTGTATACTTCCTTTGGGACACTGAAATGCCCTTGCTAGATCTGGCCACCTGCATCCCCAAAAAGTCTCTCAAATAGCCCATATCCTTTAACTTCGAATT
>JANZXP010000004.1:20053311-20076560 GCA_027576715.1 Erythroxylum flavicans | reverse complement strand
GCCAAGGAATCTCAAAACTGACAGTCCTCATTGACTGTAAGGAGGCCTTCAACCTACTGCAACCGACGCACCCCTCACGTTTCGCCCCACCTTTGGTTTTCAAAATCAAAACACAGCTCCAACGTTTCCAACAACTGGATTTCCAATTTATCCGCCGAACCCACAATGCAATTGCGGATCTCTTTGCCAAACGGAGCTTCCAGTTGCCAACAGGGGAAACAACAATACTCCGAACCCCTCCACCCTTCTTACCTGAGGCGGCAATGGAAGACACAAGTCGACGAGCCCACTCGCTCCCACAGAACAATGGTCCTCAGGAGGCCACAGTTAGCAACCTTCGTCAACGCGACAACGCCATGCCACAGCTAGGTTTCTTTGGACAAGGGGGCAATAAATCCCCCAAACAATTCTCTTTCCACCCGCCTTAATCACGGGTTTTTTTGTTCTCTTGTTGTTCCCTTGGCCTGTCGACCCTCCCACGTATAAAAAAAAAAGGATGGTAAATTGTACGGATGGCAAGCTAGGCCCACTGAATTAAAATATAAAATTGAAGCAAAGATGCATGCATTATAAGTTAATAACTTTGCCATTGTTTCTCAATCATCCTTTGCTTGGTGAAGAAGAGAGAAAGAAAATGGCAAAAGGCATATACCAAACAGAGAGAAACAGAATCTCTTCCTCTGCCTTTCAAAAGCTATTCCTTTTTCTCTCTACTTATCAATCAATCATTATCATCTTCTTCTCCAACCGAACAAAATCGTTTTCTTCCATTAATAACACACACCCAATTCATAATATGTCTTCCTTCACCCGTCTTCCTCGTCTCACCATCAATGTAAGTCGAAGAATGAGAACATTCCATTACTTTTGGTGCCAAAACTGCCGCCGTGTGGTAAGTTTGGCCTCCGCAACCCCACTTGTAATCTTGTGTCCTTATTGCTCTGCTCCGTTGTATCACGAGCTCGACGTTTCCGGACCAAACTTCATCACCCTGCAACCTTCCCCGATGGGACTCTCTGGTAGAAGAATCCAATGGGAATTACCGTCTGATAATGGAGAATGGATCACCCTTCAGTTTCTGCAATCCGGTAACACTCCTCCACAAACACCACAAGCTTCTGGTTCTCCACTTGAAGGAGACGAAGAAAGTTTTGTGAACGCAGCGAGTGAGTTCGACGTTGAGACACAGAACTCCGGGCAGCACCTCCTACCAGCTGCAGGGCCACCTCCTGCCACGGCCTCAGCCATTGAAGCATTGCGGGTGATGAGGGTTACACAACAGCATTTGGTAAAGGACAGTCAGTGCCCTGTTTGCAAAGAGGAGTTTGTGATCGGAGTCGAGGTTAGGGAGTTGCCATGCAAGCATTTTTACCATTCTGACTGCATAGTTCCTTGGTTGGCCATGCACAACACTTGTCCTGTCTGCCGCTCCGCCGTCGGCGGTGGCGGTGAGATGGCCTTTCCAGATACTTTTGGAGAAGTAAATATGGAGCTGTTGCTAGGACTGGAAGATGTGAGGAACGGCATTAGGTGGCTGAGGAATCAGTTGGTCTCGGTCACGGTGTGGCCATTTCGGGCCGTTTTTGTATGGACTTCACAGAGATACTCATATTTCTTAGACAGAAGGGCAAATGCCATTAATGGTGGAGGTGAGTTCGGAACTATTTTTTTTCTTTTTTTATTTATTCTATTTTCCATTTTTGAGAATCTGTGTGCTGTTGTTGAATTCATTGGCCTCTTCTTAAATCAGACATGATTTTCCATTTAGTTTCTTATAATTTGAATGTTATCCATAAACAAGCATTAAAAAAACCCTGCAGGTTCGACCGATTCAACCGTAAAATTTTTGAACTTTTCATCTTTTTAGTTTAATTTTTAATTTTTCAGTTCGATTTATTTTAATAACTTTTATTATCAATTTTGGTAAATTAATAAATTCTTATAAATTAAAATAAATAAATGAATTTTCATTTAAAAGCTTTTTTCAATTAAATTCAATTTTTTCGATAAAAAAATGCAACCTCTTTCGATCATATTTTAAATTCTTTAATTTTATTTAATCTTTAGTCAATTATATGACGATCTAATATCGGTTGAATCTTTTAAATCTTAAACCTCTTGTTTTATCAGTTTCACTTCTAATTCAATTTTTAGAACATCGTCCATAAAAGATGATAAAAAAATGATCGGGTTTGAATTTGAGTATTCATATTTTATCCGATTAGGGTTGATAAAATGTCTATTTCGACTCGAGTCGTCATCTATTTCGACTCGAATTCAAGTCGTAAGGTTTGATCTGACCTGACTCGTTACTAATTTTAATTGTTCAATAATTACCATAAATTTTCTTAATACAAAATTAATTAAGATTATAGTTCACCTACAAATATGATATAAAGAAAATAATATATTGGTCTTTTGATAAAATTTAAATTAACCATAGTCTTAAAAATTAAAAATATTATATTATATTAATTTTTAGTTCTAATTAAATTATGCAGCTAATAATCCGTGGTGGAGGTCTTGGCTCATTTTATAATTAGCTAATAGCTACATAGCCAGGCATACAGGTCAGTCCTTCTTCCAATTTTATCAACTTTGAATTTATAAATTTAATTAATTTTAAAAATATAAGAGAGATAAAACTAGAAAAAATTATTTAATATTTTCTAATTTTTATGAAAATATTTTAGTAATTTAGGTTTTAATTAATTGTAAATAATAGGTCATCAAGATCTATAAAAAATTAAATTATTAATATTCAACTTGAATTTTCTGGAATTAGATACCAATTTTAATTTTTAATTGTAAATATACCACATATTTAATTATGCATTTAGTTAGAGATGACAATGAGTCAGCCCATGTGCCGGTCTTGTTAATTTTTTAAAGATATTTTTTTAAAATTAAAATTTTAAAACGTCTTTTTTTAATTGAGTTGGTCTGGGTTGTCCAAGCTCAGATCTACTTAAAGCTTAACTATTCTAAACAAAACGAAGTCGCTTTGTCTATAAAAATTGAGCCTCAAATTTGTATGAGTCGGTCTATTAAAAACACCTAAATTTAGGCTCATGAGCTAACTCATTGTCATCCCTACATTTAGTAATCAATTAAAAGTTTAATGTCTTCAATTTTAATTTAATTTTTAAAATTATTTTATATAAATGGAAAACAATTATTAAACTATATTTCTTGCTTGCTCAATTATTCTATATGTTTTAGGCTAACATTTACAGGCTTGCAGTTGAGGATACCTTCTACGATCTACTATTTAATATGCCCTTTTCTTTAATTAACATATTAATTATTATTTTTAAATTATATTGGAGGGTTTTGTATTTCTCCCGTTATTTCATGTAAATTTCTTTTTATCTTTATTGGAATCTATTTATACTCAGAACTTATTCATAAATCAAAATAATGTGCCTATGGAAGAGAAAACATAAACGTTTTTTTATAGTTTACGAAACTTTAGAAAAATTCCGTATTCTTTAAAATTCTAGAAAAAAACTTCCTTTTTTAGACTTCGGTTAAAAAATAACAACGAAACACATGTAATATGAATATCAAGCATGGATTAATCATATGTTATTAATATGGTATCTCAAATTAGTTCTTAAATTTGGTTCAAACTAATTAAATTCGACTCAAATTAATATTTTCATAACACTTTTGTTGTTATATTTAACACTGAGTCTAAAAAAAGATTTTTTTAAAAATTTGAAAAAAATTATTTTCATGAAACGTTAATATCTTTTACCCTAATTATATCAATTAATGGCCAATTAAATGATATTCTTAACAAATTTACTCACCAATTACAACCATTGAGCACAAATGCAAAGATATATCTAAGAAAAAGGGAGTATAAGTTACAAAATTAAAGAAATTTAGTAAGAGCCATCTTTCTAATTAAAGATAAGTGACATTAAATATGACAATAGGAGGCAAATGAAGTAACGTGACATTAAAGTATGACAATTGGACGGACCGAACCAGATCCAAACTGAGTCTAAAATCGGACCGAATTAACACAACTTTAAATTACAATTTAAAATGTTTACCCAAATGGACACCATTTTGGTCAATATCTCAAGCATAGAAAATAAGAAGAAAAAAGAGTGCAAACCAAATGAATTGAGAAAGTTTTGCACTTGACTTCTTGCTTTGGGTTCCAATACAAGTGGAGATGGTTTAGTAGGAAGGAGGGTTGCTTACATATATATTATATATATCTTACATTTGAAGCATAAAAGAAACAATGGTTCTTCCCTAAATTTGCAAAGTATTTTGTGCTTCCCAAGTGTTCTCTCTTCAGGGATTGTTCCCTTATGAAAAGAAAAATTACATTTTTTTTTCCTAATTTTGCATAGCATACCTAAAAGTGAGATGTGAGGCCTGCCACTTTTTGGCTTCGACCATCAATTCATCTTCAGTTTGCATTTACATACATATGTCAAGGACCAGGACCAGGACCAGACCACCGTGGCCATGGGCAAAGAAATATTGCCAAACTGCAACAAAACTGGGTTCATAACATCATCTCCCAACCTCTGCCTCAGAAATTCTGGGTCACATTCTACAATCAATGCAGCTGACGACAAAAAAGAAGAACGATCCAAAGTCCAGAAATCCCAACTAGTGAGATCCCGCTGTACAAATGGCTTGCATCAGCTGCAGAAAAGTATCCAACATTGTTTTAGCGATTTGGCCGTAATAAGGATAACAAAATGAATTATGAGTATCATGACCATATCTTATAAGAAGCAAGATTGCTGAATTCTGTTATCAACTAAAAGAAATAATAGTAACCAAGTTCAAATATCCATATAAGATTAAGGTGCAGGAAGTGCTCCATTACAAAGAGCCAGGATACACATAAGCATAAGAATTATGTTGTTTATTATGAATGACAAGAACTTAAGCATAAGAATCATGTTGTTTATTATGAATGACAAGAACTTGACATTCTCAACAACTAGAGGCATATATCTTTTTCACGGAGACTATAACAAAGATAATGGCTGGTAAGCATTTCCATGTGAGAATATGGCATGTAAAGCAAATATATGTCACTGTTTCTTATTCATAACCTACTATACTAATTCAGTTCTATGACTAAGAGCGTAGAAAATCATTCAGACTGCCAAAACGAACTATATCCAGTCATATGTGGACGGTCTAGCTTGGTAATTTTGAAGTTAAACATTACACTAGATTTTCATATCAAACAGTCTACAGTTCGAAGGCAAATCAAATGACAAACCATCGTTAACTATAGTATAAGATCTATATTTCACGAACATCTTAACAACCCTACTAAGTGACACAAACAAATTAGATTAATAACAGTAAGAACCATTTACCTTGTTTTTAACAGAACTGTTAACAAGCCTTAAAAGTTCTCCCATCACAAAAGATAGTTTCCTAAATACGTTGGAAGAACTCCATCTAAAATAGATCTGAAAATCCATGTCTATTGTTTTCGTTCACCTATGGGTTTGGAAGTGGAAATGTTAGATTTTAGTCTAAGGAATAGAAGTGATCTATCTACTAGCTTGATACTCAAGACCAGGTTTCTCGTTTTCCCAGATAGTAAAAGAGGACATTCAGCTCCTAAAGTCAGATGCCAATTGTGTAGAGACAAAATCAATAGAGGGAGAGGGAGAGAGAGACTTGGCACCAAGCCCAAGACTTAATACATAAATGTTTCTTCAGAGAAATCTTAACCTTTGGCATCCAAAAAGCTTCCTTTAGAAGATTGCTACCCTTCTCCATAGAAAGACCAAAAGTAATAAGTAAGCGTTCAACATGTTTTTTCTACTGCAGAACCACTCAATCGATATTCACTTTTCCCAACTACTCATACTAGACCCACGCGTGGAACCACGGTCACAAAAGCATATTCTCAAATCCTGTGTCATTGATTTAGTAAGACCTTAACAATAAACTAACAAGATCGAAGCACCCAGCTCCCTTCCCCTCCCATGAATAAAAAAGTTGGATTAAAAACTTTGAAGAAATTTTCAAATAGCTTTTCAATTCTTTTGGATTTCTTTTATACTCCAACAGGCACAAAAGGTTATATTATACATGTTTTCAAGGAATTCAAAATTACATAATCTACTTTCCTTTAAAAATTATATAATCAAAATAGTTAGGTCCAAGCAATTGCTAGTGTCTGTAGATTGGACTGCAACAGATTTTTAAGAATAATCCTCAGGAGGTGGTCATCAAAGTAAAATTAAATGCAGAGTTAGATGAGCGGGACACTATCTATAGACTGCCTAAAATATATGGCCAAAAAAACACACCCTTGGACAAATTGAATTTAACAACACCAAATAGATCACTAACAATAACAAGAGAGTGAAACTAGAGAGAGATTTAAGACTAAAAACAGTTAAGCTCTACAAATTATGTAGTGTTGGCAACACCATATAAAAGGCCAAATAGAATATCTTGACTAAACGTTGTCTTCAAGATGCAGGAAATCAGGAGCCTGTAATTGATTCCATGTAGTTAATCATGAATTCAGGAGTCACAACGATCAACAACTTGCGGATGCAGGAATGTGTAATTATGCACCAAATATGTCAATAATCAGGTCATAAGAACAAATGACAGGAAAATAGAACTTATAACTCAAGAATTACAGCTTACACCAAGGTGATGGAGATGGGGTTGATTGAGGTGGTGCAAGCAATGCAGATGCAGGAAAATGGAATAAGCAATGTGTAAATATGCACCATAAATGAAGGTAATCAAGCCGTGAGAACTTACAATAGGAAAATAAAACTTATAACTCGAGAATTATAACTTACATGAGGATGATAGAGATGGTGATGGAGATGGTGTCGATTGAAGTGGGGCAAGCAATGGAGATTCTGCTGCTTTTCCTGGACTAGAACCGTAAGATGCTGATGGTGATGGAGAAAAAGCTGGGGGCAATTGTGACCGGGGACCCACTGGATGCATGTTAGGAGCTTGGTCAAAATCAGATGGCGCAGAGCTTGGCGGAAATCGAGGACGGCGATATGGACAAGGATAAGGTGGCTTAGCTGTTCCTGAGGAAGGTGCAGGAGAATTTACAATACCAGCATATTTATGGGGACCACTTTTGGGGCTCGTTGCATATGGATGAATGTGATCAGGAGAGGACGCAGGAGAAAGAGAAGGAACAGAAGTAGGAGAAGGTGAAATTGCCGGTTTTGTGTAGTAACCATGATCTGGAGATGGAGGCAGTGAAGAAGTCGGAGAACTAGCATGAAGACCTTTCAAGTATGACGACAAAATAACTCCCTTAACTTTTCCAAATACTGAGTTATCAAGGCCCAGATTCTCTGCAGGTGAATCTGAGATTGTCTGAGCCAGCTGCTTTAACCTCTGTGGTAGAAGGCTGCCTGAACCTGACATGACTGAAGCCTGAACAATAACTGGTGGAAGTGTTGTAGAGCCAGCTGTGTTTGTTAATTGCACAAATACATTCTGCACAAGAAAGAACAAAGGAGTTTAAAAAAATGTCAAAAAGCATGCACCAAATCTATCTCCTGAACCAAATAATTAATATTGATAATATCTAACAGTAAATCTAGACAGGTTCGACAGCTCAAATTGTATAAAAAAAACTTTAGCAGCCATCAGATCCACCAAAATACTTGAAACCTGTTCTCAGTGAGTAATTGAATTTATATAAGACAATTCAGTAAAGTCAAGCCATCATGAGTGCAAATTTGTCCCAGTATGAGGGATACAAAGAAGGCTTCAGTTGTAATATTACAATCAACATCATGTGTAAATATTTGGCAAATGCTTATACAATAACACAATTTGATATACAAAGAAAAACTCAGAATTGCAAGGAAAAATCTTCAGATATTTGTAGAATGCTATTATACCTCATAAGGCCTTAGACGCAATCCATACTTCAACTGATCCTTCAACTCAATGACATTATCCAGTACGTCAGATATGGAATTGATGAGTGTAAAATTAAAAAGGATCTGTGGTAATTGCCAGATGGAAGCATATTGCACTGGGATTATCGTGATTCCACCAGGACATAGCGAAATCTCAAACATGGATGGCTGCCCAAAAGTCGAGTTCGTCAAAGTCAGATTTGACTGCTGAAGGAACAGCTCAATTAAAGATGACCTTAGCATACTTAGAGACACTGGATTTAGAGGAACGTTTATTGGATCAGAAAGAACACCAAACACCACATTTGTCCAGTTAAATGCACCTGTTTGGTGCATTGAGAGGATAGCCACCTGTAAAAGAAAATAGCATTTAGCTGTGTTCAACTGATTTAAGACTCAGATACAGCCAAATGGGAGTGAAAGTATAAATAAGACCTTTGAATAAGGTACACCTATTTCTTCGTAGATATCATATTCCAATTCTCCAATGTGAGGAACAAGCTGTGAGACTGGCTTTTGTAATTTGAAAGATGCCTGCACCGAAGCTGGGAAATGAAAAGTTGCTTAAAAATGCCCTTCCTCTTGCGTCTCTTGCCTCTCTTGATTTCCTTTAACATTGGCACAAAAATCTGATTCAATGGGAATACAATTTGGGAATCCAAATAGCATATTTACTAAAAATTGATTCTAAAATATTAAACCCATGTATTTCCTATGCTTCATGAATCAAAATTCCTTCCAAATTTCAAAGGATTAAAAATGGGCTTACCTTGAATCTTTACCAAACTAACAGATGTTTAACTCAAATGGAAGCTCTTTTCTTCCTCTTTCTTTTTCTCTTCTTGAGTAACCTCAAAATCACTCTTGAAAACTAAGAAAAGATGAAACCTAATCTTTTTCTTCTTTCTTTTCTCTCATGAACGGAACCCTCTCTCCTTTCTTTCTTTTTCACATTTTTCTCTTCATTCTCTCCCTTCATTCATATTTTTCTTCATCTAAAAAACAAGATAACATTTTCCTCTTCCAATTATACCCTTAACGAGTGTGAAATGTCAACCTTACCCTTCCTTTTATGCTTCATGGTTTCTAAACTTAAGTGACATGCCACAATTGCCCTTTATACATTCTTACTGCTTTAATCTAACTAGCCAGTGAAATAAAATCCTACTAACACTGAAATAAATAATTAAACTCTAATAATAATTCTATCATGATCTCATAATTTATTTAAATCATGCTTAACTAAACAAAAAATTTCGAAGGCTAACATATAATAACATTGCTGGTAAAAAATTGACCAAAGGATTGACTTAGATATTCTTTATCATTATCACTTCATAAATTTTGGATTTTTGTGTGAAATTGTTTTGTATAAAGGAATAAAATTCCTTAAATACCATAAAAACTTCTGCTTTTTCTTTCAAAAGATATACCGAAGTTAATCTTGTATGATCGTCAATAAAGGTTACAAACCATTTAACATTGTTTTTGGTTTTTACCCTTGATGGCCCCTAAACATCACTATGAATGATGGAAAAGTCTTAATGGGTTTATAGGCTCAGGGTGTATAAAAATTTCTAGTGTATTTAGAGAGTTGACAGAATTCACACTGAAAAGAAATTTCCTTTTTATTGAAAAAAGTATGATATAAATGCTTCATGTAAGATAAACTAGGGTGGCCTAACCTATAGTGCCAAAGTGCAATTTCTTCATTAGAAGATAAAATAGCATGAGCTTTATTCCTTCTTGAGTTGCAGATGTAATATAACTCATAAAACTCCCTAGCACTACCAGTCCTCTTCCTCGACTCCAAATCCTGGAAAACACAACCATCAGCACCAAAATTAGCTGTGCAATTATGTTCTTTAGTAATCCTTTTCACAGATAACAAATTACAATCCAAGCCAGGCACATAAAGAATACCACTTAAGATCAATTTATCAGCAATTATAACAGTCCCAATCCCCTAAACTTTTAGAACCTGTCCATTAGCTACCTTGACAGTCCTATGAACAGGACAAGACTGTACATCAACAAGCAATGACTTATCACAAGTCATATGATCATTAGCCCTTGAATCAACAATCCAAAGACCACAATTTGGGGTTTGAACCCCTAAAGCAGTACCAGTATTACCTGTTTGGACCTTGTTACTTGTGGATACAACCTTTTCAGCCTTCAAATCATACTTACTAAGATTTTTCTTAGCAATTCAACTTCTTCTTTCCTCACTGGTATGTTATCTCCCTCGGTCTTGTCACCACCAGTAGCTATGTAGCTTTTGTTCTCAACCTTTGATCTGTTTTTCTGATTTGGAGGCTTCCCATGAATCTTCCATCATGTGTCCTTGATATGTCCATCTTTTTGACAATGGTCACATCAAGGCTTACCATGTTTTCTCTTAGATTCTGGTCCATTTATTCCTTTTATAGCCATGACAGAAGATTCAGAGGGATTTTTATTGCTTAGAGTGCCTTGCGTTAGCAGCTTTCTACTCTCTTCACATTTCACCAAATTAACTGCCTCCATAATGGTTGGTAGTGGTCGAGTTGCCATGATTCTTCCATGAACCTCCTCGTAAACAGAGTTTAGTCCCAACAGAAATTCATACACTCGTTCTCTTTCCACAATTTTCTTGTAGCACGCCATATCTTCACTGCAAGCCCATTGGTGTGGGTCATAGAGGTCCAGCTGTTGCCACAATTTTACTAGTGTGGTGTAATAACCAGTGACTGATTTCTCACCTTGTTTAGTTTCCCTCATAATTCCTTTGATCTGAAACAAAGCAGCAGTATTTTCTATAGTGGCATATGTCGTTTTGGCATTCTCCCATATCTCTTTTGCAGAGGTTGCAAGGACAAACTGCTCACCAACTTCGAGAGTCCTGGAATGAACCACCCAGCTCATTACTGGTTGTTTTCGATCATCGACACCTCATATTTTCAGTCAGACACAACTGGTGGCTCAGCTGTGAGATATTTCTCCTTTCCTCTCCCTCTTACGAACATAAGCATGTTGTGGGACCACTGTAAATAGTTATTCCCATTCAGCAGATGGTTGGTTACCACCGACAATTGCATGTCAATGTTGTTTTGGGAAAGGGACGAGTTTCCTACGCTGATAATGGTATTCGGCGTTTCTAAGATCGATCCTTGTAGAGCATTGCTTGCCGAGCCAGTGGCAGAATTTTCCCCTGACTCAACATGCCACGCTCCTATCATCCCGAATGAAACCATCTTTCTCTATGTTCAAAGCTCTGATGCCATGAACAAATTTGAGGATAATTTCTGTATATTATTTCTCATAAATGACAGAAATACTTATTGGGAAGACAAGTAATTGTTCTGCTACTCAATCCCTTGATTATTGCCTAGAAAGAAGGAAATAAGATCCCATGAAAATAGGGACCAGAAATGGAAACGATATTTTAGGGAAAAAATTATCGAGTAAATAAGAAAACAAATAAAGTAATAAAACTGAAACTATTCTTCCAACACTTCTCTAACCAAAAATAACCACTATAATTCTTGACTTGAAAATTCTATAGACATGACAAAAGATGATTAGGACCAATAGTTCGAGAAGTCTGAAGAAAGTATCCAAAAACTCAATGTCTCAAATACAAAGTGAAATGGATACATAAAATTTAGGTACAAAATGATCGTCATAGATATGAGATAGATAATTTAAGATCAACGGTCAATCAATTTATGGAATCACAAAGAATGGCTACTTCAAAGAGTTCAACGTTGCTCTAGAAATAGCAATAGCTAACAGAAAAAATAAAAAATTTAAAATAATGTTAATGGTGAAAAGATGGACAATAATTTTGAAGAAGGGAGCTTTGAGAGCAACTTAACTTTTAATATGAGTATTATATTAACTACAAACAAGACAACAATGAGCAGTGATTTATTTACCATTGATATGAACGAAGAGCAACTTGCCAAAGAAATTTAAATCTCTCTACCCTCATCATCACCAACTTAAATACTTGGAAGAAAATGACAATCAATGTGTTATTAGTCAATTGCAAAAATGTGATGGAAAGAAACTCCTTAATAATTTTTTTGTTAAACCTTGTGGACAAAGTATTCTATAATAGGAAGAATTGTTACATATAAAAATTACTATCGTATTTGAATTTAAAAAGAGTATAAAAAGTCCCTATAACCGTTTTCATAAATAAGAAAATATGAATCAATTAGTTTACTTCTCTCTCTTCTATGTGATTCTCTCTACTCTCTCTCCTCCTCTCCTCTCCTCTCCTCTTCATTTCTTCTCTAACAAAAAATAATCACAACAGCAACAAACTAAATCACACTTAATAAGCATAAATTTTAAAAAGAACAATGTAGTTTACTTTCAACTATTTCGTTCTACCAATGAATTAAACCATATATGTTGACATCTATATAATCCAACAACAACTAGTACCTTTATAATATGTTCTCATTTTTACTTATTGCCCCAAGGATCCAAAGCCATCTGAGGGCCATACCTAACGACCAAAAGATAAGGATATTCAAGCACAATTCATAGAGATCAAGTCACATTAAAAATAAATTAAATAAGAAATTAGAAATTAGTTTCAATGTGATAAATCTACAGCTATTCGCATGATGGAAAGAGAATAATGAAGTTGACAAAATAAATATAAGATAGATGCACCAGCAATTCATTGCAAAGAAAAGTATGGCTTGAACAATTTTTTACCTCACCAGTTGCTTGTCTAAAAAGAAATATGTTGACCAATCAAATTTAATAATAAGAAAAGGTTAAAGAATAATGCATATGCACCCATCTAAGAAGGGCAATATAAGTTCCACACTGAAAGAAGTTCAAGCCTATAAGGAATTGTATAAGAACCCTAACATACAAAACAGATAGGGACTAAAAATAAATAAAAAAATGTCAAACTCCAAAATAGCAATAAAGTAAAATCACGTTTTCCCCATCCTTGCACATTTTATTTAGTCCATCACATCAGGCACAATAATCACATAAAATTGCCTTTCCACTTCCATCGTACTCCAATGTTCGAACATCAAATAAAAATTCATAACTATATTATGCATATATTTAAGTTTTGATTAACTTTTATAATGATATTAGATGTTTACTTTCCTTATTAGTTTTACTTATGATTACTGTAAATGGAGTAAGGATTCATTTTCATAAACTTTGCCTAATTTTTATTGTCAATATATACTTAGATTTCTATCCTCCTTGTGTATTTTCTTCTCTCTTAAGCATCTCTTTTTTTCTCTCTCTTACTTACTCAAATGTTTGTTGCTTTAGAGTGTCCTACTTCATGGTCACTGTGTGTTGTAGAAAACCACATGAGGCAAGATATTTGATACAATCAAATTCATTGAAGAGAACTCGAAAGGTTCCAACTCTATAATCCACTTGTATTAAGAAATTGCAATAGGGAAATACAACATATGCCGGAATTCCCTCCTGACAACTAGTAATGGCCTTATAATAGTCATTACTCACAATCAACCTTCCCCAATTTCCCTACAATGCATGAATCAATCATTTCATAACTAATAAAAATGATGCTGCAACACTTTAGCTCTCAATTTCCTCCAAGTGACATGAAATGAATCTTCTTCACACATCAATACCTCGTGTTTCAAAAACCTTTGTCCACAAGATTGATGTCAGGGTAATGCTACTACAAATCATATAAGAACTCCAACATATAGTTGCTAGCATCATCCAACGACCGCACTAAAATTTGTTTATTACCCTTCACTTACTTTTTAAGCTAAGAAACATGAAAGGTATGATGAATTTGGGACTCTCAGGAAACGTCAACTTATGAGCCACCTGACCAACTTCATCAATTATAGTAATGGAGATAGCTTGTGCAGTACTCTTCTATACATACTTTGTTGTTTATAAGGTTGAAATTTATTATACACCAAATCCCCTATCTTAAAACCTCCATTAGTTTGTTGGATGTCTACCACCTTCTTCATAATATTTTGAGGCCTTTTCATGAGGAATGAACCATCTACAATGTGGTTTCTCTTTCCACCAAAGCTTGATTTATTACAAGCAATTTAAGAGTCCTCAGAAAAATAGAAATATACAAAGGAGGTGGACACTTGTATAAAGCATTAAAAGGTGATGTCTAAATGTCAGATGGAAGCTCATGTTGTACAACCACTCCACCCAAGACAACCATCTCAATCATTGCTTGGGAGAATCACTTGTCGTGCAACTTAACTAAGTCTCAACTAATCTATTAACCACTTTCGTTTAGGCAATAGAAGTATGCAGTGCCATTCATTAAATGCAATACAACTCCTATCATAAATTGCTTGTAAGAATCAAATCTCTATCACTGATAGTGGAATGTGGCATGCCATCTAACTTGAAAACATAATCAATAAATAGGCTACCATAGCAGAAAATGGATGAGCAAGTTATATAAAATGAGCATACTTTCCTTAAAATATCCACCACCATGAAGATTACAAAATTTGGTCAAAAATTGGAAGTCCTTGTATAAAATCCATACTTCCATTCAAAACTGTTAAGAGTATATTTAAGGGATTAATCCAAAAGAGCAATTGTTCCATACTTCTCCTTTGACAACCCTCACATCTCCTTAAAAATTCTCCACATCTTTTTGAATCTCGCACTAATGCAAGTAAGTTCCTAAGAACCTAGAAAGTCCCTAGTGTTAGAAGATTTAGTTAATCAATCATTTGCCAACTTGTCGATTTAGTTACCTTGTTTGTTAATGTAATTAATGTATTTTATATGCTTTTCTATTTAAATAGTCAAACCTAAATTAGAGGAGCTGACAAATCTCCTCCTTTGTATATTCTTATTTAGGTAGGACTCCTTGTGTATATCAAACACATTCCAAAACAACGATAGATTCGCCTTCTGCTATGCCCCCTTAAGCTCCTTCCTTTGTAGCTGGTTCTCTCGCACCAACCGTATCCGTCATTCCCAGACACAATACACCAGTTAATAAACCACTAGATAAGTATGGTTTTTCTAATCCTATCTCTTTGACAGTCACTTTGTCTCATATTACTATTCCCTCATCTTATAAGCAGGCAATGGAACATGAGTGCTGGCGTAAGGCTATTGAAACAGAACTTCTTGCTCTTGAAGAAAACCAAACTTGGGATGTTGTACCACAACCTTCCTCTATCGAACCACTTGGCAGCAAATTTGTGTTTTCCGTCAAACTTCATTATGATGGATCTATCGATCGCCACAAGGCTAGGTTAGTGGTTCTTGGGAATAAACAAGAGTATGGTCTAGACAATGAAGAGACCTTTGCATTGGTAGCTAAAATGACCCCAGTGCGAACCATCCTAGCCCTTGCAACATCTCAATCATGGCCTTTAATTCAGATGGATGTTAAGAACGCGTTACATGGTGACCTCAAGGAAGAAGTCTACATAAAACTTCCATCTGGTATGCCCACTTCTTCTCCTAATGATGTTTGCAAACTAAAATGCTCCTTGTATGGCTTGAAGCAGGCACCACACATATGGCTTGAAAAATTTAGATCCACTCTTCTCGGTTTCTCCTTTACTCAGAGCCAAATGACTTTTCTATGTTTCTTCAGCAGAAATCTAAAGGCATAGTTGTTCTTCTTGTTTATGTGGATGACATCGTCATCACTGGTTTAGAGGCCATCTCTAATCTTCAAAAAATGTTGCACACCACTTTCCACATGAAAGACCTTGGCCCACTGACCTATTTCTTGTGGTTGGAAGTTCATCATCGTCCCCAAGGTATTTTCTTGATTCAACACAAGTATATTCAAGATCTAGTTCAGCTGGTAGGACTTACAGGTAGTGCTTCTGTTGACACTCCAATGGAAGTTAACGTGAAATATTGATGTGATGAAGGGGAGCTTCTTAAGGATCCTACCTTATATCGTAAGTTGGTTGGTAGCCTTATTTATTTTACCATTACTCGGCCAGACATCTCTTATGTTGTTCATATTGTTAGTAAGTTCAAGCAATCTCCTTGACAGCTTCAGTTATCTGTTGTTCGCGCATCATCCGATATCTACTTGGCACGCCTAATTGTGGCCTGTTTTTTCCCACTGATTCTTCACCACAATTGCAAGCCTACAGCGATGTGGACTGGGCTGGTTGCCCGGACACGAAGAAATCCACTACTGGTTGGTGTATGTTTCTTGGTAATGCTCTTGTCTCTTGGAAATGCAAGAAACAAAACAATGTCTCAAAGTCATCCACTGAGGCAGAATGTGTTCTAGTGTTTCATAGCTTCCCTTGCACAAAGAACAAATATTGACCAATCTTAGGTATTGCACCTAGTCCATTATGCCAATTTATCTTTAGCTACTAACCACATATGGAAAGAAACTTGAGGCAATAGGTTCTGGTTCCACACTAATCAACTCCATCTTAAGAACTCACATATTCTTAGCGTCTATTTATATGATTTAATAGTAAATTTCCCTGACCTCTTAGCTAACCAGATATATCTATCATCCTTCCATAGATCAAGTTTATAGTTTGGAAGAATGTGCAAAATTTTTGCTGGCACATTGTTCCATTGGTTCCCCCCAATCCATACCTCCACTTTGTCATTCTTGGGAACCCTAGTCTTTAGAGATTCAAACACCTGATAGCCTTATAGAGGACCATTCAAACACCAATTATCACCATATAGAGAGACGCTTTTGCCGTTCCCCATTATGCATCTTATGTTTCCTGCCACTGTTTCCCTCAACTTCACAATTTGTGAAAAGAAGTAGGAGTTAATAGGTTTCCTCTTGATTTTCCAAAAACTCCTCCCTTTTAATATGTAAGTACGCATCTACTTCACCTATAGGAATTCCCTATCATTCATCAGCCTCTACAGTCTCGTCCCTAACAAAGTCATACTAGAAAGGGCCAACACCAACCATCCCTCTTCTAAAGGATTGCACACTTCCATCCACTTTAACTTTGCTTTGAACTTTCCTTCTTTACCTCCAACCCAAAGGAATAGCTTTATAGCTTTCTCAATTGATTTCGTCACTCTTTTCAAGGAAAAAGTTAAGAGGCCCAATCGACATAGAGAGAATTGAGGACTGACATGATTAGTTGTAATTTCCCTGCATAAGAGAGATGTCTATTATACGATAAGTTAATTCTCTTTTGTACCTTTTCAATGAGAGGAATGCTCTCTCTATAGTTGAATCTCCTAGAGGCTAGTGGAAGACCTAGGTACTAAAAAGGGAGATCTTTCACCTGTAGACTAGATATGGTTGAGAGCCTCTAAGCCATCTATACTACAATTGCAAAAATAAAATGACTTTTCCCTTTGTTTAGTTCCAATCTTGATTGCTTCTTAAAGGATTGCAATGATATCATGAGTACAAAATGGCTATGCAGTTCATATCTATGGTCAGTTTATGTATAAAAACAAGATTAGTAGATAACCTAGGAACATGATGGACATTTTTTAATAAGATTAACATGGTAAGTTGTATGGTTCATATGCTAGCAATAGTGATTAGCCCGCTAGCAACAATAACTTTTATTACTTGGACAAGGAGTGTAAGTTCTTAATTGATTGGAGGAGAATGTATTATGGTTTGTGATGCCTGAATCTATTATCCATAAATAACAAAAGGATTTTTTCAAGGAATTAAATCTTATTGAACAAGAAAGATTACCCAAAAGAGCAAATGAACTCACATGTGATATTTTATTTATCTAATCTAGTAGTTTTTTAAGCTTTTCAATATCTTCATTGCTGAATTCCCTTAGTTCCTGCAACTTTTCTTGAATATTTAGAGTGATGTGGGCTAAACTAGAGGCATTTTTCTCGTTTGCTTTGTTGCCTCATTCTCAGCTAAGTGGTTTACCATGCAATTTCCAGCAACTTCTTTGGTGTGTCATGATTTCTTACAGTATGTAACATCTTTATTCTGTCCTCCTTTGGCCAACTTAGCTACCCCATGCTCCGCACTCCATTTGGCACTTCAGTTGACTTTTTTCTAAAAATTTTGGCAATAATTTTCAATGCTGAATTTTCCACTATTTGTGATTCAAGTATCAAAGTTCGTCTACTCTGTTCAACTCTAACAAGTAAGATTGTCTCATTTAGTGATGAGACTTCTTTTCCCAAAATTTGCACACTTAGCCAATTAAACTCAAGCTACAATCATGCAAGAAAATCATATACCCTATCCTTTTTGATAAAATATTTTATTTTAGCAAAACAGTTACTACACTGCAACTCAAAAGTCCTATAATAGTCCAATTCCAACTATTGAATTTGTAATGGATTGGCATATTTTGTGACTGATTTTCTCCTTATCTTATTATTCTTGCTTTCACTTTTATTTCATACACCTAAGCAACATCCTTAATTTTGGAGTAAGTTTGTCGAATAGTCTCCCAAATCTGTTTGTTGTTGGAAAAATGTTACAGACCCTAGAACAATTTCTGGTCATGGGACCCTACAAACTAATATCGAATGGGCTATTTTTAAGGGTTTCTCTTCCTTTATGACCTTTTTTGGTAGGTTAGGAAGCAAGGGTTCATTAGAGAGATTCAATCTCCTAAAGAAAGAAATTACAAAAGTAAAATTCTACTTACTTTATTTCCAGCTTTGATAAGCTTAAATATATTCTTCTTGACAACCGTATACTTCCAAATAACTTCATAACAAAGGCTATAAAGTCTTAACTAAAAAATATAAACTTTTTAATTATTCAAATTCAAATTCAACAACAAACTTATCTTTTGTTTTCCTCTTTTTCCTATGAGTGAGTGATCTCTTGTAGACTTGGTCAAAAGGGACTTCAAACATATTCCTATTGTCCAACAGGAATGTTTGTCATTATTGACGTGTAAAAGAGAAACATGCAAGTATCACTAATTTTAGGTGTCATGGAACTCTATAGCCATGACATAATAAGAGAGCCTTCCTCATCCCAAGCTTCAAAACCTAATTCTCCTTGCTCGGGACCAATTCCTAATAGGAGACTTAGTTTTCCTTTCCGAGGATGGTTTTTACTAGTTTAGACCACTATAGATCTTGCCATTAAATTAATATGTTACTAAAATGTTTGGAAGCTCACCTTTTCATTGAACTTCTTTAGAATTTTGGGTGAGTTTTTGGATCAAATTAATTTTTTTATTTCACATGTTCATTCTAATTAGAGATTTTAAGAAAAGAAGTCATAATGATAAAAAGGGGTATGGTCTAGCTGGAAAGGTGCAACAATGAAGGCTACATGATGACTGGGGATTGCAACAACAAAGGCAGCTAAAAATTGCAATGGCAGCCATAGAATTTTACTTAGAAAAACTAAGGCTCTGATACCACATCAAAAAATAGAAGGAAAAATGGGTTGTCTTATTCCCAAATAATTTAGGATTACAAGCTTATATACACCTTGTAGAAGGAGAAAAAACAAAAAGAAATCTCTAGGAATTAATGTTTTAAGATTCCACACTCTTCTAGGAAATGAAAAAGTTTCCTAACATTCTATACTCCCCTAGGAATAGAGAACAATCTCCTAGAGAATCCCACAACCTTTGGAATACCAAGAAATTGACTTTTCTAAAATGGTATACAACTAATATACAACTTGACACCCTTTTTCACATAAATTGAAGACCTCAAATTGCTTTTAACCGTTCCATAGTAATGAAAAGACATAATTTTTGTTTTTTGACAATATGCTTGTAGATTCCTCAAGTTTAATAACTTCACGAGATATTCTATCTCCTTTAAACCTTTCAAGAAAAAGCTTACTAAATAAAGCTCAAGAATTATCAGGTTATGGGAATGGAAATTGAATAATGCTCAACATTTTCTAACTGTTCCCGCTTGTGTTAGATCCTTGAATTGCCCAACTAGATCAAAAAACTGCCTCCTCGAATCTTTGCTCCAATGATATCAAGTATTTTTCCTAGCTAGGTGGTTAATTGGTTAATCTATCCATGTACAACTGATGCCATTGCAAAGCTTTTCTACTGAAGTAGTTGCAACCCTAACTTTCAATTCGAGTAGTGATTCAACTAACAATTGCTCATGCTGATAAATTCAACCTCTAAATTCTATTCCATCAAATTGTGGGCATTCCACCTTACTAAAGCGAGTGGAAACCAAGTAGTGACTTCTCTATTGAATTTCAAGTTGTCATTGAACTTCATCTTTCTAACTATTTTTATGTTGATTATGCTACTGAAGCAATTGTAGCCTCCATTCCTTCTGCTCATCAATTGTCTTTTAGTACTTCAAATCCATCTCCCAAAACAAATTCTTCGTATTCTCTTTGAACCTTCTTACATCTCTGGACCTAGGTCCTTCCACCATTATCAACACTCACACAACCCCAGGAAACAAATTTTTCCGATACCAAGTGATACGATCAAATCCACTTGAGACGTGGAAAGGTTCCAATTTTATGTCCCACTTGTATTAAGAAATCACAATAAGGAAACACGAACGAAGAAAAAGAATAAAGAGAATATAGAAAAAAAGTTATATGCCAAATTTAGCTCCCTACCAACAAACCTTGAAGATATCCTACTTCAAGTTCGAGTTAAACTTCATAATATTCTACAAGGATGAAGGTAAGTTTTACCCCTTAACATTTGCATTAAAATTTAAGTTAGATCTAACGTTTGAAAACTTATAAAAAAGACCTAATATTTTGAAAAAATTTAAAATAGCCATTTTAAAATTTTGATACAAATGTTAAGGGGCAAAACATACCTTCAACCTATTCTGTAAGTTTGAAAAAACAAAAGTCTTTAATTTGATTCCACTTCATTCTTCACAGGATTGCATGAAAATTTAGAGGATAACAAAGGATTTCTACACTTCAATATTATGAATATCATGCAATCCTATTAGTTAACTAAAGACAAATATCTCACTGTCATTTGATATTTTCTTGAAGACTAACATACAACCACCAAAACTATTGAATGTAAGAGATTAAGCAATTACCCTGAATAACACTTTGCCTTCAATAAGGGCATAAGGTATAGGCCCAAAAAGTCGTGAATCAATTGAGTCATATATATTATCTCCTTGAATCCAAACATGCCCTTCAGGTACCTATCAATAAGATACAATTGTTAAATAAAAAAGGTTAAGAACCTTAACATTAATGAATATATACAGCATGAGATTAGGTAATGAAAGGGTAAATAAATAAAGGTCGAGTAATGAAAGGGTAAAAGAAAATATTTAGGTGATATTGAGAGATTCATTTGGCACTCATCATGAAGAAATATAAAATTACAAAAGCTGGCCTTCACTCTGCATCACAATATAGCCTCTTAACAAGTATGCTTTCCAATTTCCATGTAAGAGAAGAGAAAAATGCAAAACAGAGGAATGTGAAAATTTCAAAACACTTCATCACCGAATATGAAAATCACTAAGCTCATACTTTGTGCACCAGTATGAAATTAACATCTGCCACTTCCTCAGCTCAACAACCCTATTGACTGTTGGATCAGTTATGGGCATTGTAGCAACAAAGACAGGGAATGAAAAAAAGGAAACAGTACAAAATTAAACCAAGTTCATATTGTCTTAGGCTCAATAGACAAAATCCCATGTTCCCCAATATAAGAACCCTCAAGTCCAAGAAAAAATGTAAATGTTAAAATAATCGACATTAAAGATTGTCCATTTATTTGATGAAATTGGAAACAATAAAAACGAAGTCTATAACTGATACCTACAAAATGAATGAAACGAGATAATGAAAGAAGTATGATAAGATACCACAACAGTGCAGGAGCGGTGACCAAGAACAGGGTCGGGCATGAAAGTGACGGAATGACCCGCCATACCCATGATGCGCTTTGTCAAAATCTTACGAGGATCAAGTGGTGATCGAACCACCACCACGTCCCCACGACGCACCTTCCCAAAGCGTTGGGACAGGTGTTCTACTAGTAACACATCACCCGTCATATTCAAAGTCGGGAACATGCTCGGCCCGTACGCCTGCATTCATTTCACAAGTGCGAAGAAGAAGAATTAAAGCGAGAGAGAGGGGACGAGCGAGAGAGAGGGAGAGAATAACGCAGTAGTTTGCATACGAGAGTGGGTGAGCAGAGGTAGGTGTTGGTGACGTGGAGCAAACAAAGAAACCTGGCAACTAAGGCTGTTCTACCAAGCAATTCTTGTATTGCGCTTCTCCATTTACTCATCAAACCCGCCACCATGCTCAATTCAATTCTCACCCAAGCCTCCACAGTACACATTACTGTTATCTTATAAAGGCTTTTCTCACGAACGATAGGACCAGAACACAGGCGAAGAAAGGGCGAACTTGAAAAATAGGAGTTAATTATGACAAAAATAGAGCAAAAATAGGACTTACAACAATTTTTGTTATAAATACTTAAAATTTTTAATTTTCATTCTTTTAAAATTATTTTTTATTATGTAAAAGAACTAATTTATTACCTTTAAAAAAAGACTTAAGATAACTCTTAGCGTTATCTCTTACTAGTTTACTCTGAAGTTTCTAAAATAGAGCAATTTTAGAAAAATATTGCAAATAACAAATTATTATTTTAATATTAATTAATTCATTTTATTAATTTTTTAGAAATTAAAATTAATTAACTTCTTATCTTTTTCCCTAAAGTCTGACTAAATCCTCCGATTGGATTCTTTTTTCTTCATTACCCTAATTTGCTTCTTCTTCATTAATGTTCTGTCATCAACCGATGAAAATAATAAAACCATTTAACTCTTTATTTATACTCCAAATTAGGATCGGTGAAGCTGCAACCTTCGCATGAGAATTCCAAGTCAAGCCTGCGTGGTGCTTGACCCAGCCTTGATTGACTGTATAATAGCAAAATCGGTCTTAAATGCCTTTGCTAATATAATATCATCGATGTTCATTGCGAACAATGTGTTTGGAAGTGAGAGTTCTAGCAATTGCACTACCGAAGGCAAATATTGCTACGGCTGGACTTGAACTGTTATTATATAGTAAGTGAATAAGCCATTTATCCTATGTTTGGTTGCTGTCCTCATGGGTAGGGACAAAAGACAGAGATGAAAAAATTCTGTCTCCGACCTGTTTGCTTGCTGTCTCCATCAATTTCTATCCCGACTCCGGAGACAGAGACATAAAATTTTTGTTCCTTCCAAAACCAGAGGATAAGAAAACAGAGACAGAGATAGAAACAAAACACACACATAAATTTACAAGAAAACCCCTCCCTGTGAATATTTTAATTATATTATTAGTTACTTATAATATTTTAATTAATTAATAATAATATTTTAATTAAATATAATGTAATGTAATTAAATAAAAACAATAATTTA
>JANZXP010000004.1:20042069-20053211 GCA_027576715.1 Erythroxylum flavicans | reverse complement strand
TTAAGGCCTATTTTGCAAAATTCCCGTTTATTCTCAATTTTACCGGGAAATGTCATGAATGCATGTACAGGTATTTTTAATGTGCAAAACTTACTGTTCACAAATGCATGAGCATAAGATGTGTTTTCCTAATTTCTCCGATTGATCGCCTGTGTACCCATTTTTATAATTTAACCCGTTATATGGAAATGGGATGTTAAATGGAAGGTGTGCAAAATGGATGTTTTCCCATCGAAGGTGCCTAGCGATCGTGCCAACTGGATGTTTTGCCCAACGAATGTGCCTTACGACCATGCCAACTTGCTGTTTTGCCCACTGAAAATGTGGCAACAGGCTATGTTTCCTGCCGAAGGTGCCCAACGGGTTATTTTTCCTATCGAAGGTGCCTAGCGACCATACCAACGGGTTGTTTTGCCCATCGAAGGTGTGCCAATGGGATATTTTTCCCACCGAAGGTGCCTAGCAAATGTGTCAAAGGGTTGTTTTGCCAACAAACGTGTGTAGCGACCTTGCAAACATGCTGTTTTGCCCACTAAAGAATTTCCAACGAGCTGGGTTTCCTACCGAAGGTGCCTAATAGATTGTTTTTCTGCTAATGGTACCTAGTGAATGTGCCAATGGACTATTTTACCCAACGAAGGTGCCTAATGACCATGCGAATGTGTTGTTTTACGCATAGAAGGTATGCCAACGACCTGTTTTTCCCACTAAAGGTACCCAATAGGTTGTTTTTCCCACCAAAGGTGCTTGGTGACCGTGCAAACTGGTTGTTTTACCCACCAAATGTCTGGCAACGAGCTGTTTTACCTACTGAAGGTATGCCAACTAGCTGTTTTTCTAACCAAAAGTGCCCAAAAGAGTGTTTTGCCCACTGAAGTTGCCTAATGACCCTGTCAACGGGTTGTTTTGCCCTCTGAATGTGTGTCAACTAGCTATTTTTCCCACTGAAGATGCCTAGCAACCACGCCAAAGGGCTATTTTTCCCATTAAAGGTGCCCAACAATCCTACCAACATGTTGTTTTTCCCACCAAAGGTGTGCCACCTAGCTATTTTTCCCACTGAAGGTGCCTAGCGACCTTGACAATAGCTTGTTTTGCCTAACGAAATGGTGCCTAGCGACCTTGCCAATGGGCTAATTTGCCCACCAAAAGTGCCTAGCAATATCGTCAACGGGCTTGTTTGTCCACTGAAGGTGTGCCCACAGGCTGTTTTTACACCGATGGCTCCTAGTGACCGTGCAAACAAGCTATTTTGCCAACTGAAGGTGTGAGAATGAGCTGTTTTACCTATCAAAGGTGTGCCAACAGTTTGTTTTTCCCACCCAAAGTGCCCAATGGATTGTTTCTCTCACCGAAGGTGCTTAGCAATCGTTCCAAGGGGCTGTTTTTCCCAACAAAGGTGGCTTGCAACCATGCCAACGTGTTGTTGTGCACACCAAAGGTGTTGTGCACAACAGGCTATGTTTCCCACAAAAGGTGCCTAATGGAATGTTTTCCTACAGAAGGTGCCTAGCAATCATATCAACGGGCTATTTTGCCAAACGAAGGTGGCTAGTGACCGTGTCAATGTGTTATTTTACCCAACAAAGGCATGCCAACGTGCTGTGTTTCCCACCGAAGGTGCCCAATGTGCAGTTTATCCCACTGAAGGTGCCTAGCAACTGTGCCAACATGTTGTTTTGCCTACCGAAGGCATGCCAACAGGCTGGGTTTCCCATTGAAGGTGCCTACCAGGCTGTTTTGCCACTTGAAGGTGCATTGCGACTGTGCCAATGGCTACTTTTGCTCACCGAAGGTATGACAACGTGTTGTTTTGCCTATTTGAAAGTGTGCCAACAGGTTGTTTTCCCACCAAAAGTACCCAACGGACTGTTTTTCCCATCGAAGGTGCCTAACAACTGTGACAATGGTTGTTTTGCCAACTGAAGGTGGCTAGCGACTGTGCCAACGTGTAGTTTTTCCCTCCAAAGGTTTGCCAATAGGCTGTGTTTCCTACTAAAGATGCCTAACGTATAGTTTTTCCTACCAAAGGTGCTTAGCAACCATACCAACGGGCTGTTTTGCCTAATGAAGGTGACTAGTGACTGTGCCAACATGTTGTTTTACCTAACAAAGTCATGCAAACAAGCTATGTTTCCCATCGAAGGTGTCAAACAGGCAATTTTTCCTACTGAAGGTGCCTAGTAACCATGCAAATGTGTTGTCCATCGAAGGTGTGGCAATAGGTTGGGTTTCCTACCGAAGGTGCCCACTGGGCTATTTTACCCCTTAAAGGTGCATTACGACTGTGCCAATGGCCTGTTTTGCCCACCGAAGGAATGGCAATGGGTTACTTTTCCTACCAAAGGTGGAACAATGGGACATGTATCCCACCAAAGGTGTCTAACGGACTGTTTTGCCCACCGAAGGTGCCTAGCGACTATACCGACATGTTGTTTTTCCCATCAAAGGTATTCCAGTGGGTTGTATTTCCTACCAAAGCTACCTAATAGGCTGTTTTTCCTACTGAAAGAGCCTAGCGACCATGCCAATGTGCTATTTTACCCATCGAAAGTTGTGTCAACGAGCTATGTTTCCCACTGAAGGTGCCCACTGGGTTGTTTTGCCCATTGAAGGAGTGAAAAGGTCTGTTTATCCTACCGAAGGTGTGCAACTGGGATGTTTATCCCACTGAAGGTGCCCAACGAACTGTTTTTCCAACCAAAGGTGCCTAGCAACAGTGCCAAAGTGTTGTTTTGCCCACCAAAAGTGTGCAAACTATTGGATCGTTTATGGCTTGGGAATGTATAATATGAAGCAGAATTGACCATAGGAGTTTGGGTCTTGTGCCTTGGTTAACTGAAAATTCACAATAAGAAGTGTACAGAATTATCTCTTAAAACGCACGGGTTGGGATTCTTTTTAGATATCTTGACACTGCAGCTCATGAACGTCATCTACGGGTATCCAAACGAGGATTAACAATCCGGGTAGCAGCTAATGGGCACTAACAAATTCTAAAACACTTTAAAACTTTGCACAGTTTTTATCTCAAGAAAAGGAACGGGTGGCTGAGTTGCTAGGGGTTTTCTTGTGTGTTCTACTGAGACATAAGCCCTTTATTTATAGAGAAGCCCTTATCCCTATTCCTAACGAGAATAGGACAATCCTATTTTAATAGGAATAAGACTATCCTAATTTTAAACCTAAACCTATTCGGAAGAAGAATATCATAATCCTAAACCCATTAGGATTATGGAAGCCCAATAAGTTTCGACACATATGATATCTCACATAATAAAACCCCGACAACTTGATTCAATCTAACCCAATAAATATATTCACATATATTTATTTAGTGCCTAATAAATTAGGCCCAAGAGAATAAGCCCAAATTACATCACTCTTTATGTGTAACCCTGTTGGATCATTTGGTGTTGGCAATGGGCTTGATCACACCTTAAGGCCCATAATTCATAAGTGACCTCTAGCAAAACATTATGATAACCCAAATCAAATGAGGATCGGTAATTCGATTTAACCTATAACCATGGTTACAAACTCAGTTCCTTTGTAGCACAATATCAAGATTAATCATAAGGCATGGTACATGTCAACCTTTAACTAATCATAATTTCTTGATTCCCAAGTTGACTGACTATAACAAATGACATTGATGACTACTCATTAATGTCATTTGAGCATGGCCATGCATTTCTTCAGCCATACTTGTCAAGATGCTTAAATGATATCTCTCTCATTTAAGAGAGTTACAAATCCCATCTATGTCATTCACATCCCTCCTCATCATTCATTTAATGTCCAACATAAGACTACTTATTATCCAGTTAAAGATAACTTAGTCTAATGTGAAAACACTTAATTTCTCATGTAGGGAACCATGATGACTTCAAGTTAAAGGACTAAATCCAAAACATATTGAGAATCACTAATGACATGAAACCATGTAATGTTCTTTCTGTGGGTCGGTCCAATATATGTTCTCTAACATATATCGATGTATTTGATTTGATAAATCATATCTATCATTAGTAAAACGTGATCATCAATTAGAACATATACTAGCCTTAATTCATTATTGTTCCATCAATAATGATCGACCAGAGACAGTTTAGAATAGTATTATAATGTCTAAGGTTTTACTATCAAGTCATATACTTGATGACATAAGCCTAATACTATTTATGGAATGTAAATTACATTACATAAAGAATATACATGTAATATAAAAGAATACCTCATAATATATAAATAATAAGTCAGAATGTCAGTACAAAAGTCACATATGACCATTAGTCTAGGGCACACTACTAGCACCAACGGGCCGTGTTTCCCACCGAAGGATCCTGACAAAAGTGGAAACAGGATGTTTTGCCCACCAAAGGTGCCTAGTGACTGTGCCAACTTGTTGTTTTGGCCACCGAAGAAGTGCCAACAGGCTGTGTTACCTGTTGAAGCTTCCCAATGGGCCATTTTTCCCATCGAAGGTGCCTAGTGACTATGCCAACAAGCTATTTTATCTATCAAAGGTGTGCAAAATGGATGTGTTTCCCATTTAAGGTGCCTAGTGAACATGCCAATGGAATGTTTTACAAAACAAAGGTGCCTTGCAACCGTGCCAATGTGCTATTTTACCTACCGAAGATGTACCAATGCGTTGTGTTTCCCGCCGAAGGTGCCCAATGAGTTATTTTTCCCATCGAAAGTGCCCAGCAATTATGCCAATGGGTTGTTTTGCCCATCAAAGGTGTGCCAATCGGATATGTTTCCCACCAAAGGTGCCTAGTGAATGTGTAAAAGGGTTGTTTTCCTTACGAAGGTGCATGGCGACCATGTCAACATTCTATTTTGCCTACCAAAGATGTGCCAACGAGTTGGGTTTTCCATCAAAGGTGCCCAACTGGTTGTTTTTTCGCCGAAGGTGCCTTGCGATCATGCCAACAGGCTGCTTTTCCCACCGTAGATGTGCCAAAGAGTTGTTTTGCCTACCAAAGGTGTTCTAACGGTCTATTTCTCCCACCGAAGGTGACCAATGGACTATTTTGCCCACCAAAGGTGCCTAGCGACCTTGCTAATGGACTGTGTTTCCTCCAAGGGTCTAGAAATAGATTGTTTTTCCCACCAAGGTTACCTAGCAACTGTGCCAACGTGTTGTGTCACCCACTGAAGGCGTGCCTATAAGCTTTGTTTCCCACTCAAGGCGCCCAACGGGCTGCTTTTTCCACCTAAGGTGCCTAAGAGAGTGTTTTTCCCACTGAAGGTACCTAATGACTTTGCCAACAAGCTGTTTTGCCCCCTTAATGTGTGCCAACTAGCTATTTTTACCACTGAAGATGTCTAGCGTTTGCGCGAAAAGGCTATTTTGCCCATCAAAGGTGCCTAACAATCGTGCCAATATGTTGTTTTCCCACCAAAAGTGTGCCAATGGGTTGTCCTTCCCACCGAAGGTACCTAGCTACCTTGCCAACAGCTTATTTTGCCTAATGAAATGTTGCCTAGCAATCGTGCCAACTGGCTGTTTTGCCCACTGAAGGTGCCTAGTGATACTGCCAATGGGTTTGTTTGTCCACTAAAGGAGTGCTAATGGGTTGTTTTTTGCACCGATGGCTCCTAGCGACTGTGCAAATGGACTATTTTACCCATCAAAGGTTTGACAACAGGCTATTTTGCCTATTAAAGGTGTACCAATAGATTTTTTTCCCACCAAAAGTGCCCAACGGACTTTTTTTCCCACTGAAAGTGACTAACAACCATGTCAATGGGCTATTTTGCCCAACAAAGGTGGCTAACGACTGTGCCAATGTGCTGTTTTGACCACCAAAGGTGTGCCAATGGGTTGTTTGCCTAGAGACCTTGTCAACATGCTGTTTTGCCCATTAAAGGTGACTGACGACTGTGCCATCTTGCTGTTGTGCACTTCAAATGTGTGCCAAATAGGTTATGTTTCCCACCGAAGGTACCCAACGGGCAGTTTTTCCTACCTAAGGTGCTTAGACACCATACCAACGTGTTGTTTTGCCTAACTAAGGTATGTCAATGGGCTGTGTTTCCTAATGATGGTGCCCAATGGGCAGTTTTCCCATCGCAGGTGCCTAGTAAACTTGTCAACTTGTTGTTTTACCCACCGAAGGTGTGCCAACAGGTTGGGTTTCCCACCAAAGGTGCCCATTGGGCTATTTTGCCCTCAAAAGGGCATTACGGCTGTGCCAACGAGCTGTTTTGCCCACCGATTGTGTGCCAATGGGCTGCTTTTCCTACCAAAGGTGCACCAACGAGATGTTTATCACTGAAGGTGGCCAACGAACTGTTTTGCCCACCGAAGGGGCCTAACAATCATGCCAACGTTCTGTTTTTCCTACCAAAGGTGTGCCAACAGGTTGTGTTTCCCACCAAAGGTGCCAGGGCTATTTTTCTCACCAAAGGTGCCTAGCGACCCTGCCCATGGGCTGTTTTTCCCATCAAATGTTTGTTAATGAGTTGTGTTTCCCATCGAAGGTGCGTTACGGGCTATTTTTCCCACAAAAGATGCTTAGTGACTGTTCTAACGAGCTATGTTTCCCGTCGAAGATATGCTAAAGGGCTGTGTTTCCATCAAAGGTGCCCAACAAGTTATTTTTCCCACCAAAGGTTCCTAGTGGTCATGCCAATGGGTTGTTTTTTCACACCAAAGGTGCACCAGTAGGCTGTTTTGCCTATTTAAGGTGTGCTAACGGCCTGCTTTCCACCGAAGGTGCCCAAAGGATTGTTTTTCCCACTGAAGGTACCTAGCGACTATGCCAACAGGCTGTGTTACCCACCGAAGGTGTGCCATCAAGCTATTTTTCCCACTAAAGGAGCTTAGTGGACATGCCAATGGGCTGTTTTGCCCAGCGAAGGTGCCTGGTGATCGTGACAATGGGCTATTTTGCACACCAAAGGTGCCAAGCGACCATGCCAATGGGTTGTGTTTCCTATTGAAGGTGTGCCAATGTGCTATTTTCCCCACCGAAGGTGCCTAGCGAATATGCCAATAGGTCCATTTTACCCATTGAAGGTGCTTAGCAACTGTGCCAACATTCTGTTTTGCCCACCAAAGGTGTGTCAATGGGCTGTGTTTCCCAATGAAGGAGCCCAAAGGGCTATTTTCCCATTGAAGTTGCCTAGCGAGCATACCAACGGGGTGTTTTGTCCACCAAAAGTGTACCAATGGGCAATTTTTTGCACAAATGTTGCCTAGCAATCGTACCAATAGGCTGTTTTGCCCACCAATGGTGCTTGCGATTGCACTAATAGGTTGTTTTTACCGACAGAAGGTACCAAGCAGCTGTGCCAATGTGCTATTTTCCCATTGAAGGTGTGCCAATGGGCTATTTTCCCTCCGAAGGTGCCTAGCGACTATGTCAACGAGTTATTTTTCTCAATGAAAGTGCCTATTGACTGTTCCAATGGGCTGTTTTGCCCACCGAAGGTGCCTAGTGACCTTGCCAATGGGCTATTTTGTCCACTAAAGGTGTGCCAACTGAATGTTTTTGTTAGATCACTTATGGCCAGGGAATGCACAATACGTAGCGTAATGGACCATAGGACTTTAGGTCTTGTGCCTTAATGAAATTTCACAACAAAAGTGTATAGAATTACCTCTTTAAATGAGCAAATTAGGATTCTTTTCAGATATCTTGATGTTGTAGGTCGCAAATGTTCTCTACCGGTATCCACATGAGGATGAACAATCTGGGCAGTGGCTAATGTGGGCTAGAACATTCTAAAACACTTTAGAATGCTGCATAATTTTTCTCTCGAAAAAAGGAACACGTGGCTAGGTAGCTAGGGCTTTTCGTGTGTGTTCTAGTGAGACCTAAGCCCTCTATTTATAGAGAAACCCTTATCCCTATTCCTAACGAGAATAGGACATTCCTATTTTAATAGGAATAGGAATATCCTAATCCTAAACCTATTAGGAATAAGAATATCATAATCCTAAACCTATTAAGATTATAGAAGCCTAATAAGTTTTGGCCCATATTATATCTCATATAATAAAACCCTGACAACTTAATTCAATATAACCTAATAAATATATCCACATATATTTATTCAGTGCCTAATAAATTAGGCCTAAGTGAATAAGCCAAAATCACATCATTCTTTGTGTGTGACCCTGTAGGCTTATTTGATGTTGGCAATGGGCTTGATCATACTTCAAGGCCTATAAGTCATAAGTGGCCTCTAGTAAGACATTATGACAACCCAAATCAAATGAGGATCGATAATAAGATTTAATCTGTAACCATGTTTACAAACTCAGTCCCCTTGTTACATGATATCAAGATTAATCATAAGGCATAATACATGTCAACCTTTAACTAATCATAGTTTCTTGATTCCTAAGTTGACTGACAAAAACAAATGACATTGATGACTCCTTATCAATTTATTTGAGCACGGCCATACATTTCTTTAGTTATACTTATCAAGAGGCCCAACTGATATCTCTCTCATTTAGGAGAGGTACAAATCCCATCCACGTCATTCACATCCCTCTGCATGATTCATTTAATGTCCAACATAAGACTACTTGTTATCCAGTTAAAGATAACTTAGTCTAATGTCAAAATACTTAATTCCTCGTGTAGGGAACCGTGATGACTTCAGGTCAAAGGACTAAAGTCAAACTATATTGAGAATCACTAATGACTATATATACCTATATATTTATAGGTGTAATGTTCTCTCTGTAGACGTCCAATATATGTTCTCTAACATATATCTATATATCTAATTTGATAACGCATATCTGTGATTAGTAAAATGTGATCATCAATAAAAACACATACTAGACTCAATTCATTATTTTTTAACCAATAATGATCAACTAGGGACAGTTTATAATAGTATTATAATGCTTATGGTTTTACTATCAAGTTACATACTTGATGTCATAAGCCTAATACAATTCATGGAATGTAAATCACATTACTTAAACAATATACATGCATATATAAAAGAATACCTCATAATATATAAATAATAAGTCAGAATGTCAGTACAAAAGTCACATATGACCATAGGGCACACTACTAGCACATATACTCGACATAAATGGTGTGCTAACTATTACACTTTCACTATATAGCTGGCATCAAAACTACTTCATAAATAACACAATGTTTAAAACCCAAAAATTTCCTCATGTCATTTCATAAACCATATTTACAATGTAGCATTACAATCATCATCCATTTTTGTACAATATCTACCTATCAGAGTTATAAATCTGTCTACAAAGTATGCTACATATATGAGAAATTAAACAAAAATATAACTATTCCTTCAGTCCCAGTTGATCGACTTTTGAGCCATGTCTTCTATCCAACAACTGTGAAAAATCTATTCTAAGTAGTCTTAGAAGCTAGGTCGTCGCTCTCTCGAACTTAAAAATATCAACATTGCAATTTGGTTGAGTTTTGTGAACTCGGTTGAGTAACCATCCTCGATGGTTCACTCTTGTCATGCAACACATAATTTATGTCATCACATAATTTACATCATCTCAATTTTCATCATATAATATCAAGTTCACATAAAACATATTTCAGAATCCATGCAATTCATCATTCCATTGTAATTATACAGATTATAATCATCGATAATCAATCACACATATTATACAATAAAAGTTCTCAAAATGTTGCAATCACTTAATTAATTCATATAATATGTATATGCAATGCTTATGAGACTCAACTTCATTTAATTATGTTGTTGTGATCGAGTGCCTTTTTCATTGTCCCGTATCCGTTGTAGATGCCGGGCTATATCATACTGTCCCTTATTCGTTGGTGATATAGGGTTCTTTATACACATTGAGCTATAGGCTCTTACCATATATGTTTGAGCTTTAAGCTCTTTTTTACCAGTGACTCCGATCACAATTGCCTTTATATTTCATGCATTTATGTAATAAAATGCACCATGCGTACTCATTTTGTCACATTCACATTCTTTCTCATTCATATTTGTCACCAGACTTTTAGTTCGACATTTAACATGATAGTTGAGAATCATTTAGTCAATCACATATCATTTAGTTAATCACATTCACATTCAAGTAGCACTTCCAATGTTCTATTCATACATCAAATGCCTCGGACATTAAATGTTTGGAATTCAGTACATACACATCATAATAATTCAGTCCACAATTTAACAAACAATCAAGGTGAGACCATCTTAGGTTACTCATAATTGATCCTTTTCCCTTATTGCCTTGAAGTCTCGGTAATGTCTGGAACCAGTCGTTCAATCTGGTCTTCTATAAAATGCAATCATATACAAAATTGACACATTCAGATAAATAGTCAATCATAAGCACATTCATGAATGTATCATGTATTATGCATGTTTAATGACAACTTTTCGGGTATGTTTCCTTAATAAACTTTATAAGTAATTACAACACCTTCAAAACATTCTTTAATCTCTAATACTCTTTACTCACTTTAATCCCTTCATTCAACATCAATTAAATTTATTTAAGAGCTCATTTAAATCTACATGCCTTATATGGTAACATCTTACTTGAATTAGTTTGAAAAACATCAGAAAAAATCACCCTTTGTTAAAGTCTGTTAGGTCGCGATCGTGCTTGTGCGCGATCATGACTTTTCTTCTTTTCTGTAGAGTCGTGATGGTGTAGATGCGCAATTGCGACTTTCATCATTCTTCAGTAGAGACTTCTGTGTTTTTCTTCCTTCTTTCTTGCCATTTTTAACCTAGAAATAGAAGTGTTTAGGCAACACTGTCTCTAATCAAATGTCCCTATATGTCTTAGGTTTCTAATGACATCAAATACAAACATTTTGGTTTAGTATCGTGCAAGTTATAATCAAAATACTCTATACTATTTCTCATACCTCGATAGAACACAACTCTCAACTTCAAGCCAATTTTCAAGACTCTTAAGGACAGATTTCAAATTCAATTCCTTCATGAAAAATGTATCCATATGTCTCTAGTCTACTTTAGATTAAATTTCATCCAATTTGGATATTCACATATCAAGTTATAGCCAAAATACATATGTATGTTTAGTAAAACACTGCATATAACATACTCTAGCACAATTCATTGTCAATGTTCTATTACTTCTCTATCATTTCTCTA
>JANZXP010000004.1:19986819-20012641 GCA_027576715.1 Erythroxylum flavicans | reverse complement strand
GATTGTGCTCTCAATAGGTTATGCTTGAGTTGGCGTAAAGTCTCATCCCTATCAACCAAGGCCAATGCCACCGATTCCACCTATGTTTTACCTTGAGAAAACTGCAGCAAAGTAGGTGGAAGGCGGCCATAAACAACTTCAAAAGGGGTTTTTCCAGTTGAAATATGGGAATTGGTGTTATACCAATATTCAACCCAAGGTATCCAATAAGACCAAGTTTTAGGTTGTTCGGAAGTAAAGCAACGAAGGTAGGTTTCTAGGCACCTATTGATTACCTCTGTTTGTCCATCCGTTTGTGGATGATAGGAAGAACTCATCTTCAATACAATCCCTTGCAATTTGAATATCTCCTTCCAAAAATTCCTAGTGAAGAGGGGGTCCCTATCGCTTAATATGGAACTAGGAATGCCATGCAACTTTACTACCTCTTGGATGAATGCTTCAGCCACGATTTTTGCAGTAAAAGGATGCTTGAGGAGTAAGAAATGGGCATACTTGGATAGGCGATCTACTACTACCAAGATGACTTCATAGCCATGAGATTTAGGGAGCCCCGTAATAAATCTATTGAGACTTCATCCCAAATCAGCTTAGGAATGGGCAGTGGTTGCAAAAGTCCAGCTGGAGACATCACCATATACTTAATCTTCTGACATATGGCACATTCCTGCACAAATTTCTGTATTGTTTTCCTCATTCCTAGCCAAAACAATCCACCCGATAACCTCTTGTAGATCTTAAGGAAACCAGAATGTCCACCAGAAGGTGAAACATGATACACATGCAAAAATTGAGGTATTAATACTGAAGTGGCTGAAAGGACTAGTCTATTTTTGTAGAACAATAGACCGTCTCTTAGCTCATAATCAGGCTTAAAAGTAGGGTTTTATTGAAGAGCTATCATGATTGATTGAAGCTTAGTATCCTCCTTAACCTCCTGCTAGACTACATCCAATTCAAGCCAAAAGGGAGCTGAAATAGTTGAAAATATTAACTTATCATCTTCTACCCTTGATAAGGCATCTGCAGCTCCATTTAACTTTCCAGGTTTATAGATCACTTCAAAATCCAACTGTTGGTCTATAGAGGGAATCCTCTAGTCTAATAAGTGCTTCAAGCTTTTATGGTCGGTATAAACCTTGAAATGTCTCCCCATTAGGAAGTGCCTTCAATGCTGAATGGCCATCACCACTGCCATAACTTCCTTCTCATAAACTAACTTAGAGTAAGTTGATTCAGCTAAAGCCTTCTGAAATAAGCTAATGGGCGACCCTCCTGAAGTAAGACAGCACCTAGGCCCCTTCCCGAAGCATCACACTCAAGGGAAAACTCTTTGGAAACATCGGGTAGGGCTAGAACAGGTGATGTAGTCATCCTCTTCTTCAATTCTTCAAATGCTTCTTGGGCTTCCCTTCCCCAGCTGAAACCATCTTTCTTTGTAAGTTCAGTAAGGGGTTTGGCAAGTTTACCGTAATCTTTGACGAATTTCTGGTAGTACCAGATGAGTCCCAGGAACCCTCTCACTCCTTTTACATTCTTAGGAATAGGACACTCCACAATATTCTTGATCTTCGATGGGTCCATGGCTACCCCTTCACTAGATATAACATGGCCTAGGTATTCTACAGAATTCTGTCCAAAAATGCACGTCTTCCTATTTGCAAACAACTGGTTGTCTAGTAACAATTGTAATACACAAGCCAAATGCTCCAAATGTTGTCCCCAATCTCGACTATAAATCAGTATGTCATCGAAGAAAATCAAAACAAACTTCCGTAAGAGGGGTTTAAAAATGGAGTTCATAGTAAATTGAAATGTTGCAGGTGCATTCATGAGTCCAAAAGGCATCACAAGGTATTCATAATGCCCCACAAGGTATTCATAATGCCCTTCATGAGTACGGAACCCTGTCTTGTAGACATCCCCATCCCTCACTCTGATTTGATGGAAACCCGACTGTAAGTCTACCTTGGAAAACTACTTAGCCCCATGTAGCTCTTCCATCAGCTCATCTACTACCGGAATAGGAAATTTGTCAAGCACCGTGAGCTTATTTAACGCTCAGTAGTCGACATACATTCGCCAAGAATCATCCTTCTTCTTGACAAGGATGAGTGGACTTGAAAAGGGACTAATACTAGGCCTAATGACCCCAGTATCCAGCAATTCTCTAATATGTCTCTCAATTTCATCCTTGTAGTGATGAGCATGTCTATAGGGTCGGATATTCACAGTTGCTACCCCCTCCTTCAAGTTGATTGCATGGTCATGATCCCTTCTAGGTGGCAATCCTCTAAACTCTTGAAAAACTGAATCAAATCTGAATAGAACAACTCTCAACTCGTTAAGTCTTACTGCATCCAAGGTTCCCAACTCATCAGGATAAGACGCACTAAATCCCATAGACCACAACAACCCCTCGACTTCCACATCCCGATTCTTTAAAATCTGTTGTAATGCATGAGGGGAAGAAGCTTGCACATTAATTCCTTGCAAAGTGATTTCTGCACCCCTCCAAGTATGCACATCTTCTTCCAATCAACCCTTGCCTCCCCTAATGTTTGTAGCCAAGCCACCCCTAGGATTAAGTCGGGTCCCCCAATGTCAAAAACATAAGCATTTACACCAAACCTTTCTCCATTCAGCTCCAACTTAATCTCCTTGCAAATTCCTTGTGAGAAGGATCGATGTCCATCACCCAACCTTACTCCAAACGTCTTAGTGGGAGTAATGGAAATATTCATAATGTGAACCACCTGCTGGACACAAAGTTATGGCTAGCTCCACTATCAACCAAAATAACAATAGCCCTGTCATTAAGCTTACCTATCAAGACCATGGACTTCGTGGGTGAAGTTGGGTCCTTCCCTATTTCCTTGAACTCCACTGAGTTACACACTAGCTCCCAATCTTCTTGCTGACCTTCAGCCTCTGTTGGTTCCGGATTACTCATTCCATATCTGCTTCATCTCCTTCCCAATCAATCAATCTGTACTCCTTATCCGGGCATCGATGCAGGGGACCGTAAGTCTGCTCACATTTAAAGCATAAACCCTTGGCCCTTCTCTCCATAAGTTGATCATAAGGCAAATTTCTTGTGCCCCTCCATTTTGGACCCCCTGGCTGATTACCATCTGTCGTGGAACTTCGAATTTTATTGGGGAGCTCTCTCGCCTCACCCTTGGTGCTACCCGTAGTGGGGGCTGCATGGTAGAGGTTCCCAGTCAGGACCCGAAGCTCGTAGGAAAATTTCTAGGCTTGTGTTTCCACTCTCCCGGCCGTATCACCCCTTCTCCTACCAACTCCCTCTCAACCTTCTGTGCAACAGAAACAAGCCGAGCACGAGTCGGGGGATCATGGGTTCTAACCCTGCTCCTTATTTCTTCACGCAAACCACCCAAGAAACAAATCATGTACCATTCTTTCGGAAAATGTCTTGTCTACGACGCCACCCTCTCAAACTCATCAATGTACGTGTCCACTGATCCCCTCTGATTTACCAACTTCAGCTGTTCTATCAGATTTCCCTCGTCCTTCCCACCATAACAGTCAAACAACGAATGCTTAAACCTCTCCCAGGTCATGTAAGGATCAAACTCACGTAGAGTCACGAACCAATATAGTGTCATCCCTTCCATGCAAATCTAAACCATTGGCAATCGAAGTTCAGGTGGGATCTCATGAATCATAAAGTACGATTCAGCTGTCTTCACCGTGGAATGCAGGGAGATCGACTCGACGAGCTGCGTTCTTATACCCCTCCCATGCACGTTCGGTAGCAACTGAAGACACGGGATCTTCTTGACATCGGAATCCCGCACCCTGTAGGACACTCACCGGTCTATCTCCGCCAGCGGAAGTCGACGCGTGGTGCGTCGGTCTCTCGCCCCCAGCAGAGGAGAACGCATGCTGAGTAAACGTCAGTGGTCCATCACTGTCACCACCCACGTTCTGTTTCTACGAGTTTTTCGCCATCAAGGTCTGAAATCCATCCCTTACTTCCGATTGCAACAAATTTTGGGATTTGGTCAGAGTTTCGATGATGGTCATCAAGAAGCTGAGTTGTGTGCGCAGGTCCTTCAAGGTAGTATCATGCGACTTAACCATCCCCTCTTGGGCTGAGAGGGATGATTCCTGTCTCCTAAGAGACGCCTCTACTGTAGAAACTCTAGCCTCCATCCTAGTTTGCATACAATCTCTACCCAACTTGGCCTCTCAATGAAAGCACCAATTGACAGGGGAGAATGTAGAGATTGTATTATTTACGTATAGAATAGGTTTACAGCAGTAGAGCCTCTCCTGGGAAGAGTTCCCAAGCCAATACAATTCAGTATATTTTCAATAATAATTCCCTCTCTCTCCTATAGTCATCTATATGTTGTCCTCACAATCTCGCTCCATAACTAACTACTAACAACCTGCCTAAGTGGCAATTGTACCCTTCCCCGTCTTACCCCTACGCACACATGTTTGAAGAGGCTTAGGTTGCTTCACTATGGGCTGAACACTATCAATGCTAACAAGTTAAGACTCCAACTTACAGCTCAAATTGACAGTTTCAGTATTTAATATCTGATGTTAAATATAACATCAAATAAAGCATTATAAGAGCTATAACATTCCAATAAAAATCTTGCAGAAATGTGGGGTCTACTGATTATCAATTAAAAAGAAATCTACAAAAATATTAGGCAAAAGAAACTTATGATATGAAACATGTTACCAGTACTGCTCAAAGGCCAACTTCCCACACAGAAACCTCCACATGACTTTATTGGGTAAATAGTTATAGACTTGAGGTAACAACATCCAGATGAAAGTTTCTTGTCCAGGTCTGCAAGTTTTGTTTTAAATCAGCATAACATATGAAACCTTAAGTTACAAGAAAAGCTCTACAACAAGGAATGTTGCTCATTTACTATGTAGATCTTATGATAGAGCAGAACCTGTTATTGCACAATAATAATAGCCAACACTACTCTCATTCAGAAAGGCCTCAAGAAAATAAGCCATTTCAATCCCATAATATATCTTGATTCAAAGCAAAGAAATTGCAGACTAGCAAACAGTTATTACACTCTTTAACACCCACAACTACAAGCGCTTTCTCCCCATCAGTGATAGCCCAGAAAAATTTCTTCACCAAACAATTTCACTCTACGCCAATTGTGCTTGCTAATAGTTGCTTATAAAGTAGGCATATTTGCTATGAAAGCAAAGTAGTTTTCTAATACTATTTATTTGTGAAAATTCTAAAACCTGACTTCCACTAAACAAAAGTTCATGGTTTTGAAGCATGCATCAATTCATTGTTGCATCTTTTGAAATGCTATCCTTATTACGGTTAGTATGTTAAATAAAACAAATAACAGTTTTATTAGATAATTCTACGCTTCATTCTAAAAAGCATCAAGCATCAAATCATTTCTAATGTGAACTTAGGGCAGCTATTTTTCATCAATCTAGGGCTACATAGGGGTAGATTGAGGCTGGAACAATTAGGTTTTACAACAAAAGCCTTCTTGAATAATATCATGGTACAGCAATTGCTGCACCTCTCCAGCAAAAACCCATTTATACTAGTTTTACGAGAAATCCAATCCGTAATAGAAACAAAGAAACAAGTCCTAGAAGAATTCCTGTTGACAAAATGAAAAAACAAGTAATATCTTATTGAAAAAAAAGGAAATCTAGCCTAAATAAGAAAACCTTATGAAGTCTACGGTCCAATGAGAAAACATAAATTATTAAATTGCAATATTTCCATGCATCATAATGATTGCACTACTAATCGATCCATACGACTTTCTAATTACCATCGTTTTCCACAAAAACACCAAATAGTGACACCATAAATTGTCATAATGAAATTGCCAGATAATGCTAATAAAATGAACATATTTTGTTTTAGATTTTACTTGCAACATTAACTACTATATTTTCTACTTAGTAATACATCTGCAGCTTTATTTGAATTGTTGAAATAGAATATGGAACTCCTCTTCACATTTTCTTTCTTTCTTTTCCCTCTTCAAACTGTATTGTCTTTCTTTACTTCTTTCTCTCTTGCCCAAATATATGCCACTTTCTGCTCTCTTTCCTCTTAGCCCTCCAATTTCCTTTATCATTCATTCCATTCTAGATTGCTATGTAGTCCAACTCCAATAACCAATTATCCCTTACATACAGATATTACTATAACTATATAAAAGCTAATGAGGCGATGACTTTTCACTTCACTTTTGTGCTGATATACACTTTCATCTATGTGTCTCTCCCCCACTATTGTAACAAAAATGAAAATCAAGTCTAATTCCAATATCAAATACACCTTATGAGACGAATAACACTCTAGAAAGGCCCCGAAGAAAATGAAGTATGACCTGAGGTTTTAATCCACTTGTCTAAGAAACTAACCAACCATAAATTAAGCACGCATGAAGAAAGATACAAATTCAACAAGGTACTTGGTAAGCATGCAAAGGAAAGGACAAAAGATAAACCTTCAGAAACATAACTGCAGCTTGCTGTAAACCCAGTTTCAGTTTGAGTGAGAAATGAACTTCTGATGAAATCAACAAATTTCTGCTTGGTACAGATTGAAGGCAAGAAAACAATGTCATATTCATATCGATGAAGATTCAATAATACAACACAATGTTATTGTTTTAAATGGGTAAAGTGCTGTGTAATTGCACTTTATATGACTGCTAAAGAATTTAAAAGTATACTTTCCAATGTACCCAAAACAAAAGATTTTAGAAATTCAAGGTTAGTACAGTTATAATAGCTTTAATCATACATAATGAGTAGCATATTTCTTGTAAAAGTTCCACTTGGATGCTCAAACTCAAGAATACACATTTTACCTGGGCATCTTCATAGGTTGACATGTAACCAAATGATACTCTAACAGCTCCAGTTGGCTTTTCATGTATTATGTCATTGTCATCCCAGCAAGCATGTCCAGCCTGAATTAAAACAATAGAACTTAAATGAATACTGAAGTGCCTCACCTTGCTATAATTGAAACAATACAATATAAGAGAGTAATGGCTTGATTATGCCTCTCTGCTCTCCTCCCTCTATGTCAAGTAGAACTCAGTCAATTAAAATGTACCTCTAAATTCAAAAGAATATCCTCATTAGACAAGCCAAGATTTTTTGCACATGCCCCAGGATTGCAAAAGCAACCTGTCTACATAAAAACAGAAGACCAGCAGAGTAAAAACCATGGGAATCCTTAGGTGGTCTGGTTTTTAAGAATTAATGAAACTCATCAAACATCACCATCACAAGACACACAGGAGCAAAGAAAAAAATAAGATGTAGAGTGACAACAGATGAAAAACAAAAGTTCATCAGAGACATACAAGAAAGAATGTAAGAATGTCGCAAGAAACATTATCCTAACGAAACATGAAATTGAACTACATTGCAACTAAAATATAAAAACTATAAAGAAAAACAGTGGAATTACACCATTATGACCACCACACTATCCATATCAAGAAATGCACTGGAGGGTCCCAGAAAACAATGGACAACATTAAGAATAACAAGAGGTAAAGCCATGTAATGCTTTATTAATTCAATCTCCTCAGGTATTAATATCAATCAAAATCAGCATTTTCAACCAATCACACAAGAGCACTCAACAAAAAGAATTGATATCATGCTAATCCATAGCTCGATAGTGTGAACTGGCTGTGTCTTCCCAAAATATTGTGTATTAGAAATGAAAACAAAATTTTGAATTCAAGAAAAACTGGAAACGGAAGAATCAAGGAAAAAAAAAAAGTTACATATGCAGATAAGTGTCTGCTGCATTTTACCCGTAAGTGAATTCCAGACAAGGAAGCCAGCTTTTCCACCTCACGGTATCCAAACCAAGAGCCATCTGGCCTTTTCAAGTTGAATGCCACTATGGGACCCGACCCATTACAGATTATCTGTAAAATTGAGGAGATTTCTTTATGAAATTTAACATGCCCAAGATAAGGTGGACAAAATATTTGCAACAAGCTCAGGAGCATTATGATACGCACATGAAAAAGAAAATATATGACATTTAAATGGCTAAATCCAAAAAAGTACTACACAATCACACATTTGAAATCCACACTTGTGTTGGAAACAGTAATTACAGAGTAACGGACTCAGGATTCATTCTGTTGGTCATTCCTTCCAAATAGTGTAATTAAAGTCCCAATATTTTTCCAAAAAAAGATAACAAAGGCAGACCTCACGTCACATCCAGTTATACTAACCTTTGAAAGATGGCCTTCATAAAGTTTGCAGACAATAGTTCCATTATCATGTCTTAAAGCCAAAAGCATCTTCTTGACATATTTGGTAAGTGAGGCCGTATGCCTAAATGGCCATTAAAGAATAGATATTAGTATATTTGCTGTTAACCTCAAGAACAATGTACTGAAAAAGCATCAGATCAAGATAATAATTAATGTATAAAAAAATTAGTTCTAATTCTTTTCCATTTTGATACAAAGCACATCCAACAGTGTAAAATAACTCTTAAGATCATAAGAGTCAAATTGTTCTATTATGGAAGTCACTAACAATCAGATTCCAAATCAAAATTTAAAACCAGAGTGTAGGGTTCAGAGACAGTTGAAACCCTTCGAGTCTTTCTTTAAATACGGCCTTAGGCTCAACAAGATTGTCTCTAGATATTATAGCGCTCTTTTCAAACAAACAAGCACAGTGAAGTTGATTTGTGCTGAGAAGCAACATTTTCATGGTCAAGCAATGAGTAGCAAATAAAATTTTGCAGTTCTCACTCACATTAAATCATTGTAAGTTAATTCATTTCAGAGAATAAATTCTCATTTACTTCCCCAAAATAAGGAACCACAGATGCTGCCTTAATCCTTGGCAAGCTCTTGAATAGAAGATTCCAGCATTACGACAGAACCCAATCCTAGATAGTAATTGTCAACAATTCTCCTTTCCAAAGGTTTCATGTACCAGAGTGACACAAATATGAAATTTGGCAGTCATCTTAATCATATTGTGTTAGGGACCCTATAGCAAATAGCAATGAATAGGGGGCTAAAAGGAGGATTTTTATCGTGTATTTTGCTTTTGAGAGCTGTTAGCCGTCAATGGGGGGAGAACGCTTGAGTCTATTGTTATCTTTCCCTTTTTGTTACTGCTATTCAATATATCGTTGCTGTTTCTCTTTTACTGTTCTAGTGTGCTCTTTATTGCTCTGTTGTCGTGTTCTGCTGCTATATTCTGTTGTTGTGTGGGTTGTTGAGGGCTGAAGTCCAACATATTGCACCTTATGAATGACAAACTCACAGAGAAATAAGCCCTATACAACAAAAAAAAAAAAGGTTGCTAGCGAGCAATTCACTGTTATACTCGTTTTGAACACTCATACAACATGCAACAAAGGTCGACTTACGTTGACAACCAAGCTAACAGAAAAGCACAGAATAACTATCGGGGGTTTGGCCTGATGGCAGGGAGGTAGGAATCATCTACTAAGGTTTAATCCCGGTAACTAAAAGGGGTGATGGTTCTTTTATATTCCAATTCCCATCTATCAAAACAAGATCAAAATCACAGAATGTATCTTCATATATACGAAATATCCACTAAACAGATAGACATAAATTAATGCAAATGGACAAAAATCCATCCTCCAATTTCACTATCAACAGATTATCATGGGATAATAGTTCATCAGCTAATTAAGAGACCAAGTATGTCCAATGACACCTTTAATTTGCTATGACATGATATGAGCTACATGTTGAATGGCTTTAAAAACTCCTTGAGAAGCCTTCATACTTGCCAAATTCCCACAAACCCTTTTCCGTTAACTTTTTCGATTAAACGTGTTGAAGGAAGACACATTTAACAAATTTGGTCCACATGGATAAGCAAAGGTCAACAAGTGGAGATATTTCAAAATTATCCAAACCGTAGTGCAGGTATGATTCTAATGAATTGGTTAATATTTTATCAATATATTAATTTATTGGATTTAAAAATGAATAATTTATATTAAAAAGTATGCTAATATTTAATATGAATTGTAATTCTTTTTACTAGTAACTAATAAATATTAGTCTGTCAAACTTATTAAAAACTAATAATATATTACTGGTTGTGTATAATAATAAATTAACTTTTTATTTATTATTTACTAATACTAATGAATAAGATGATCAATTTTTATATTTAATTTATAATTCATAATTTTATAATATTAACAATAATTCAATTTATTTTCATTATTAACAAATGAAATCCTGAAGAACTATTATTATTTTATTAATTCATCATAATTACATATTAATATAACTAAATATTTAAAATGTAATATTAATTTATTTTCTTAATAATTAAAATATATTATTTCATCACATCTTTCTTAAAATATATTAAAATATGTAGTATTAATTTGTGCCACAAAATGCACATCTTACTTCCTTTAATGATAACTTTTTAGCTTCAGCAAACAAATAAAAAAATAATCAATGAAGAAAGTTAAGTTGTTTTTGAATTTTCATCACAGACCAAAAACAATCTGCGGCCAAGTCTACGCACCGTCTAATTGCAGATACAGTTAGGGAATTGAGAACTTTGAATCCATGGTGTATAGATGCTATGCTCAAAAATGATATTGTACCATCCTCAAAAAGCTCCTCAATACCTTCTCTTCTTTTAACAAAATCCATGTCAGCAGATGAAGCAGCAACAGTGCCTAAAATGCTTTTGAAATTAACAAATAATAGAGAACCACGCAAAATTCATGTACATAATGCAATGATATTCTTTACTAACCTCCACTAAAATAAGTTTTCTTCAGAAGCTTGGCAGCATCTATAAGATAGTGATAACGAAAGAGATAATTAAGGAGAAAAACAAAACTACAAATAATTAAAGCTTCAATTATATGTTGCTTACATTACAAATAACCATATTTCAAGAAATTGAAAAAGATAGAGAGAGCACATGAGTAGGAGGGGGGGAAAAAAGAACTAGTGCAAGTACAAATGCTTATTTTTCTAAAGAATCACAAAATGTTGGAACTCAAATGAATATGAAAATTAAGTGTGAAATGGGAAATTTAAAGCATATTTAAGATTATTCTACAACAGAAGTCTATGTTTTATATGGTGCAGCTAAAAGCTCGTTTTTTATGCAAACGAGTGTTGTTCCACAATAGAAGCTTATTAAGAAATGTGAAGACTAACAGAATTCAACTACGCCTAAATTGGTAGCAAATACGACAAAAAAAAAAAAACCAATTCAACCTTAACAATTTGTTCAAAACAGCTTCTAGTATCATAAATAGATATAGGGCTTGAATTCTTGATACAATGTCATATCCTTGCTTTAATAATTAGTTCAACTTATTTTCTATTCTTCTCCACCCTGTTGATTTTATAAATTTAGCAAACTACGCAAGGATTTTCAGGATTCATCTTATAAACAGTTTCGTCTCCTCAAGTTATAACTTTCATCTTATAAACAGTTTCGTTTCCTCAAGTTAGAACTTACTGCTACTCTCTCCATCTATGCAACTATAACAGTTCAAATTTTATGGGAACTAAATGTAATACTCTGAAACTATCGAAAGCAGGCACATAAAAGAGTTAGGGTAAAGTATTAGAATTGCAGAACAAGCATAACACTTTATAACTGCTACTGCATAGAGGCAGAAAGGCTTGGCATACACCAAAATTATATTTAGGTGCCATCCCATATTCTATGGTGTCAACCATATATAAATCTGTAGCAATATTACCCAAGGTTTTCAAGTGAGGAGCTGCATTAAAGCATCAAGAGATAGATTGCACGATGAGAAAAGTATGTTCTTGCTTGACAAAACACAGCTATCATGTTTTGAGTAACGTAAATTCTGAGGCATTATAATCCATGTCTCCATCGTAGTGGCAGAGGACAAATGGCTTACCATGTTGAACAATAAGAGCACCAAGTCCAGTAGGATAGCCAAACAGCTGGATTAAAAAGAAAAAAAAGAATTCAAAATATCAACATCAGATGAAATTATTCTTAAAAAAATTAAATCCAACTCATGGGTTTATGAGTACCTTATAGAATGAGATCACAACAAAATCAGCATGATATTTTGACAAATCTGGAGGCTGGGTCGCAAGTCCTTTTGCAGCATCAATCAAGACCATCCACTGTCCCCTAGAGTTTGGATGAATAATTTGTGAATATGAATAATAATAATAAATTTAGAATCAGTAAAAGTTTAACTTGCTCCTGGCATACTAATGAACTAGAGATTTCTATGATCACTAAAAATATTCACAGTTAAAAGTCCAACAGTTGCACTTTTTGGGGTATTTATTGAATAATCTTTCAGTTGTAATTTTAAAAACTTTATGAAACTCGAATTATTGAAGGCCTGTTTTCAATATTTGATGTGCAATATTGGACAAGACCATGTTGGTTAAGACTGGAGTCATTGATCTATTGGCACTAAGAAAATAAAAAATCATCTTTGATGACATGTTAAGATATCACAACATCCTTTTTGTGAGAATTCCTACGAGAATTGAACGTCACATTGACAGGAATCTTGTAATTGTTCGATTAGGAAACCCCACCTTATGCAATAAGGGAGTTTGAGCTTGATGTAAATGGTTATCTCACTATAGATTTCAGGTATTATATATCGTGACAAAGTTATCGTGAACTATATAAATACGTGTATGATATTTATCAGAAACAAAGCTACTTGATTCAAAGATGTATGAATAAAACAATGAGAAGACAGTAGACCAATGAATGAATATGAAAGATACAATTCCTCCATACTTTGTCCAAATATAGTATCTTTTCCATTTAATGTATCTAATGCAAAGAACTATACAAGTAAATCATAAAGCATCACCAATCATTTGTCCAAAATATCCCTCTCAAAAGCATGTCACACTTATTAAAGATGTTAAGGGATTTTGTAGTTAGTATTATCATATGTATCTTACACAAAATATAACTTTTATGATAAAATTTTGTTTTACTTATTAAGAAAATCATTACCATTAAACATGTATTCCTCAAATTTTATTACTATTTTTAAGTATATCATATCAACTAGAAGCATAGTATTATGTAGATGTATGGTTATAAGAATATTAGATTCTTTTTACTTCTATATTCAACTTACTGGGTGAAACTAGATGTTCTTGAATTACTAAACTATAATAGGCAAGTCTAGAACACATACTATCAAAATTGACCACATCTCCAATATAAAATGAGTGTGTAGCCGACATTCTGGAAGGATAAAACCCATAGTGAATAGTGAACACCAATGGAAAATTTAGACCACATAGCGACTGATGAAAACGATGACTTACTTGGAATATGGAGAACCTTCCAAAATTTTTTCTGATTCTTCTTTTACAGAGTTCACCAAGTCAAGGCCAAATCTCAAACCTGAGAAATTGCACTCTGATGGGAATGCAAACAAGTTGTAACTATCACCTGCAAATGCCCATAAGGGTGAATGTAGGATTCCTTAAAACAAACACCTGTCATTAAGATTTCATTTCTGCAGTATCATTGCATGACTCATCAACACATGACTCAATATTTTCAAAATAGGTCCCAAGCTTCTATGAAAAGATGATCTTGTCCATTATTGGCATATTTGGAGCACAGTGAGATTGAGAATCTTTTTCCCAACTCAAAAGAGGCTAATTGTACCAGAAAGTAGAAGGTTAAGTGTTCGAAAAATTCAAAAGTCTTTATGCTAATACTGTAAATAGTGAATCAAAAAGTTACCTGTAGGTTTTCCCCCCATAATTTTAGCATTATTTCTCCTTTGTACAGGGTGTTGCAATATTTTTACTGAATTTGAATGGTTTGTGGATGGTTGACAACAACGCAAAGGATTTTCAACATCCACAGCACATGTTGCTGCACCTTGACTTAGAGCATACCTAGATATTGTCAGGGGTAGGCAACCACTACTAGAATCTTAACATAAAATGGAAAATCGCACAAGTTTTTCATGTCATATGAATCCTGCTTAATCAAGAATGACTTATTATAACAAGCCGGTAAATCCTAAGTTCATGGATATCACTACTCCATTGAACTAAGGCACCACATCAATTATAATGAACAGGGTAAGTGTAGGAATACCAGAAAATGCAATAAGGCGATCAAACTATGAAAGCAGGATTGATTATTAGTCAGTTCAAGATAAGATAGAGGATTAAAAAAATCTTCAAGATACTCTCTGATTTATTCTATATGGAAGGAAAGAAACAAGAGGATCTACATGAATGAAGAAGTTAACAACTTAAGCTGCAAACATCATCAGCTAGATCAAAGTCATTATGATAGCTAAATTTAATCAGCATAATCTATCCACATGAAAGAAGACCAAATGGAATTTGTAACAAATACCGTTAATTTTCATGTCTTTGTAGTTTGCTTTTGTTATTGGCTTTGCAATTTATTTCAATGTGAACAAATTGTAATGTTGAGATAGCTTTGCTATAGTTAACTCAACCCTTATTCAATTTTTTAAAATCAACCCTTATTCAATTTTTTTTTAAAAAAGATACTCTCTGATTCCAAGCACACTATTGTGGTTTTCCATTGTGTACATAAAGCAGCTATCATGGCTCCAAGGAAAGGACTCCCCAACCAGCTTTAGCGCCGCAGTTGCCCCAGAAGTGAATATGCATTTGTAATCTTTGGCAGATGCATTGCAGTAGTCAAGAACCTGTATTACAAATATAGCTATCAGTTGGTCGGAGAAAAGCATCAACCATGGCATTTATTTTTCTATCAGATGTCAAGAAACTAAAAAGCACAAAAATTTATGCAATAAGGTAGATCCAATACTATATATGCCAAACCCTACATCACCACCTCAAACAGAAGATCATTAGATTGAATGTGGAAATAGCCCAAGCACACTATAACTTGTACTGTGAATGAAACTTAAGTTAGGAGACCACAGCCTCAACTTAAGCACTCTCGAACATAAGGTTCACATACCAAGTCAAGGACCAACAAAACCAAAAGATTATACTATTAGATGAGACCTAGGTGTAGATTGCTTATAAACTAAACATCAACTTTCACATTCACATGCTAAAGACGAATAACCAGAACTTATTTACATAGGAGAAATCAACAAATATGTTTGGATTTTAGGCACATCACTGAAGTAAAGGTGTAAATATTGCACATCTTTTACAAGTCGATGAAAGTATAAAGCTTTGCAGGGCCAGAGGCACAGCGACCTTTCAGAGAGTGCATTTTTACAGCCTACCTACTTATTGAAACATGTTTTACATCAATATTGTCCATGAAGTATTTTGGAACTTCCAAATGTTCAATGATTTAAGCAATAGACAATTCAAGGAAGGGGAAAAGGCCAATATTTAAATAGATTTCTCTGGCATCAAGTTTCTTAAACAAGGTCCTGGACTATTGCATCCCTCTCCCATCCATGTTTAGTTTCTTTAATCAAGTTAGTGTGAGCTTGAGCCACCACTAGTTTTAACTTGTGTTGGTGATTCGAGATTAGGCATTAGCCTACCTTATTCTCCTCTCCTCTCCTATACACCAGTTCAAGATCGTATCCCATCAATTTAGACAACCATGATTGCTAGAAAAATGTCGCAATTCCTTGCTTTAGTAGGTATTTGAGGCTCCAAAGGTATGCTTGTATCTGATATGTTCTCCCCTTAAGTTAATGGTGCCATTGTTTGATGGCCTTAATGATTGCCAAAAACTCTTTTTCGAATGTAGAGAGTCCCATATGCTTTTTAGCTAATATCCTACTTAGGATTGCAATTGAATGTTTATTTATTGAAGTATTGCCAATATCTGCATCCTACTTGCATCTGCCTCTGTAGTGGAGGGTTGTGAAAAATCTGATAGTGCTAACATTGGTGCTAAGATGAGAGCTTTCTTGAGTTGCTCAAAAGCCCTTTGCTGGTTTTCACCATTCCTATATTCTAGCAGATTGTTTCTTTAGCATCTCTATCAAGGGCTTAGTTAAAAGACTATAATGTTTGATGAATCTCCTATAGTAACCTGTCAATCCCAAGATTTTTCTTAATTATTTAAATGACAAAGGTATAGGCCAATGTTGCATAGTTGTTATCTTCTTCAAGTCAACAAATAGACCAGGAGTTGAAATTGAATGGCCCATGTAATATATTTGACTTGCCCCAAAGATACACTTGCTTTGTTTTATGAATAGTTGGTGATTATAGAGTGTTTGCATCATTGCATGATCTCCTGGAGCACCTCTCCAAGTGTTATTGAAAAGAATTGTTGTACACCAAAATATCATCAAAGAAGACCAAGACGAACTTTCGAAGATAAGGTCTAAAGATCTCATTCATAAGACTTTGGAATATAGAAGGTGAATTGGTTAACCCAAAGGGCATCATTAATAATTCATAATAGCCTTCATGTGTCCTGAAAGTTGTCTTTGGAATGTCTTCTTCATGGATTTGAATTTGATTGTAACTAGACCTTAAGTCCAGCTTAGAATACCAGCTTAAGCCATGAAGTTCATCAAGTAATTACTTAATTAGGGGTATGGGAAACTTTTTACAATCTATTGAGCTCTCTATAATAAATGCACATTCTCCAAGAATTATCTTTTTGACCAACACCTTAAGTGAAGCATAAGGGCTGAGAAATCCTTACCTTATCAGTTCTTGCTCTTTTTGACCAACACCTCAGGTGAAGCATAGGAGTTGACAAATCCTTGCCTCATAAGTTCTTGCACAACTCTCTCAATGACATCTTTTTATTCTCCAGAAATACCTATTGGGCCGAATGCTAATAATCATTGCCTCATTAGTTCTTGCACAACTTTCTATATGACATCTTTTTATTCTCCAAAAATCTTAGAGTTGAATGCTAATAGTTCCACTATTTCTTTCAACTTGATTCGATGATCATGAGTTCTAGGTAGTAACTGGTCAAGTTCTTTAATTACACTCCCAAATTCTCCTAACAATCCATTCAATTCATCCATTATGTTTGGCTAATCCCCCAAATCTGTTTGTTGCATGTGGCATTCAATAGGATGTGAAAGTTGGAGCATATATATGCTCCCGCATTTGAAGTTTTTAAGGATTTTGTTAATGTCCTTACCAAAAATTCCATTAGCATTCTTGTTTGGATTCCCAATTAGGTTTGCCTTCCCACTTGAATCTCATTGGGCGAGTTCTGAAGTTGCACAACAAATCATTCAGTGTAGCTTGATAACCAATTCATCAGTAGTAAACCTCAAGCCTTGCATGCTCCATCCAAATCCTTTACAAGACTAATGGAAGCCCAACTTCAAGCCTCCTCCGACTATAATATGAAGAGGTGGTAATTCTTCAATCTCCTTGTCCTTTTCTAACAACTCTAAAAAAATTATGAGTGCTACCTTTGTCAATCAAGATATGCAGAGTTTGTTTTGATGCGTTCCCATAATCCTCATTTGTCTGTACTCCTTGTTGCTTAGTCCCATCATAGCTTGTAGCTTGAAGGGATACGTTAGGTATTAATTGCTCCTCATTCTCCTCTATTGCCTAACCCTCAACTCCCATGAGTGTAACTTCTTCTCCTTCCACCATATTCAACTCAAATTGCTTCTTCTCACATGCCCTAGTGTATTTCAATCATCACACCAAAACCACAGTCCCTTAGCCATTTTTTCATCAAATTCTCTACTACTCACAATACTTTGCCCTTTGTTAATCTTAAGGTAATTGCCTTTGTTAGTACTTCTTGAGATACTAAAGGTGGGCAAGATTCCATTCCCATTGTTTGGCTTAGTTGTTGTAGTTATTGAGGCAATCCCTTTGTTCATCATTGTTCCACTTCATATTGAATTGTGCAACAGCCTAGTCCCTTCCTTATCATGGTGCAACTAAGTAATAGGCACCATTATGGCTTCGTGTTTCCTTGCAAGAACTTATGCTTGTTGGAGACTTTGAGGATCGAGCAATTTAATCATGAGCTCTAACTCCAATTTAAGGCCAATGAAGAAGAACCCTATCAAGTAATTTTCTAGAAGCAAGAGTTTATTAGAATATTCATTGAACTAGGCACAATACTCCAACATTGAGCCTTCTTGCTTCAAGTCCTTCAAGTCACCCACAAGGTCTTTAAAAATATCTTCTAAATCTCTAGTTAAGGGAGGGTATGAACTCTACCCATTCCATCAGTGCCTATTGAGTTCTATTTTTTAGGATTAACTGATACCACTTATGTGCTTGCCCTTCCAAATGCATTGCCTCTAGGCCGACTCTCAAATTATCAGGGGTATGGTCAAGTGTGAAGAACTTCTATCCCTTATAAAACCACCCTCTAGCTCCAACTTCATCAAATATAAGGAAATCTTGTTCAACCTCATTGGTACAGTATAACCTTCATTATCTAACAGATGTTTAATTATCATGTATTCTCCTTCCCAGGTGACAATGGTTTGATGTTCCTTCCAAATATCTACATAAATCGATGGAACATTATTTTTAAATCACCTATTTCTATTTCCTGCCCATCCCTTCGAGTTTGATTCTCCATCAACCACTTTTCATTTCTCATTTAAGCCTCAAGGAGAATCTCCATATTTTCCACCGCAACACTAAGTCTCTAGTGTCTTCTACCATGGAAATCTGTAGAGGTTCGTCTGCTCTAATACCAAGATGTTAAGCAAAAATAGAATGAAGGAGGTGAATGATTCATAAGTGTTTGACAAAAGTTTAGAGATAGTAAGTTCAAATAGTAAGTTCAAAGAACCAACAAGATGTGAGAGGAAGAAAACATATCATTTTCATTAGCTATTTGATACGGTCGTTACAACAACTATAAGAAGGATATTTGTTACCGTTGAGTATAAGACGTGTATGAAGTTTGTTACATTTGTATGTGTGGAACAGTGAATTTTAGATTTAAACAACTAGCAGTGCTACATTGTTTTTTTTTTCTTTTCCTCCTCTCCTTCAACCCTAAAGAGAACATATTCAAGCACCAAGGGAAGGCATCAATCAAGTTTGGACATATTGCATGAGTCACAAAACTTATTTTTTGTATAGTAGAATTGTGGATTCTCATTTCTTTTAATATTTTCAGTTCTACAAACCATATTCTACTTAGCATTTTCCTCCTTTGACTGTATTGCACTCATTTAGTGCAAATTAGCTTATCTATAGATATTAGAAAGTAAAAAGTACTTTTAATAACAAAGAAAAGATAGTTATTTGAAGAGGATCACTCTGCTATCAGTCCATAAGGAAACTATTAAGACAAATAATCTTAACTAGATGATAAGTAACTAGAAGAAATTGTTGTCCTCGATAGCACAAAAATGGTTAAAAAATTAACCACCAAATTTTCTACAAAGTCAAGGTACAAAGATAGTTGTTTATTTAAAGATGAGAGACCATTAAGTAGAATATAGCACACCCACTTGAATTTTTTGTACCAATTTATTATCAAATACAGCATGAAGCTAGTCATGTTCTCCACTATCATGTTTGATACTTGTTTGGTTCTTAAGTTTTCCTTTTTTTTACTTTTTTTCTCAATATGGTATTACGGTTCCAATGTTCTAAGATATAATACAAATATTTCAGCGAAAACCATTGCCTTTCATACATAGTTATGATATTAAAGCAAAATAAGATCCCCAACAAACGTGGAGCTGGAGAGGTGCTAAAAGGGGACAAAGACAATGTAGAGTACCTGTTGGCGTGCTTTCCTTACAGCTGCAAGAGTCGCTAAACTAGAATCGGTTTGACTATCTAAGCTTTATAGTAAAGAAATTATCACATAATAATATGTTATCATGAGAAAGCTCACAAGCATTCATATGTGTATAGATATACACATCCATATATATATTAATGTATAAAGATGACTTCATTTAAATGAAATAAAAAAAGATTATACAACCTAACAGCCAAGGCTGACAAGTGAGTCCAAAGAACGGACCAAATATTACCAAAGAGTGCGAACAAATTAAAACAAACTAGAAATCCCACTTTAAACAAGGCCAATGAGGCTTGAACTTGGGATATCCGAGTGAAAGGAAAAAAATTATATAATTCCCCACCCACAACCCTCACGCAACAATAAAGAAAAATAATAAAAGGATACGGGGGTTTCCATAGACGTTGCTGTTAAGATCTTTAAAAATTGATTCCATCTGCAACTCCGAATATAATGTTGCTCCAGCATGGTCCAGGTATACAACCGCTACAGTTTTCCCCAATTCCAACGGCCACCAAAAAAAAAAGAGGAAATCAGAAATGCAAGCCAAAGGTAAGGAAAATCAAAATAAAAGGAATGAAACCACTCAATTGAATTGCAGTTTATTCACTTAACTACCAAGGAGTGAAATCTCCGATTGAAAGAAACCAAAAGTAAAAAAAGCAGACATATGCGCCAGAAATGAGATAAAAGGGAAAGGGTGTCCTACTATTTTGGTCTAAACGCTTGAATTCCTCTGCTCTGATTTCATCAATAGTCTTGGGGCCATTTGGGTATCCATAATCTTCACCGAACTCCTTCAAAAAATCTTCCTTTCCTCTTCTCATGGCTCCGAAATATGTTGGGCATGTGTTGTTAATATGCGTATCTGTATATTTTACGCTATTTATGGACTGAAAAGTGGATTCTTCATTGGATATTTGAATATAACTGATACGATATTTTATGTTTGAAAACTTTGGATTGAATTCATTAAAGAATTGGATTTAATTATATTAAAGAGATTAGATTGAATTCAATTTATACTATTTGGAACAAATCTAATAATATTATAATTAAATTTAATTACACTGTTTGGAACACAATAAAAATAAATTCAATTATTTCATATGACACATTTATCTCTGCAGGTCCTCCTCCCAACCTGAATATGTTTCACTATTTGGCCATAAATTTTTCATCCAACCTTCAAATGACCTTATTTTTGAAGCATTGGATTCATAACACGTTTCTATATCTCTTAATAAAAAATTTATAGCTTTTAGTTTTGATTTGAAAAAGATTGATTGAATCTAAGTGAGGGGATCAGTGGGAAGAGTACAAGTTAGATATTTTCACTGAACATGCTTCAGTATTTTGGTGATATCTTGATCTGTATTATTCCAAATAAGATAAATTTTAATTTGGAGTAGTAGTTCTTTTGCGTTGATAACTACAAGGCACTATCAAATTTTGAAATTTCACTCCAAATTACATATAATATCATAACAAGTTTAACATGTTTGCCTATAATGAGACATAAGATCGTTACATCAGAAAACTAAATAAAAAATATTCATACTTGCATAGAGCTACATCATCCATAAAGTTCCACACTTAAATAGATCAAGCTATAAAAACCTAACACCTACCCATCTTCTTAGACAACCAATCTAAACGTAGTTCAACTAGGCATACAAAAAACATACCAATAAAGTTAGGATGCTCTATGAGTCAATCAACTGCATCCAAGAGAATACGTCCTTCCAATCCTAATTCTTTCATTGCGTCAAATATTTCCTCCTCTTTTCTAACACGAGAGTTTGTGGCTACCATAGCTTGTGCAATTTTTTTCATTGCAGTGGACATAACTTGTAATTTTGAAGAAATTTGATCTTCCACTCGTGCTTTTCTTTTCTTACCTGTGTAGGATGGCTTTGACACTGAAGATGTTGATGATGAGGGAGCTTGAGTTATTGGTGTTGTTGGAGTACTCTCGATCTCAAATGGATAAAAACTCTCTAAATGAACCTCATTATTTGCTTGCATATTATCAATGTCCTTAATATTCATATCCTACCTTTCCTTTTCCCATCTTTGAACCTTTTACTTTGCACTTTCAGCTTCAGATCTGATAGCTCCATCTTTCTCATAGATCTCACGAACAAGGTCCAAATTAGATAAAGGCTTCCCTCAAATATGTTTCACCTTTTTGTTAACCTATCAATCAAAATATAAGAAACTATGTCAACAAACTTCATGTATAAAAAATAATACAAATATAAAAAAATTAACTAGATAAGTATTAAATAAAATATTTGTATCAAACTTTGCCACACCTCTAGAACAGCTTCAAATGTCTTGGTAACATCATTCCATCCGATTCCACTTTTGCCATCAAGAAATGTTGCCAAATGCATTTCTTCCTTTAAAGTTCTCAACCGATTTACAATTTTGCTCTAATTAATCTTAACCTCAAACTTTTCATTAATTTCCTTTATTAACTCTTTATATACACCAGCACTAAAATTGCTATCTTCCTTTTGACTTTTATTTTTTTTGCTCCCTAGAACTTGAAGCATGCACTTATCCATTTCATAATTTCACCTCAAATATCCATAAGCTTTTTTTTCATCATAATTCACCTCTACGTCCATCGTGTCACCTATTTTTTCCAAACACAATCCATCACAAACCATCTTACGCTGTTATTAATCTTACTTTTCTCAACAACATAAACAAGTATAAAATTGTTAAAGACAATTACATTCAAAGGGCAAACAATCATATTTACAAGTGGCGGTAAAAAAAAGAGAAAAAAAAACATAAACAAAGTTACATAATGTAATGAAAAAAATTTCAACAAATCAATGTCGAGAAATATAATCATTCCACATATGCGTAGCTATACTATTTCTTATTATTTCTCCTTGTCTACCATCTTCATTCCTAGCAATTCCTCCAAAGACGTTATCATCCTCATGATCACTATTCAATAGCTCTCTATCAACTCTTGCAACAAGTTCTTCATCCGGATCATATTGTATCAAAAAGTTATGTAAAATACAACAAGCTAACATAATTTCAGATAATGTGTTCACATCATATGTTGACATCTCAGATAAAATGAGAAATCTACACTTCAAAACACCGAATGCCCTTTCACTTGCATTACGTAATGAAGCATGTCTCAAGTTGAATAATTCTTTTGCATTAGTTGGAGCTTACCGAGAATACTCTTTTAAATGATATCGAGTACTTCTATAAGGAGCAATAAATCCAGACCTCAGCATATATCCAGCATCAACTAAATAGAATTTACCTATAAATAAAATTAAAACCATTTACTATATACTTATTGACAATAACACTTTTTGTATATAATATGGAATTTAATATAATCTTAAACTAAAAGATACCTTGAGGAATTCAATTCTGATGTTTGTAATTCAATTCTGATGTTTGTAATTCAATTCAGTTGAAGAGTATTGAAATCTAGTTTGTAATTCAATTATGATGTTTTTCAGGTGAATTCAATTTATAAAGAGTGATGGGTTTCAATTACCCATCCCTTTTTTCTGTTCCAAACAGTTGAATCGAATTTAATATTGCAATTGAATTCAATTCCTACCGTTCCAAACACCCTATATAGAAATGTTTGTTAGTTGTCTGAGTTATCAACAAAATAATAGTCAAATATCAACATCTTATTCTTATATTAAACGACATGCTAGATAAGTTATATGGTTCTTGGGTGTTTTTAAAATTAAATTTGAATGTGGAGATCATGAAATTAGGATGAAAGAAGGTGATGATTAGATAAAACCTTTAAAATAAAATATGATTTATATTAGTAGTTAGTGATGCATTTTGGATTAACTAATGCACATAATACTTTCATGAGATTAATGAATCATGTTTTACGTGCATTTATTAAAAAATTGTGGTTATTTATTTTGATGATATTCAAATCTATAGTAAAAATTTAGATGAATATGTTGAGACTTTCTCACCAGTCTCTAAGAAGGATTCACTCAGAATTATTATGACTTTGGTGACTCTTTATGATCCGGAATTGTACCAAATGGACATAAAAACTGTCTTTCTGAATAGGGTTTTAAAGGAAGAATACAAAATTATTAACCATTATATCTTATTTCACGTTCTCTTTCACTAAAAGATAAATTTAATTAAAGACATATATCAATAAGTAAAATATTAACACTACTAAAGAGTTCATTAATTTTTGCCACTATTTTATTTCTTCCTTAAAATTATAACTTATTACATCAAAATAAGTACAAGTAGAGAGAAATATAATAAATTGTTTTCTTTGTCCGAAAATTTCAATAACTTGATTTATAATAATAAGGTGAATTATTTATTTATTATTTTGTGTGTCATTTTATTATTTTCGAGCGCAATTGCTAATCCAGCTCAATTCTCTCTTCATGTGTGGTTGTTGGATGTCATGGAAGGCCTACTCCTATTTCAACTTTGATATATCAGTCTTTTAGGAAATAATTATTGATATAAACTAAATTAAATTTTATAATAAATTTAAAGTCGTACTATGTAACACCCCACCCTCACAAAAAACGTACCCGACATCCTGAGTGATATCCGAGTACGTACCTTGTAAGGGTGGTATGCTAGAATGGTAAGTCAATCAAATTCAGCACAGAAATTTCTTTTTCTTTTAAAACAATGCACGCATATTACGAAAAATCAATAAATAAATCGGGCCCATTTTTATTCATAAAACATTTTCAAACACAATATCATAACCATTACATTATGAAATCGTTTACATACACATTGCAAAATTCTTATGAGTACATATTTTGATACAAAAATAAGGAAATACTAATGCAGACACGAACTGATCCTGACCTCTATCTCTTACTTGAGTGCAGTGTCTATACTCCCATTAGCCTAACGGGGTAACTCTTCTGAGCCTAAAAAAATATTGCAAATTTTGGGTGAGATTTGCAAACTCAATGAGTGACCATCCTCGATGGCTTACTCAATCACAAAACATGTACAGTTCACATATTCACATAATTTCACATTCACTTAAAACATATCTCACATTCAGTATTCAATCAAATTATTCACATCAAATGCATATATAATGCTTATAAGACTCACTTTCAATTTGTTATTGTTGTGACCGAGTGCCTATAGCTTTCCCGTATCCATTGTGGATACCGAGCTCATTAATAACTGTTCCGTATCTGTTGGAGATACCGAGCTCATTTTATATAGTGAGCCTTTGGCTCTTATACACTTTCTGAGCCTTAAGCTCTTTTTCACAATATGAGCTTTAAGCTCTTTTTCACATTCTGAACTTTAAGCTCTTTTACGGTGGCTACTCCAGTCACAACTTCCTTTATGTTTCATATATTCATGTAATGGAATGCATCAATCACATATGATCAATCAGTCACTGTCATATGTCTTCGAATCTTAGTCCGGCATTCAACATTTAAGTTAAGAATCACTTTTTTCATTCATACGCATATTCACGTTCAGATCACATTCATCATCGGACCTTAGTCTGGCATTCAACATAATTGTTAAGCAACATTTATTTCGTCACGTTCACATATAAGTAGCACTTCAATATAAGCAATTCACATTCATATCAATCATATTCACATTGCATAATAATCATAACCGTAGTCATTCAATGTAAAAATTGAAATAAGAACAAATAATGAAATAAGACCATCTAGGTCGACTCACAGTATGCTCCAAATTAACATTTGCTTCCAAGATTTGGAAACGTCTAGATGCAGACATTTTATCCTACGCATCAATATTATGCAATACACACATTGCACACACATTAATAGTTGTACAATCTTAAGTAGTCTTTTATGCACAAATGTGCATATGAACTATGTACAATGCATGCTCAATGACAATCCTTGGTATATTTCCATTATTCTCATCACATAATCATACATATTTCCAAACTCACATAAGTATCATCTATGCTTATGGTTTATACCTCAATAAAACCATAAAAATCAAAATTCATAACTCATTTCTTCAATTCAGATTTTTCCTAAGA
>JANZXP010000004.1:19968869-19986719 GCA_027576715.1 Erythroxylum flavicans | reverse complement strand
GTCTTCTGTTATTGAGACATAAGTCTCTTCTGTGATATGATACCAATTATGGTATCTTCTGTATGAGTCCCGTTACCGACTTCTGTTGATGGATTAGCAGTCATCTAATTGTGTATTTTGATATATGTTGGATTTTGAAATAAACAAAACGATGTTTTAAACTGAAGGGATTGTGCCTTCTTTGATACTCAGTATCTCTCTTCCAATTTATGTCGACTAGCTTCACTTTTGCCAATGTAGTTCGTTATTATATCTATAAGTCACTCTTTTTGGTTCTGTTGTTGTAAATATTCAGTTGAAGCATAATTATTCCATCCATAAGTGTAAGGGTTGCTCCACTATAAATTATAAGTATTCTTATAGGGTACACTCTGAGACTAGTTTTACATGCTTGGTTACTTCCACATATAATTTATTGCCTAACATTTATGATTGCAATGATACTCCCATAAATGTTACAACATAACGTGGATATTGGTTGAGCCTCTGAAAATATGTTGTCAAACCTTTCTTTCCATAATTGTAATGTTGCTATAGGTGATGGCATATCATAAATCCTATGAAAATACTATCCTCTCCATCCTTTCATTATGGGTTGTGGCTATAGAGATGAATCTTAAATCCTAACAATAAGCGACAAATTGAGAGTAAAAGTTGAGAAGTTTAAAAGATAAATGAATAATTTAAAATGAAAAGAAAAGAAAATAAATACAAAAATAATGGTTAGATTAATTAAAGCTAGGCTTTCCTAATATTACTAGTTCCAAAAATGGCACCAAAAACTTGGTTGATATTCTTTCTTTTCTTATTAAGAAATTATTAATGTTAAAAAATGCAAGTGCATAGTGTAGCAGTACTAACACAGGCAAGTATAAGTCGATCCCACGAAGATTATAAGTATTAATAATGACCCTTTTTCTATTATCTAACCTTTGAATCAATTTATGCATTTCAATTAAAAATTAAAATAAACTAATAAACTAAGATTTAAAACAATATTAAACTTAGAACAAGGAAAATACTAAAAAGAATCAATATCAAATAATTATGACCAGATAATGAATCCTCCAAAGAATCCTTAAATATTAACCATTTATCATGCAATTATATTACTGATTATTGGTCCATGTAAATTCCTATCTTATATTAATATCATTCTCAAGACTATTAACAACTAATTCATTAGATGATTAACAGAAATCTTCCTAGTTAAAACCCTAGGATTAAATTATTGATTCGTAAATTTTAACATTAAGCTTGACCCTAAACCAGAGAATTTATATCAACCTATCTATAGGTTTGAATGCAACTCGTTCTAGTTATATCTATTCACAAAAAGGGAATTTTCAATCTCAAGCATAGAAAATCAAATCATGGACTACTATATTGGATATATTAGAACAAGAATAAAATGTATAATTGAATTGCAATAAATCAATCAATATCATTTCTTTAAATAAAAGATCAAATCATATTGTTATCACAACTTAGGGTTCATCATACCTAAGAACTAAATAAGTATAGTTCCTTCTCATAAGAAAAAAAAAGTAGAATAACAACTAGAAAATAAAGAAATCATAGCTTTAAATCTCCCTTTTTCTTCTAATGGATCTTCTTAAAAAAATGGCTTGGATGTTGTTATCTATCAGATCTCTTGACATATTCTTTATGTTTTTCTCATCTATTGATCAGAACTATCGCCTCTATATGTGTCTTACCACAAAATATCTTAAAAACTTGACTCCTCTTGTTTTGCCTTAGTTCACGTCCTTTTATAGTAAAAACTAGGGTTTATGGGTTATACACAGTCAACTTACACAGGCATATAAGTGATCATGTATCTCTAAAAATATCTAAATTCACGATTTCACATAGGCACAGAGATTTACTTGAGCAAATTAAATGATCGTGTGTATCAACATTCACAGGCATGTAACTTCACACAACCAGAATCAAAATTCTCTAATCTTTACACATTTATAGAGACTTACAGAATTCATTCCAATTCTTCTCCTTTTGGTCGTTATCACCTATAAATGCACTTGAAGCAAATTAAGTACCAAAAATGGTATAAAAATAGTAAATATTAAGAAAATCATATTAAAAATAGGTATATAAATATAGTCAAATAAGCATTTATTAGGCAGCTAAGGTTATTCTAACTCAGGGCACAACTCCACATCTCCTTATGATTGGTAAAAAAATAGGTGATGCATCTTTTCTAATTCTTCCTTACAAAAATAAATGATTGTTTCATCTCCACACCCTTTATTCTGGACTTGGTAGGTAATTGATTTATAGTTATTAGCCAAATGATGAAGCTGGTTTCTGGATTTACAAGCTTGTTCCAAATTACCTTTTGTTAATTAACTTCTTCTTTTTTAAGTTCTGAGAAGGTTCAGGTATAGTTTATTTTTAATCACTTCATACGTGCCTCCTTTTCCAGTAGTGGTATCTTTCTTGGCGTTATTAGGAGCATAATTTGGTACATTTAACATAATTGTCCCTAGTCCCCTCATGTTATAGGACCACTGCCTCACCATAATTAACTCTTTCACTTTAGTGTGAGGAGGAAAGGTATACTTGATTTATTTATATAGTGGAGTCCTAAAAATAGGTCCCAAGCTACTCTAATTATCAAATCATAAAAAGGAATCCTTTTCATTTCCAATATGCTTTATTATGCTAAATTGGATTTTATCTCTAAATTTCATCATTTTTTGGAAAGGCCACAATGAATTAGCTAGTAGAGTGATGCCCTATAAGCTAGAATTTTGTAAATAGTTGCTATGGACCCATCTTACCCACAAGGATTCCTTATCCACTATTATTCTCTAAATTTGTTTTGTCATAGCATGATGTTTACAGCTTTAATTGAGTAGAGACCTAGTCCTTCTCCTAATTTGGGTGTACGTACATCCTTTTAAAAAAATTTAACGTGTAGGTGATTAGTTAGACTTCCATTCCATAGGATTTTCTTTATTGGTCTTTCCAAGGCCATAATGACTCCTTCAAGTATAGTTATATGGTTAGAATAGTGCATATATAGTTTGTGCAAAGTTAAAGTTATCAGTCACAATCTAGTTTTAGTCCTATAAATTTAGCTAGTTGTTCAGTATATCCTTATCCAAGTCTTCAAACATAAATAGAGCTTTTCTCCATATTAATCTCTAAGCCCTAACATTGAAGAGAAGCTACTTAAAGCCTCCATAAGGTTGAATTGATTCCTTATCACCCTTACAAAGCAATAGGATATCATCTACATAAGTTAAGTTAGAAATTATGTCCCTTTTAAATTTTGAGTGGAACTTAAATTTTTGTTTCTCTCTAATTGATTATTCTAGTATTTTGGATAACATTTCCATTCCAATTGTAAAGAGGTAGGGGATAAAGGATTCCCTTGCCTTTGACCCTTTTTTCCCTGAAAAGTTGGAGTAGTTTACCCATTCACCATAATTGTGTAAGAGACCATGGAGATGCACATTTTTGATCCATTCTCTTAATTGAACAAGAACTCTCATGGCATTTAGTGAATTCAGAATGAATTCCTATGAAATTGAGTCATAATCCTAATGGATATCTAGTTTGATTAAGCAACCATTTATATGTTTTCCACTATTTTTCTCCTTCACTGGCTTTTAAATCAACATTATATTATCCCTTATTCTTCTATTCTTAATAAAAGCCCCTTGATTTGGGCTTATCACACTCCCCAAAACTTCCTTTAGCCTTATAGACAACTTTTTGGCAATTATTTTGTAAATTACATTACAACAAGTTATTGGCATATTATCCATTATCCTAACTATATTTGAAATCTTAGGAACTAAACAAATATTATTCATATCGAATTCCTTTGACATTGTTCCTTTTTTGAGTGTTTTCAATATGCATTTTGTAACTTAATCCCTAATAATATACTCAAACTTTTGAAAAAACTTGGCATTCCAACCATCTAACCCCGGATCGTTTCTCTTGATTGATGTTAAACAAGGCTCTCATGACATCGTATGTAGTGAAATCAAATGAGATTAATTCTCCTTATTCTTCTATAATCACATTTGTGTAATACTCCCTTAATGAATTCATACTAAAGAAGCACTCCTTTTCTGAACCCAGGAAGTCCCCAAAGCTTGAAAAAAATCACCTTGAATTTTTTCATTAGACTTAAACATGTTGATCTTAGCATCTTGGACAGAAACTATATTATTTCTATTCTTCCTTGATAGGATAATATTATGAAAGAATCTTCTATTTCTCTGGATCTTTGTTTTATAAGGGAGGAATGATATCTAGATCTTAAGTATACTATGTGAAAGCCGACTTCTCCTTATCTTTTAAAAGCTTATCTTTAGTTCTGGGTACTGATAGTTATAGGTTGCATTATGTTTTAGTGGTTAATTTGATATGTTTTTAGTTGTTAATTAGATAATTTATGCTTGTTTAGTTAAAGAATTATGTTAGTATGATTATGTGTTTGTATTTTTGGAGTGTTATTGAGTTTAGAGAATGCTATTAGGTTTTAATTTTGTGTGTTTGAGATGTTTTGATGAGTTTGTTAGTATTGAGACCAGATAAAGAAGATCATAGAAGATTTGTACAGAGCTCGGATGAGAAGCCCAGTCCACGAACGTGACAAAAGCAACCAATATAGATCACGACTGTGACTCATTAGCCACGATGGTGATAGAAATCAAACAAGACCAAGCCACGATCATGAAAAAAAGTCAAATTTCAAGTTCCACAATTGTGACTCATTGGCCACGATGGTGATAGGCGTAATAATAGACACAGGGATTGCTTCCAGAATCAACTTTTTGAGGGTTATTTTGGACATTTGGGCCTAGGCAAAACCTAGTTTTTACCCTAAATGGAAAAAGAATATAAAAGGAAAAGAAAGAAGCCCTAAAAGGAGAGCCTCCATTTTTGCTACATTTAGAAAGAACCTAAGGAAGAAGGGAGAAGAAAAGAGAAGAGGATAAAGGAAGAGGAAGTGGCTGCTGCTACTGCCATTCCAGTCCACTCCAAGTTATATTTCTCTTTCCAACTTATTATTTCTTTCGTTTTGATGTATAAGATGGATTTAATAATGATGAATTTGGTTTTAAGGATGCTCTAAACTCTTTTAGGGATTTGTTCTTGAATCAATATTAATTTGATTACTTTTGATGTTAATGAGTTGGGTATAGTGATTGTTTCTTATATTTGCATGCTTCGGTAATAAATCGAGAGAGTGAGTCGATAGTACAATAATTAGTTTGGGTAATGAGAGTTAAATAATCTAATAAATCATCCAAACAATCAAATCGGTAATTTATACAAAGAGAGATCTCATGTGAGGACCAGATTGTCTATTAAAGTGCTTAAAATCTAATTGGATGTGTGGGTTGTATGCTAATTGAGAGATTGCAAATTCCATAATGCAATTCAATTAGAGGTTATGATTTAGGGTTAAATGATTATAACTCAAGAGTGAGTAATCACTCTTTGAACTTCTGGGATCGGTACCAGATTATCTCAAAATTGATTAAGTTAGTAGTAGATGATAGGATAAATCCCCTTATGTCATAATTGGTTAATCCTTTTTGTATGAATTTCCAATTGTTAATTGGTTGTGCTTAATTTTGATTTGTTTATGTTAATTTTACAATTTCATTTCTAATTAATCCATATTCAATTGCTTAATTTCCTGCTCATTTTTATTTTCATTTTAATTACACTTTTAGCCTTAGACAAATTAGGATTCAATTAGTTCACTAATTCCTCGTAAGGTCAACACCTCATATATTATGCTTGTGACCTGTGCACTTGCAAAATATTAAGGGTTTTATAAGATCAGAACTTGCTTAACAAGTTTTTAGCATCATTGCCAGGGAGTTAGTTAGGATTTTTTGAATTCTTTTAGTTTAAGGAATTTTTGCCTCTCTTACATCCTTCTAGTTGTATAAACACAAGAGTAACTCAAAGTTCAAGTCGAATCACTAAAACATTAGAATTTGACATTGACCATTTAGAGTGAACAATCTGAAAAGCAAGACATGAAGAAGAAATAAAAGAACCAATAGTAGACGAATTCAAGCAAGGATGAAATCAAGGAAACAACCTTGAACCCTTATGAATTTCATGAAACTGGGGTTCAATGTTGCAAATCAATCCATGACTCAACCATCGATACAAGCACCCTTATTTGAGGTCAAGCCAACCTTGCTTAACATGTTACAAACAAATGTACAATTCTACAAATTGACTAATGAGGATCCTAACACTCATATAGTTACCTTCTTGGAAATATGTAATAATTTTCGATATCATAGGATGTCAGAAGATGCCATTAGGATTTGGCTCTTTCCTTCACTCTAAGGGATAGAGCCAAGGCATGGTATCATTCCTTAAACCTATAAATGTCACAACTTAGGAGCAGCTGGTGCGTGCGTTCCTGGACTAATACTTTTGTAATAGCCCGTTTTCCATACTAAGGGTTAGGACATAGGATCCTAGACCATTGTACATAGGAAATAACATTGAGAATTTATAAGGTACATTTCATTCACATGCATACCATTAGCCTACACATAAGAATTATGATTTTGAACACATTGCAAAGATTGTTTATGCACTCAATTAACATATTCTGAGGTATAAAAGATTTAAAATAATCATGATATGATTGTGAATTATTATGTCTTGAATTTTGTTATGATGGTTATCAACTATTAATTTGGAATTAATTATTATAATTGGGAGATTTATGAATTAATATATATTTTTGGACTAGGGAAAATGCCAAGTGGCAAGACAAGTTGACATATGGCGGTACAAATAAGTGACACATGGTAATAGAAATAAGGGAGACGTGGCATTAGATAATTGGGTGACAAATGGCATGGAGATTGAGAGACAAATGCACTATTTATTAAGAGACATTTGGAACCATAAGAAGAAGACGTGTGGCAAGTGACAAGTGTCATAACACTTGCCACACACCTTAACCCACGACACTCACACAAGATGTGAACATCTTTGTCTTTCATTTTTTTGATACATGCTCTCTTCTTCTTCTTTTTTCTCTTACTCACGACACTCTCATCCAACCCTTAACGTTGAGTTTTGCTAAAATTCTTCACTTTACAACTCTAAAATTTGGTTGTCTTCTTTATGCTGATGAAAACCTAACTCTTCCTCCTTATAATAGTGATGATCGTGTAAGCTTAGAGAGCTAGGTTACTTAATGATTTGAGAAGCTTTTAAGCTAAACAAGTAAAATATTATTCCTCATAGCTTGTTTTAATAGAAACATTTATGATAATTGTTTAGGGATGGATTGATGGTGAAAATGATGTTTGATGAGTGCTAGAATATTGATGAATGAATGGTTACACTTGTGTTCTGTTTAGGTTAAAGGTTTGATAAGTTTAGGTTGTTAATTGGTGTTATAACTTAGGAATGGATTATTGATATCAATGTATCTAAATCTGGAAAACTAAACTTGTTCAAGGAATGAAGGTGTTCTTAGGATGCAATTGTGATCCAAAGGATATGAGTAATATGTATTAGGTATGAATGAATGAAAATTTGGATATTGTGTGATTATATAATGCTATAAAAGGATTGGCGAATGTATGATTAATGAATTTAGAATAATCAAGTTTATTTGAGGAATAAACCTAAGTGGAAACTAGATGTTTGAATGATCAAGATTTTTATTTTAAGGATACATACCTGGGAAAGTCAATTGAGCATGATTTCATCATAACACACACACACACACACACACACACGCACACACACACACACACACAGACACACACACACACACACAATCACACACACACAAATACATATATATATGTGTGCATGATTGAATATTTATATGATTGATCAACTTATTAATGTGTATAATATGTTTGTATTGCATGATTAAAGAAGCACAAACAGAACGTCAACATCCAAACATTGTCGGGTCGTCAAGGCAATAGCTTATTTAGAGCATACTGTGAATCAACCTAGATGTTTTCTCACTGTGATTGATATGTTCTGTTTAAATTTCAATCATTGAACTACTATTGATTTGATTTTGATAATTCCAGAAATTTATAGTCAAAGGAGTTTGATAATTAATATTGTATTGGAAGTGCTTCATAATTTTATGTGAAGTTGGAAAATATATGTACTCAACTAAATATTGAATACCAGACTTGGATCCCATAAATATGATAAATGACTGTGTGTAATGAATGAAAGTTATTGATTGCATATAATTTGAATTGATGCATTTCATCACATTGTTATGCATGATCAGATAAAGGAGTTGTGACCGAAGTGACCAATGAAAAAGAGCTTAAAGCTCAAAAATGCGCACAAAGAGCCACAAGCTCAGTTATTAATGATCTCGGTATCCATAATGGGTATGGGACAGTAAATGAAATAAGCCCAGTATTAACAATAGATACGAGACAGTAAAAAGATGCTCAGTCATAACAAATAAAAATGAAAGTGGAGTCACTTAGCTTCTAAGGCAAACTAGTAGAAGTCTAGTTCTTTCGATTTTAGGAATCAAGAATGGCTCAAAGGTCTAGTCAGCTGATACTGTGGAGTTTAGATAGAATACTTTTGTTTTGTTTTCTTATTTCATGTAGAACGTCTTGTAAAAGAGTAGTAAAACTCTCAGATGTTTTTGACATTATAAATATCTGGATTACGAAATGTAATGCCACCGTGTAAATATGTTTTGTGAATGAAATGGGAAAAGTTAATCTTTTGACTACTTATGTTCTGTATGATGCCATAATAAGTGAATGTGATTGCTTTAACATGCCGCTTGCATAGGGTATGTTCTTGAATGTCCTCTGGATATTCGGGATATATGCTCTATAGTAGTGGTGTGTTACAACTTTTCCCTTATGAAGACTATGAAGCTGATAAAGGAAATCACAAATTTCTAATAAAGTGATGGGGAGTCATTTTATTAGGTGTGGGGATGATATAAGGATTTGCAAAGGACTTGCCCTTACCAAAATTTACCAAAGGAATTCTTATTGTAAAGCTTTGATCGTGGTTTTCCGACGTGTGTAAGTTTTAAATAGTTAACCTTGATAATCCGCAAGTGCACAGGTCGTTCGCGTAGTACCTAAGACGTCGATCCCATGAGGAGGGATAATCTAGTCCTAAAATCTAAGGCCAACATAATTCCCAGAAATTCAAAAGATAGCAAAACTAAAATAAGAACTCAATTCAATCATGCAAATCAATCCAAGCATCAATTACAAAATATTAACAATTTAGCTATTACAAAACACTCAAGAATTAACCTAAGAAAACTATCAATTGAGAAAAAGGGGAATTTACTCAATTATGACTTACTGGATTATTGGTTCTAGACGATCCTAGGGTTGATTACTCCCTCTCGAGTTATAACCATTAACTTTAAATTATAAACCCTAATCAAATTGTAGAAAATTGCAATTTCTCAATTAACAACCTATCTAAAGCCCTAATTAGATCTGAAGTTGTCCAATAACCTATCGGGAACCTATGCGAGATCTCTCTTTACATAATTACTGGTTTGATTAATTTCTCATTTTTATTAAATCATCTAACTCTTGTTAGCCCAATTTAATAATTTTTCATTTGGTTGACCCTCTCAGCTTATTACCGAATTATGCAATCATAGAAATCAATCACAATAAATCCAATAAACATAAAAATAATCAGATTTCATTAAATCAAAGATAAAAAAACCCAAAGATGTGTTTAGAACATCTCAACATTCACAAATCTTATCATCAAACTGCTATTCCCAATTCTATACAATAATAAAAAAGGAAAATAAGAGGAAATACGATCTTGGATGGAGACGAGAGGCAGCGACATCAGAAACTCCTAATCTGGGAAGTACGTCAATGTCAACTTCTTCTCCACTTCTCTCTTCCTTCTTCTCTTTCTTAATCTCTCAACAACTCTCTCTAGGGTTTCTCTCCAAAAGTGGCTGACGCAAAAGCTCCTTCTTTTTTTTCTATTTATATTCTTTTGTATTTAGGGTTGAACTAGTTTTTTCAGAGTTCGAAAGGTCTAAAAAATCCCTCGAAATGTGAAGTTTGGGAGTAGCTACGTGTCTGCCAGACACAAGCCATAGTCTATAAACGTGGCCTACATATAAGCCTTCTGTCATGATCGTGTACTATCAAGCCATGATTGTAGGTCATTGTTTCAGCCCGAATGTCTTCTGAAACTCCTTCGTTCTTTAATATTGACCTTGAAACACTAGTAAACACATCAAGGTACCTTAAAAACATAATATTTAAGCTCAAAAGTTTGTACTAAGCCATAAAACAGTTAAAACACAAATAATTAACAAACTAACACAATTCTAGCCTAAACACATACTAAAAGATCGAATTAATAGCTAAACACATATCAAACTATGCCTTAAAACATGATGCAATTTGCACTTATCAGCATCCCCTCACTTAAACAATTGCTTGTCCTTAAGCAAACAACAACAATCAAACAAGTTAAGAAAACACAAAACACGCATATCCAATAATGAGACAATAGCTTCAACTTAGAGACAAATTTAATTATAAACACAATCCTTCAAGTCATTCTAACTTATTAACAAGCAAAATCCACGTCTAAAAACCTTAGATTAAATATACAAATTAATCAAAATTTTAATGTTAAATCTATTAACCTCTATCACTTGCACATACACATTGATAATCATTCAGTCAAAACAAAAGTGTAGCTATTCCTCGATAGGTTTTCATGAAAAATCAAGCTACTAACAAGTTTGGTACGTTTTTATTTGAAAGCATTCTTTTTGTTGATTTTTCTTTAAGGACATGGATATAGTATTTTTACACGAAGGCAAACATTTGTGATGAATGTCGATCTAGTTACTCAACTAAGTTATATTGTTATTAAGCTGCTTAGTTGGAATGTCATTATAACCTTTTTATGCAAAGCACACATTTGTGATGCATGTCGATCTGGTTACTCAGCTACATGACATTCTCAACTGGCTACTAACTCTATTCATACCCGAAGGCTAACGGAATATTTATTTTATTTAAAATTTATAAATTATTTTTTTAACACATAAATTTGCCTACCTTATACATTTTTTTAACACAAAAATTTACTTACCTTATTTCTTTAACTAATCTTTCTCATGAAAATGTACTAAAAATGCCACTTATTTGCTTGACCTAAAATTATAAATGAGTATGGTAAATTCCTAGGGTGAATGGACTAACATCGTATCCTAATTAACCAGCATATTTAGCCCTAAGTAACTTAGGTCACCAATTTCGCAAGCTAATAAATCTTCGCAGCCTAAAAGGCTATGTTCAAGGCTAAATCTATCCCGTTAAGTCCTAGCCATTGATGTATTCACACAATTCACGTCATGCAACCTACACAAACTATCATACAATATGTAAAATTCACACTCAAGGTAAAAACACATAATCCCCCCCATATTTGAACAACACGTTGTCCTCAATGTGAGAAGGATACATATAAGGACAAAAGGGGAAATGAAACAATATATAGAAGGCAAAAGAACAAAATACTAACAAAAATGAAAATGAAAAGGTTTAGAGCACGAAACCATCATGGTGAATGAGGTTGTGATGTGTCGAAGGCAGAGACCAAAAACACTTGACGTCTGAGATTGTTGCCCTATCTTATAATTGCTTTAAAAAGAGTAAGAAAGTTAGCACTTCATAACATTTCTAATCATTAAGAACTTATTTTGAAATTAAAACGAATCTAACTATGCAACAAGTTAAACCTAACTACTAAATATGCTAATTTGTGATCATTAGCCTGACCGTGTATCATTATAAACTCAACTGGGATCAATTATGAGAGGCTTGCTTCCACCATTTTCGTTCAACATCAGTTTTGTAGTCTGTAAGTAAGCTATAAATTGCAAAATTATTAGAAAGACAATATTGATAAAATTATGAAAACCAAGTAAGCTCAGTAATTTCCTTTTTTCGAGCAAACTATCAATAAAACAGGGAATAACAAAACAACTTGAATCTTCCATTAAATTCAATAGTTTGTCCTAGAAGAAGGTGAGTTAGTCTCTTTCTTCCTTAATCACCCTCGTCTCCTCTGCTTCTTCCACTTCATGAATAGAGACTTTCATAGCTTCTTCAAACTCGATGTCTGTTGTCATCTGTTCTTTATCCTTTTACTCTTAAGAAGATTCGAACACAACAATTATCCTAAATAAGCTACTATCCTTAAAACACATCATGTTGAATGTCACTTAGTTATCATTAATATGAAGGATCAGGTTCTTTTTGTGGACATCTACCAAAGATTTTTCAATGTTCACACATGGTATATCAAGAACTAGTGAATAAAAGGGAGGTTTGGCATTCTTTTCTTCATACGCTTTCACCGTCTCTTGGTCTTCAATAAGGTAGGGTTCAATTTTGTTTTCCATTGGTCCTTCTGACTCTCTCCCATTACTTGGTGTAATAGCCTCATTGCTCTATTTGATGAATTTCCCTATTACCTAGAGAGTCTTCCACACTTCTTTTACAAAATTCACCGGAAACTTGTCTCACTCAAATCTCTAGGTTGTGAATAGACGAATCATGAACTTCCGTTACTTGCTCAATTTGCTCTTCTAATCTCTTCTGGCCCTTTTCCATGTCCGTGAGCTTATCCAGGATCTTCTCCAATTTAGAATCCTATAAACTGGACACTTCTTGTTGAAGTCCTAATAGGTCTTGACATCTTAAATGAGTCCCATCATTGTTGAACCAATAGAAATTTAGGTGGTTCTGACACCTAGGAGTGTACATGTTCTAATATGGATCGTTACTTCCCTAACCATATTGTGCCTTATTGTAGTTCGCAAAAGTTGATTGATCCCTATAATATTTATCCTCCACCATTGTTTTTTCCATTTCTTCTTAGCATCTGGCTCTTTAGATGTCTCATTTCTCATTCTAAGATGTCTTGCTATGTCTCTACTTTACGCCCCAAACTTCCTTCTCTATATATATATTTTTTCAAAAATAAAGATAGTGAAAATACCTTAGACTAAAGAACGAAACTAATCGCCTTCTCGACAACTGTGTCAAAAACTTGATTGTGGTTTTTAGATGTATGAAAGTTTTAATTAATTAACCTCGATAATCCACACGCACATGGGTCCTTCGCGTATTACCTAAGGTGTCAATCTCACAAGGAGGGATAATCTATTCCTAAAATCTAAGGCCAACTCAATTCACAGAAATTCAAAAGATAGCAAAACTAAAACAAGAATTCAATTCAATCACCCAAATCAATCCAAGCATCAATTACGAAAATATTAACAATTTAGCTATTGCAACACACTCAAGAATTAACCTAATAAAACTATCAATTGAGAGAAAGAGGAATTTACTTATCTTTAATGATAACTTAATCGATTATGACTTATTGGATTATTGGTTCTAGACGATCCTAGGGTTGATTACTCTCTCTCGAGTTATAACCATTAACCCTAAATTATAAACCGTAATCAGATTATTTTTTCAATTTCTTAATTAACATCCTATCCAAAACCCTAATTAGATATGAAGTTGTCCAATAAACTATTGGGAACTTATATGAGATCTCTTTTCACACAATTACTGATTTGATTAATTTCTCATTCTTATTAAATCTCTTAACTCTTGTCAGCCTAATTTAATAATTTTTCATTCGGTTCACCCTCTCAGTTTAATACTGAATTATGTCATCACAAAATTAATCACAATAAATTCAATAAACATAAAAACAATCATATTTCATTAAGTCAAAGATAAAAAAACTAAAGGTGAGTTTAGAACATCTCAACATTCACAAATCCTATCATCAAACTGCTATTCCCAATTCTATACAATAATAAAAATGGAAAATAATAGGAAATATGATCTTCGATGGAGACAAGAAGTAGCGATGTCAGAAACTTCTGATCTGAGAAGTACCTCAATGTCGACTTCTTCTCCACTTCTCTCTTCCTTCTTCTCTTTCTCAATCTCTCAATAATTCTCTATACCAAAAGTGGCTGATGCAAAAGCTCCTTCTTTCTGTTCTTGTTATTGTATTTATGTTCTTTTGTGTTTAGGGTTGAACTATGGTTTTTTCAAAGTCTAAAAGGTCTAAAAAGTCCCTCAAAATGTGAAGTTTGGTAGTGGCTACGCGTCAGCCTAACACAGGCCACAATCATGGCCTACATCTAAGCTTTCTGTCACGATCGTGCACTACTAGGCTAGATCACATTCTCAATTAGCTACTAGCTCTATTCATATCCCTAAGGCAAGCGGAATGATTATTTATCTAAGAAATACACACATTTTTTCACATTTTATTTCCTACCTCATTTCTTTAGCTAATCATTCTCATGAAAGATACTAATTATGCTACTTATTCAATTGATCTAAAATTATAAATTTAAGTGACAAATTCCTAAGGTGAATGAATTATTATCATGTCCTAATTAACATACATATTTCACCAAAGCAACCTAGGACATTAATTTCGTCAGCTGATAAATCTTTACAACCTAAAAGGATATGTTCAAAGTTAAACTGATCTCATTAAGTCCTAGCCATTGACATATTTATATGAATCACTTTATGAAAAACTAAACAAAACTAACATACAACATGCAAAATTCACACTCAAAATAAAAACATATGATGTAAACAACCCTCCCTGCACTTGGACAACACATTATCCTCAATGTGAGAAGAAATGGCAAGAAAACATAAGAACAAAATGACAATAAAAATAAAAAGACAATGGTTAGAGCATAAAAATCCGTCCTAGCGATTGAGGTGGTGATGGAGATGCTGTTGGAGGTAGACTCTCCACGCTTTAATCAGTGAAGTAATTGTGAATGTTCCTGATGTCTCGACGTTGTCTTTTTTGCTCCTTCACTATCTCCTTTAACGCCTTGGCATTATCTGCAATAGCTTTGTTAGTGTTTAAAATTTCTTTAAGTACCTTCTCTCATCTAATAGTCTCTTCCTCTCCTGACACTTCACTGGTCGACTCCTCCTCTTGTTGCAATGGTGCTGAGCTCAAACTAGCCTATCCCACCCTATTCTTAATATAAGATTTTGCATTGATATCTTAAAGTTCCACATTGTGGGACTTCAAGATCTAAGCTCTCATCAAGTGATGAGTGTTAAGGAACTCAGGAAAATGTATAGTTAGTCCATCATAATTAACAGCATAATACTCCGCAATAACTGTAACCAAGTACTCCATGCCCAGATTATTGCTTCTCATTTTTAGAGTAGCAATAATAGCGTTGAAGATGTGGGTGGAGGTGCAAACTTGGACGCTATGATCTATACATCACAACATGAAAAGTTCCTTAACTGAACATTTGTTACTTTTAGTTTTGTCAAACATTGTTTGACACATGAACTTGTGTAATAGCAAGTGCTCGGGACTACAAATTATCTTATTATAGGCATTTTTGGAGTCAAAATTCTCCAATCTAGTTAGTTTAGTCCAATATCGTATAGCACGAAAGCCATCGTGTGGTCCACTATGGTTAACTCCAGAAATCCACCGATTTTATACAACGTCTCATAGTTTAACTCATATGGTTTACCCCAAAATTGAAACCATAGATCCTTAGGGTTACTAAGCTCAATTTGGAGGGAGGTGAAGAGCTCCAGGGTGAGTTCTTCATAAATGACATAATTAAAGTGCATAAAATTTTCCCAATGAATTCTTCCCCCTAAATTTTCAACCCTTTCTCTCAATCTAATAATTTCTAATATTTCAAAATCCAAATATTGAGGAACGACAATTTTTTTCAAACTAAGGGTTTGAAATCAGTTACCTTCTTCTTCTGAGTAAATTAGAAAAGGTGCTTCATAATCCGCCACCCGGTTTTGTTATCCATGCCCCGACACTTATGTGTTTCCTTTTCCTTGAACAAACTTAGTTATCTACTTAATTCTTGGTCCAGTTGAATGCGAGGTGTGAAGAATTTAGAGAGACAAAGACTTTTGTAGATAGAAGGGAGAGGATTTGGGAGTTTGGTTGTTAGAGAGGGAGTGGAGGAGTGAAATGGGTGAGAAAAATGAGGGTAAGTGTAAACATATAGATTACGGAGGAGAAAGGAGGGGTAAGATTGGGAAAAGATGCATCAAAGCCACGTGTCTCATCTTGCCCCGTCATAGGTCACGATCATGATAAAAGGTTTAGAAATGAGTCACAATCGTGACACTAGAAATTTCCACACATCGTTTTTGTTTTTTATTCTTTTCCGTATGTCACACTCGAATTCCTTCCCTACCTTATATTTTTCACCATCACCTCATTGTTTTTCCTTCCACGCCATTCCTATCCAATGTGAAAAAGAGAAGGACAAAGAAAACTTAAGCCATACTTATACTTGATTTCTTTATGGTGTTCAATTTGTATTGAAAACACACATAAACAGAATTGGAAACCTAATCTAATAAGAAAGATGAAACATGCAAAGTTAAAAATCATGGGTTGCCTCCCACACAGCACTTCAATTACCATCGCTAGCTCGACGTATCTCTTTTGTTTATAATGCCTCTTTTGCTTACAATGGTTCAAATGGGTCAGTAATGGTAGCGCTACTATAGATTTCATTAACTGTAAGCGAGCTACCAGAATATGCTTTCTACCACCTTTCTTCCTCAATTTCTTCTTTTGAGTATTCTTTTAAATTAGTGGTTGTTTAAATGAGTCTTTGTAAGTATGACTCTGCTCAACCTTTTCATAAGACTCGTTTCTCTTGATAGCATCCTGACTGAGCCCAAGTTTATTATATAAATTGGCGACATTTTTATGACTTTTGCTATAGTTTTTGACTCCTATCTCTAGCTTTTGTGCTTAAATTGATTCTTGAGTGTGTGCTTTTATTTTATGTAGTTTGAAGGTAAAAATTGTTACAAATCAGTACTCATTGGACTAATTAATTTTCTGAGAACAATGGATACTACAAACTACTTTTTTATTGCAGGAGACTCAAGGAAAGGAAGTCAAGAAGAAGATGTGGAATGAAAGAAAGCCGAAGTGAAGTCAACGAGAGAATGAGGCGCAACAAAAAAGTTTGCCGCGGTGAAGTGGATCTGTCGCCACGGCGAAAAACACAGAATCCTGGCTGAACTTTTAAGAAAAGTTCGTCGTAGCGAGGATTAATTCTTTCGCCACGGCGAAGGAACCAGCAATAGAGCAAAACCTTTCGGGAAAAGTTTGCCGCGGTGAAAAACATTTGTCGTCACGGCGAACCTTCGAAAACCTAGACCAATTTCGAAAAAAATCACCCACTATGCCACCCGACCTAGCATCCTTCATTTAAAAACCTACCAAATTAGGTTATAGAAGATATATAGAGAACGATATAAGGCAGAAAAAACACCGTCAGCTCTTCCACTCCACTCGACCATCATCAATCACCTCTTTCCATTTTTTTTTTCGCACATTCATTATCTGCTGCTGTTCCCATGGATGCTCTTGGTGGGTTTTCAGTTGTGAGTTCTCCCGAAGCAATGCTTGGCTAAGCACCATTTACTCTTAAAGATTTAGCAATGGCTTGAGTTCAATGGGCTTCAAAGGGGAGTAGTTTGTTCATATTTAACTACATTTTTGTGAACTCCTTAGTTATGATTTATGCTTTGTAGTTGGATTTTCTTGATTATAGTTTAATCAAGTGTTGAATAATGGATTGTGTTATTGGGGTTGTTGATGTAGAACTTGGAGCTTGAGTATATGAAGTCTCATATACGTCATTTTGTGATTTTGTTAATTCTCCTTTATCTACCTAGTTGTGTTTGATATTGAGATGATACTTGATCACCAAAT
>JANZXP010000004.1:19932450-19948718 GCA_027576715.1 Erythroxylum flavicans | reverse complement strand
GGGCTTATTTGCACCCCATATGTTCCCACTGCCAAACAGATGGCAGATGTATTGACTAAGGGGTTGGCAAATGCACATTTCAAGATGTTATAAGTAGGCTGGGAATCCAAGACATCTATGCACCTACCAGCTTGAGGGGGAGTGATGAAAATCAGAACAGTGACTTAGGAGAAATTATTTTCTAATCATAAAATAGGAATTAAGAGGATATCATGGATATTTACTTTAGGAAATTGCTGTAAATAGGAAATATTTTAGTTACCTAAATTAAGATAGAACTTGTGTATATATTCAAAGGCACTTGTGCTGCAAAATAACTACTTTCTTCACTTATGATATTGATGAGTGCAATATTATAAAAGTATTCATATCGTTCTACATATATTTGAAAACAGGCACCAAAAAAGTGAACTGGTGAGTTATAAAAGAGCCTAGCATCTGTAATAGTTTATTTCCTTCGAAATTCTTAAAAGGCGCTATGTGTGCACAATTGTTGTTGCTTTACCTTTATTCTTTTCAATGCTATCATTGTACATGAATTTTGTTGTATTTGAATCATAGGCTACAACAGCAGTGAATACAAGCATAAGTGCTGCAGTTGTTAAATTTTGATTTTGAGAGTAGGTATCTTTGCTTTCAATGTAATAATCAGTGTATACATGTATTCTTTGCTTCGTAAAAAGTTTTGTAATAATCAGTGTATGCATGTATTCTTTGCTTCTTAAAAAGTTTTCTTTTCTCATTTCTGATTTTAGTTGTTAATTAGGGATATCTTGCTCAAGTTCTGTCCTTCCAGTATCGACATTCAGTAGTTGCTATTGATGCTTCTTCTCATCATGGAAAGGTTATTGACGCACGTGCAGAACGAATCAGGAGATATTATGTTTCTCAGATGAATAAATTTGAGTATGAAATGCATGAAATGGTTTCTTTTCATCTTGGTGGTTTATCTACATTTGTTTTTTTCTCTGTGGAAGTGGTTTATGTTTTTAGGAAATGAAGACTATATGTTTGTACATGGCTTTACTTATCCATCATTTGATGGATGCCTAAGAGAATAGCAATCAATTGATATGGTATTGAACTTTTAGAACGAGATAACATTGACTGGGGGATGTAATATTGTTGAATTTTGAAGATGTTTCTGGTTAGTTGGTTGCTATTGATATCTGTTCCCTAGATTGTTCATTGAGTCCTTAGACTGTGTCCTTGCTGGAATTTTGTATACCCAAATGTTTTCTTAGTCCTTGTCTACCAACCAAATTGTCATTGTAGGTTTCCCTTCAAGGGTTGAGGTGCCGTTGCCATGTGATTGTTTGTTAAGAATTTTTTTTTCTATAATTTTTTTTCTTAGCACAGGAAAGAGGATACCTGATGTGCCAAAGACAATTACATGCCGCGTCATGTCTACTAACATGTTGAGAAATTTGACTAAAATGTCACTGACTGGAGATGATGTAGATCGGCCAGAACTGATTGGACAAGTTGAAGGAAATAAAATGTCATTCTTACTTACTGGATTACATGCTTGTGGTGATCTCTCAGTAACAATGTTGAAGTAAGTTCTTTCATAAGATTTAAATATATTGTTTTTGTGAGTCAAGAGAATTTATTTTTGCAAATATTTACCCATGGTTGAGGCTTGCTCTTTGCATACTAAGCTTTCTTAAGCTGAGCTAGTTGTGCTTATTCAGTTGCAATCAATTTGCTTACATATAAAATTTCCTTTGACATCTCATAACCATAAAGAGTGTGAAAGTTACCTTGCTTGAACTTACGGGGAGCATTTACCTCCCAATGCTCTAACTCAAAAATCAGATTGTGGAGTGAGGCATTTCCTCTTGTTTTTATGTGGAGGAAGCTCATTCTCATCTAACCAAAAGGTTAGCTAGGATACATCCTTTGAAGGGAATCAATGATAACCTCATCTTCCTATCCTAGTCACTCATGTTTACCTACGTAACAGCTTCTTCTGATCACCATGATGTTTATGCATTTATCTCTGCAGTTCTAATTTTCTCTCTGTTCCATTTTATCCTTATTTACTCCCGCCTATTTTTCTTCCAAATTTCTACTCTTTATTGCTTTTATTTTCTAATTTATATGCTTATGGGAATAGGACCTTTTTGGAGTGCGAAGAAGTTAAAGCAGTTGTTAGCATTGGCTGCTGTTACAACTTGCTATCAGAAGAATGTTCTCATAGCAGTGTGTCTGGCTATGGCTTCCCAATGAGTCATGGTATTAAATCTGTTGGAGTTTCACTTGGGAAAAATTCTCGTGATCTTGCATGCCAGGTGTGTGAATATCATAATCTCATTTATTGCTTAAGTTTCATGGAAGCAGTATCACGGTAATATCCAATCTGTATGGAAGTTATACGCAGTTGCTGACTAAATTTCTTCAGCATATTAATTAAATAAAGTGACAAGGTTAGTGCATTTGGTCATTCATGTCCAAGACAATTAGCACACAGCCAAATTGCTGCAACTAAATAGATCTTTTGTTCGATTACTTATTTTGTATTTATGTCTGCTGATTGTAAAAATGGGTGTTTGTTGTTTGATTGATAGGGACTGTAATATAGAGATGCTAAAGTTTTGTAAGTTGGTGTAAGGGTTCCTTTGCAAAATAGTAATTTCTCATGGTATTGGACTAAAAAATATGCAAACATACATAATAAGTTTGGAAGTCCAATATGAAACAATCTGGAACTATGAAACACCTTTTCTTGTGTACTAGATGAATCTGTTATATAAATTTCTTAGGAACTTATAGCTTCAAATTCTCTTTATCTTGGGAATCATTTTACCAATAACATTATCTTTGAAAGAAAATTACTTTTTATCCTGTGTACCTTTTAAAAAATGATTATTATCCTTTTAGCTGTTCAGTGAATTATATGTTTTAAGTTTATTGCTCTTTTTATTTGCAAGTCTAGATAACCCATTGTTCACATTTGTAGTGCTTAATGATCTCGATTTGTAATTGCACATTTACTATTTTTGCTTGTGATAATTATTCGAGATTTATTTTCAGACATTACAGGCAAGGAATTAGCTCAATGTAATTAAAGGATGGGACTCAATATAATATGCCTTTTTCTTAACGAATGCACCTTTGTAATTGAATATATTGAAACTTTTTTGTTTAATTAGCAATTTTTTTGGTCTCTTTTCCTTTCATAATGTGCAAGGGTAGATGAATGATGTGGGAAACCTATTGCTAGTAAAAGGTATCATTTGTAATAGAATTTTGTATCTCAACAATCAACGTATGGGAGCCAATTGGGATCTTGAAATTTTTCTGATAATATTTTCTGCTATTCTCAAAAATAATTACATCAGTATTTAAGGGAGAATACAAACCGAATGACCCCTATAAAATAGGAAGCTAACTGATAAGGGATAAGGTCCTATGCAATCTGGTGTAATAAAATAAATATAAACTCTGCTATAATCAATAGTTCTAATTTTTTCTGAACAAATTCTATGCAAATTGACCTTTTTGTTAAAGTTAAATTTGTTTCATTGGTCTGAATAGTTCTAGTACTGATAAGATAATATATAACGGTATTGTTTCTATAAAGATTCAGACCATGAAAGTGCCATGCTGTTGAGAAATTCATTTTTGTTAACTTTTTGCTGAAGTTACTGTGAAAGAATACTTTCTTTAACTTCTTCTTCTATGGGTATTGTTTCAGAGTGCGGAGAGATGGAGTTGTCTTGAAAATGATGCTGCTCTTCATAATTTTGAGATGCATGCTTTCCGAGCTGCATTTCAGATGGTATATGATTGTGATTTGCAATAGAATAGCTTATCATCTTTAAGTTTTGAAACCTTTGCTAGTTTTGTGAGTTTTGCAAGAAATATTTTTGAAACATGTTAGGCCAACCTCGTACTTTATGTGTAGCTGGACATACATATTGTTTCTGTCACCATAATGATCCTTTTGCAAATTTTGTAATGCATTTGATTGATTTAATATGGTTTTCTATTATTATAAATTGCTTTTCATCTGTTTATGACTTAGTTTGCAACTATGATTAAAATTGCTGATATTTGAAACTGATTTCCTGTGAATTTAAATTTGTCTATGTTTGTTAGGAAACACTAGTGAATTTTGATAATAATTATATTTCCTAAGAAAGTTGGGTTAACTAAATTGTTTGAAGTTAAAAAAAAAGGGTGCAACATTATTTTGGTGCTAATTAGTACTTAATAAAAAAGTTCAGGTATTGATTAGCTTTTTTGGTTGGTAAATTTGAGCTTAGCTTGTTTAAAATATTGTTTTAAAATGTATCTCTTGAAGTCAATTTCCAATATCTTTAATTTCCAAAGCCTTTATAATGTGTAATATATACAGAAGGGTAACACCCTTAGTATTGGAGGCCATGAGTTATTTGTCCTTTATTTTTCTTCTCAAGAGATATTTGAGCAATTATTTTTGGATTATAGAAATAATTACTCTTACAATCATTCAATTTAACAGTACAGAATGAAGAAACTTTTGGATTGCCTGGTATAGACATTGATATGAGGAACATTTATGTTTTTGTTGTGTGAACTCTTTGCCAAAGACAACCTTTCTTCCTTTCTCTTATAGAAAAGTAATCCTGTTTTTCCATTTTGTAGAATTTAATTTTTGTAAATTTTTCCTTTTTACGAAGGTTCTTCTAAAATATTATCCTGAGCTTCTTAGAACAAGTCCATCAATTGGGCGTCAAGGAAAGGCTTTACGTCGCCAACAACAAAGGAATATTTTGAAGTCTTCTCTCCATGGTGAAGAATTCAAATACTCATTCTTGCCTCAAAACATGGAATCATATTATTCTGGAATGCTTTATAGCCTTGAAGTTGTCCTTAATTATGTATTCCTCCGGTAGTGAAAAGGAGTGAAAATGATGACACAAGCAAATGCCTGTGTGAACTAAATATATTTTTTTAGAATTGAGAAACAATAGTAGTTGTTTAAACTATGACTTCCCTTAAAATTGAGCTTGACAAGGAAAGAGGTGACAGGTTTGTGTGAGTCAGTTGGTAATTGATTTTTCTTTTCGTCTTCCAGGCTATGATTCTGATTTGTTGTTGAGAAATGATACTCTGCTGCATGAAATGCCTTGCAATGGGAGTACTAGAAGCGGAAGAACTGCTTCTGCCGACAAATGTTTACTATTCAAGAACTTCTGCTATTCTGGATTATCTCGACTTGCTCTTGAACCATTGCAGGAGACAAGTGTCCAAGAAATTTGGAGAGAAGCTGAGCCTTTTGCAGTATGTGTAATCTTATCTCTCTTGTGGGACATTAATTTGCCGAAAATATTTGTCTTTCCTTAGCTTATGAATAGTTGTGAAAGAACTGCCTGCTCTGACATCTATTCACCCCTTGCTTAATCCAATATGGCAATCCTTTTAATAACAAATCACATTTTTTGTTCTCTGGATTCTTCATGCAATTGAAGAAAAATAATGAAGTAATGTTCATGGTTTACGATAACTGAAAGTTGAATAACGATGAAAAATAGTAATGTGTCTATCATGAGAATAATTTTTAGCTGGAGCAATAATTTTTAGCCGGAGCTTGTTCGAGAGGATAATTGATGTTTTCTCCATATTTCGCTTTTTATCATGAATACCTAGTTGAGTTTCAGCATGAAGCTAGCCTTCAGCTTATCATTAATATCGAGTGGAAACATATCTTGGTTAAAAAGTAGCCTGGTGTAAAATATTTATTATTGATCTGCAATGCAACCAATGAAAGTGTACTTAATAAACAGTCTACAGCCGTAAAGTATAATCTTGCTGAATTTTCTCAACCTTGACCATAGTAAAATCAACAGAAATAGATGCAGAAAGCAAATGCAAAAGGGAAATGACATCGTTACTCTGACATTGCTACATGTACTTCGTTGTTGGAGTTGTGTTGCATACTTGGATAACCTGAAGATGGTAACATACTACAGAAATTTAGTTTAGTACAGAAATTTGGTTGCTACTTACAGATAGAATAAAGAATGATTGTATGCCATCAAGAAAATGCTTAATAACCTGATCCATGTAGGATGATCGAAGGAAATGTTTGTCTAAATAGTTTACTTTCCAAGCCATCTTATCCAAAAAAACCTCTTCCAATGTCTTGTTGATGTGTCTTAGAAGATAAAATGCCGCCTTTGTAGATCATCTGATCCATGTAGGATGATCGAAGGAAATGTTTGCCTAAATAGTTTACTTTTCAAGCCACCTTATCCAAAAAACCTCTTCCAATGTCTTGTTGATGTGTCTTAGAAGATAAAATGCCGCCTTTGTACATCATCTATTGAATAGCATATATATATATATATATTGTTAGTAACAGGGATGGATGGATGGAAACTTTAATTAGTTCCATTCTTTCAGTACAGAAAAAAGACGATGACAATGGACTCTTAGACATTTGGTGATGGAAATTTTATAATTCAGATTATAGTTTAGACTCTTACTGTCTAGGTTGGAGGTCTTCTGCAAGTTGATCAAACTGTCGTGATTACAACTAGACACCAAGAACTTATATGATGAACTTAACAGTAGATACCATTTTTATCCTTGTATTCGTAGATAATAATTCAGATGTATGCAAAAAAGTGGGTTTCTGAAAGAGACTAGAATTACGTTTGGGAGACCCTCACTCGAGTGACGGGTAAAAGAACTTTGTTGCCTTTTATCTATTAACAAACTCCTGAAGTAGATTATGTGGACTTTCTAGAGATGATGAGCTTGTTTATAATTTCTTGTTGTTTCTCTGCACTTCTCACAGTTTTTTTTTCTTTTTTCTTTTTTTGGTTCCAAGGCAATGAGCCTTTTGTGATGGTAAGATTGTGTTTCAACTTCTACATTGGCTTATTACTTATCTCTAACCAACGTACACAACAGGAGCTTGTAGGGCCTTATTGGTCTCTTCGTGCTGCTTTAGGCCCCCTGTTGGAGACACTTATTCTGCTTGATAGGCTTTTGTTCATCCAGGAGCAAGGCATTTTGCATGAAGCATTCATGATACCGGTATTTAATCCTGCATTATCTCCTAGAAATGTGGCCATAATTGCTAAAAGAAATTAATTGAAACTTATCAATAGGCTGATGATTGAGATTAGCACATCCACCTCCCATGTGTAATGTACTCGAGTTACTGAAACTCCTGTTCTGTTCATTTAACTGTTTTATTTGTTTGGCTGTTTCATTGTTTCAGAATTTTTGTACCCTAATCTAAATATTGAAAGTGTTGCAATACTAAATTTTCCACAACAATCTCAGAGCACAAATCGACCTTTTACTTCATGTGTTGCGAATGGTCTTACCTCTAAATTCTTCTGAACCACTAGTATCGTTCTTTGTTTTTAGTTGAAGAGCATTCTTTTCAATCATGTTGGTTCTCATCGAATCTTTGAGTTATTGTTATCTGCAATAAGATCCTGGGAGGTTTAGATTTGATGTGACGAGTTTTTTTGAAGCAATAGAATCAAAACTAAAATCAATTATTTAGTGCATAGTACCGATACTCTCTGGTATTTTATTTCTAAATTATCGTATGGGTTGTCAATTCCCTTGTTGAATTAAAAGCAGTTTCGTCTAATGTCAAGTATTGGTCATCATTGACGCAAAATCCAGTGGATAGGCAATCTTTGTTATGCGATATAGAATTAGAAAGATCTTGATGGAACGAAAGTATATTCATGAAATTTATAGAATTTATTTGCCGTTCCACCTGTTTTGAGAACACAAGTATAGTTTAGGGGTTAAAATAATTAAATTTTAATTATTCTAATACAATCTTCTTAATCAGTGCTTTGTAAATCAATTCAAATATACTCAAGCTATAATATAAAATTGATCGAGTTTCCAAATAAAGCTGACAGCATGATGTTTTTATGAGCAAACATTAAAAGTAATATTTTTTTAATTTCAAATAAAAGATAAAAATTCGAAAAACTTTTAAGGGTTAATTTTTTCATCATATAATGTCCTAATTAGATAGGGAGTATAAATTAATATCTATTTATTTGAGTCTAATTATATTGGTTCTTTAATTAGTAATTGATTTTATTAATAATATTTGAAAACTATTTTTAAAGATTTCACCAATCAATACTAATCATTTTAAGGCAATATATTGGATATTGATTTTTCAACTATCTCTAAATATTTCATGTTATATCTAATGATTACCCATTAAGCTAACTATTACTAAAATAGGTCTAAGTAAATACCAAAATACAACAATTCTATGTTAAAATCAATTAAAACTTATCTAAGTGGCAATACATCTGTGAATCTCTAAATGACTACGGCTGCACCTGGTTCGAAGGAGTCACCCTTTGGGCAGCTGCCCCCTTCGGAGGCTTTGATTGATGATGGGAATGATGGAGCCATGGACATTGATCATAGCTCCTGTCATTAGGCCCTCTTGAAGGATAAAGGAAGCACTTCACATGCTGGAGGACTACATACAGATAGCCAAGGCTACATGCTGGATAATGAAGATGTTACTGTGGTAGTAGTGGAGGGCCTTCCCTCCTTTGTTTTCTCTAACAAAGCACATCGATTGATGCAGGATTCCCTAAAGTTTGTAGTGGTCGTCAAAGTTATTGGCTCCACCATGGGTTTTCGTAGCCTCCTCAACGGGATTTACACGCTTTGGAATCCTGAAGGAGACATTAAGGTCATTGATTTGGACAATTACCTTTTCTTAGTGAAGCTAAACAGAGCCTTTAGCTACAAGAAAGTGTAACATACCACTCCCATACAGCATATACCCGACATACTGAAGGATATTTGGAAACATACTCTACGAAAATGGCACGTTAAGATTGTAAAATCAATTCATTTTTACTTTTTAATGCATCGTGCATAATATATTGGTTCCATTTTTAAGCACAAACATATACAGTTTCAAATGGCATTATATTTCCAAAATTCACATGTACAATATACAATAGTTGAGAGATACAATTCTTAATACAACATAACTAAGACATTTACAAGTACAATTGATCCCAACATTAACCTATATTTGAATGTAAAAGTTACTTCAACTAGACTAGCTAGATTTCTCCTGAATTTGAAAAACAATGGTGCAATTTTGGTGAGTTTGCGAACTCAGTTAGTGAACCATCATTGATGTGCTGACTCAAAACAGACATAAATATCGCAAGTATATAACACAGTTCAATCAGTATCTCACATTATTTATAATCAAATCCCATATATCATATCGCTCATAATTTAGGACTTGATCGTGGTATTCATCATATTTCAACAAGTCTGTTATGAACACAAGTATTTCATATATTCATTTCATGATAGACGTACTCACCCATGATAGGACATAAATATTACAAGCAATTGGTGTATATCATGTTGTTCAGAATCAGTTCTCATTTAACACATCTTCCAATTGTGTATATCAACTCAGAATATATATACATATTTCGATAAACACATTATGAATACAATAATCTCATATAATCATTTCAGAGTAACCCAATCATTCATCTCATTAACATGTATACAATGTTGCACGTCATCGTGTCAACACAATTCAATAACTTTCACAACTATTCAAATGATATATATAAAGAAATATATATGCAATGAAATGCACATGAGACTCCACTTTCTTTTTTATTTTGTTGTGATCGAGTGCCTATTAATTATCCCATATCTCTCGTGGATACTGCGCTTATTTCAGGTATTGACCTATATCTCTTGTAGATACTGGGCTTATTTTAGGCACTGACCTATATCCCTTGTAGATATCAAGCTTATTCCAGGTACCAACTCATATCCCTTGTGGATATTGAGTTTATTTCAGGTACTAACCTATATCCTTTGTGGATACCAAGCTTTTTTTAGGTCAGTCACTCCGATCACAACTCCGATACCTGATCATGCACATCAATGTCATGAAATGCATCATTTCACATCATGTGCTATCGGTTACTTTTATTCGGTATGCATAGTCATTCATCACAAAAATCATATCAAAATATGGCATTCAACATTCAGTTGAGTATCACTTATTCCATATAGATTTATATTCACATTTATCATCAGATCTTGGTCCGACATTCAATAATAATATCAAATAACACTTAGTCAATCAAATTCACATACAATGAGTACTTCCAATACAGTCACGAATAATGGTCTCCTCGGATAATCAATGTCTGAAATTATCACAATCATACCAGTAACTGTTTACTACGTAAAAATTGAACAAGAGAAATACTTCTAAGTCAACTCACTACAAATATAACTCAAATAGAAAAATACATATAATTGAGTTGACACATCTAGGTTGACTCACAGTATACTCCGGGTGAGCTATTGCCTTGATGATCCGGTAATGTCTAGATGTTTTTGATCAACTAGTACTTCTATATCATACAATACCCACATAATTCACATATTACTAAGTTGATCAATCATATAATTGTTCAACCATGCACATGTATATGTATTATGTTCAATGCATACTAAATTGATTATTCCGGGTATATTTCCTTAATTCACATATCGTAATCTTAATTTATATATGCTTAATTTAAACTTAAGTTTATACCTCAACTATACAAGATTATTCTAAGTTCATCACTCAAGCATTCACTAAAGTTATTTATAAGATCACTTTCATTCATTTCATATTGTTATTCTCATAATTTTGTCGGATCTATATCCGTTAGGCGGACTTTATGTTCATAGAGCAGACCTATACCTATATATAATGTCTTTCGGAGCAATTTCAGTCCAAATGGCCAGTGAAGGTCTATTAGGAGGACTTCATATCCGCTGGGTGGACATTCTCGGGTTTTTCAATTTTCTAGTTCTGCTTTTGTCTGTTTGGAGGGATATCATGTCCGCTAGGCGAACATTTACAAGTCACTTATAGAAATGTGAAAATTTGACCTTTTTCACAACAAAATCCCTCCTCGGAGTCTTCACAAAAGTTATAGAACTTGGAGTCCTCTTCGAAAACATACTTAAATGATCATAATCCGATATCCAAGGAGAAAGTTATGCCTCTTGCCCCAAAATCTATCCACTTACTTAAACCTATTAATCTCAATCTATTTCCTTAATTATACCCTCAATTATCACCCTAAGCAATCACACATTTAATCATTTATTCAAGCATCATACTAGGTTCATCTCAAACTTCATTCAAGCATAAATGCATCATAGGAAAGTATCTTATCATTTGTTGTCTCAAACATCACATAAAAGAAACATATTTCATGTAAAAGTCATTCCCATTTTCTAACTTTTCCAACTCTATTTTTAGGTCAGTTTTGTATGACCATTTTGCCCTAGAAAATGAGGTATTTAGGCAACATCTTCTTCTACAAAAATGTTCCTATATGTCTTACGTTTCTAATGACATCAAATTCATGCAATTTCGTTTAGTATTCTGTAAGTTATATCCAAAATACTACAGACTACTTTTATATCACGAGAACACATAGTTCTCGACTTCAAGCTCAATTTAAAGACCCTTAGAGACAGAATTCAAATTCGATTCGTTCATGAAAATTGTATCCATATGTCCCTAGTTTAAGTTAAATTGAAAATCATCCCAACATACTTCACCATCAACCTTATGTACAATTCATCTCCAATCAATCATCATATATGTTATGCTAACATATAACATAATAGGGCATTCAATCACTTACTTATTCAACCAAAGTTTCCTCAATTTCGAAGCTAATCAAACATCTTATGTCTTCAAATATACTCCAATAGTAAGATGGAATACAAAGGATTTCTAATCATAAGATGTAGACTACTAAAGTTGATAAAACTCAAGGTTTTAGGAGATGGTGTGAGAAAGTCGGTAATGAGGGATTGAAGGAGGAAACATAAGACCAAAAACATGAAGAAAGATGATCTTTCTACTGAAAAATTTGTGGGGTACAAATATGTGGTGGAGAGGTGGGACACTTATCAAATGGAGAGCTATGTCATGTGTCTTCATTCCATTAGTCCATATGTCATCATTCTATTGGTACATATGTTATTCTTCTATTGGTCCATATGTTACTATTCTATTAGTCCATGTGTCACTTACTTTAGGCTCCACCTGTAACTCATTTAAGCCTCCATATGTCACTACTTATAAGGCTACACACGTCATAATTCTATTGCTCCACAGTCACAAGTCTAAGGTTCCATTTATCACAAATTTAACCACTTGTCACTCATGTGATCATGCCATTTGTCATCCAATGAGCTAAGCCACATGTCACTCATTCCCAATGCAACATGTCACCATTTCATAAGCCTAATCTACCCAAGTGTCCATGTATCATTTTGTCTTACTCTTTAACATTTTTTTTAATTTTAGGTGCTCACACCACTTTATCAATTACTTAATCATATTAATAAATTCCCAATTCACTAATTATAATCATCAAACAAGATTTATGAAATAATCAACACACAATTGCATCATCATCACTTAAAATCTTTCATATCCCAGGAAGTGTCAATTAAGTGCATATACTATCATTACAATGTTTCTAATTCATGATTCATGTGTGTATGCAAATATAATGCATGGCTATAGAATGCTCTTCATATATTCTCACATGATATGGCTCCATCTAACAATTATTCCTTAAGTGTAGGAACGGGCTATTACGTAAGAAGTTAGGACTGGGTGAGGTCAAGCCAACATTGATGTTAATTCAATTGGCTAATCAATCTATGAAAAGACTGTTTGGAATAGTGGAAGATGTTCTGATGCAAGTGGACAAGTTCATAATTCCGGTAGATTTTGCAGTTCTTAATTTTGAAGAAGATAAAAACTATCCACTGATCCTTGGTTGACCGTTTATGAATACAAGAAAAGCCATAATAGACATTCACGAAAGGAAATTAACACTTTAAATATGCGAAGATCATATCAAATTCAATATGAATATGGTTTTAAAGAACCTGACAACAAACAACGCGTGCATGAAGATTGAAATTATGGATCAAAATTTGTAAGAACAAGTTGAGATTTGCATCACAGAAGTACAGTTAGTGGCAATAGAGACAAATAATGGATATGAACAACTTGAGTCTAGAGGAGATGATGAGATGGAGGAGTTATATGTTCAAACACATCAAGATAAATTAGTCCGAACTGAAGCACCCATACCACCATCCATAGAAAAACCACCCATATTAGAGCTTAAACTTTTACCTACACATCTCAAATATACTTTCTAGGTGAAGGTCAAATGTTATCAATAATAATCTCCAATCAATTGAATGAGAAACAAGAAAGTAAGGTGGTAGCAATTGTGAGAAAGCAAATAAAAGCCATCGGATGGAAAATTACTGATATTCGAGGTATAAGCCCAAATGTTTGCATGCATCAAATAAACCTAGAGGAAGGATGTAGAACGGTGTGGGAACATTAATAAAGGCTAAACCCTAATATAAAGGAGATGGTCATGAAGGATATACTCAAACTCTTAAATGCAAGGATAATTTAGATCATCTCTAATAGTGAATGGATCGGTCCAGTACAATGTGTACCTAAAAAGGGTGGAATGACGATAATAGAAAGTGAGAGTGGAGAGGTAATTTCAATAAGAACAGTCACAGGATAAAGAGTGTGCATAGATTATCTCAATCTCAACTCAGTGACTAAGAAAGATCATTTTCCTCTCCCATTCATAGACAAGATGATAGAAAGGATGGCTGGTTATTCGTTCTATTACTTCTTAGATGGATATTCAGGATACAATCAGCTCTTTATCTATCCTGATGATCAACAAAAGATCACATTCACTTGCCTTTATGATACTTTCATATGCAAACGAATGCCTTTCGGACTATGCAATGCCCCAGCTACTTTTCAAATATGTGTGAAGTCTATCTTCACCGTCGTGATTGAAGATATAATGGAGGTATTAATGGATGACTTTTTAGTTTTTGGAGACTCTTTCAAAATATGTTTAACCAATTTAGACAGAGTTCTTCAAAGATGTGAAGAGTCACACTTGGTGCTGAATTAGGAGAAATGCCATTTCATGGTGCAAGAGGGGATAGTGTTAGGGCATAAAATATCACATCAAGGATTTGAAGTCGATAGAACAAAAACAGAAGTTATAGAGAAACTTCCACCGACAAGCAATGTAAAAGGTGTGCAAGGATTCTTAATTCATGCAGGATTTTACCATCGATTTATCAAATACTTCTCACAAATTGCAAGACCTTTGACAAACTTGTTAGTTAAAGATGTGCCTTTTGTGTTTGATGACAAGTGTATGTCTGCCTTCAATAAACTAAAAGAGACATTAATATCAGCACCAATCCTATCACCACCAGACTAGACACTTCCGTCTAAGGTTATGTGCGATACAAGCGACCAAGCTATAGGTTGTGTATTGGGCCAAAGGAAAGAGAAAAGGCTGCAAGCGATTTACTATGTCAGCAAGAACTTTGCAGGATCTCAGCTTAATTACACCACCACAGAGAAGGAATTACTCACAGTATTGTATGCATGTGATAAATTTCGACAATAACTTTTAGGATCAAAGGTAATCGTATTCACTAATCACGTGACATTAAAATATCTTTTCAATAAAAAGGATGCAAAACTAAGGCTCATTCGATGGGTGTTACTTTTACAAGAATTTGATATAGAAGTGGGAGATAAAAAGGGAGCAGAAAATGTGGTTGTGAACCACTTATCCATACTAAAAGGAAGGGAATGCAAGCTAAGTGAAGATATTAATGAAAATTTCCCAGATGAAACCCAAATGCTACTCAAAAGTTTGACTACACCATGGTTTGTCGATATCGCAAATTATGTTTCCAGTGTTAAACTCCCTTCTAATTTATCTTACTAATGAAGAAAGAGATTCCTACATGATTGTAACCGATATCTATGGGATGAGCCAATTTTATATAGAACATATGCTGATAGGTTAATGCGACGATGTGTTCTGGAGGAGGAAATGTTGGACAGCTTGAAGCAATGTTATGAAAGTCAATAAGCTGGACATTATAGAGCTAACAAAATGACAGCTTGGATCCTTGAGAGTGGATTTGATTGACCACAATTGTTTAAGGATGCTCAAACTTTCATGGAACAATGCGATCCATGCCTGAGAATAGGTAACATCTGCAAAAGAGATGAGATGCCTTTATCTAACATTTTAGAAGTGGAAGCCTTCGATGTTTGGGGCATCAACTTTATACTTGCTTTCCCATCTTCAATAAGAAACATGTACATTCTAGTGGGGGTGGATTATGTTTCACGTTGGGCTGAAGTAGTGGCATCTCTAACCAATGATGGAAAGGCAGTGAAAAAGTTCATCAAATGGTTTATTCAATCGGTTTGGAGTGCCACGTATGATAATAAGTGATGGAGGTACACTTTTCTACAATAGAACTTTTGATGTCCTCTTAAAAAGATATGGAGTGCACCACTGTGTTGCTACACCTTACCATCTACAAACTAATGACCAAGTGGAAGTTGTCAACCAAGAGCTAAAACGGATTTTGGAAAAGACGATGAACAACTCTATGAAGGATTGGGAAATAAAGCTAGACAATGCCTTATGGGCTTATAAGACTACTTTCAAAACACCTATTGGAACAACTCCTTATAGTCTTGTATACGGAAAAGCTTGTAATTTTCCGATCGAACTAGAATGTAACATCTCTTTTCCATACTAAGGGTTATAACCCTAGATTTCTATAAATAAGAAATAGCAATAAGAGATTAGCAAAATGCATTTCATACTCATGCATAATATTAGTATACACACAAGTGAATTTGATTATTTTGCACACATTTTAATGACTGTATATGCACTCATTTGACATTTAATTGGTATAATTGATATTTAAGGTGATTATAATGTGAATTGTGGATTATATGTCTTAAAAATTGAGTTGGTGTGTATAATTAGTGATTTAGATTTTTTGTTGAAATATGGGAATTTTATGATAATTATGAGTATTTTTGGACTATGAAAAATGTCAAGTGGCAGAATAATTGACAAATGGTAGTAGAAATAAGTGTCAAATTATAGTGGAAATTATTGATAAGTTACATTAAGATTTATTAACAAATGTCATAGAAAATTGAGAGACAATTGGAATAGAAATTGGAGACAAATAGACTAGTTATTAAAAGAGGCCCAATTGAAACCATGGTGTAACATCCCCTCACTTATGGGAAAGGGTAATTTGGTCTTTTTGAATGGGTTAGCATAATTGGAAGTGTTTCTGAC
>JANZXP010000004.1:19906133-19916621 GCA_027576715.1 Erythroxylum flavicans | reverse complement strand
AAACAAAGTTTCTGCCCATATAAATGTCATCTTAACAGTAATACAATCTTCCACAAATCATAACTTCTTATCCCATGCTCTAAAAATTCCATACTTTACCTCACTGTAAAGATAAGAAAACAAGCTATAACTCTCATGAAGGACTTAACAGCAATTTCCACCTCTAACTATTTCAAAATCACACATGAAGGTGGCTGCCCTGTTACAGGGTATTAAAACCACTTTTCACCTAAACCATATCCATACTTTAAAAATTCATATTTTCCACTTCTTACATCCAAAAATTACATATTATATATCATTGGAAAACTCTAACATTCCTCTACAACTTTCATTAAGTAAACATGATGATCCAGACTTGGGCTCCGAACACAATATGTACCAAATCTTAACGCCTTTGAGCAATGTCACACACAAAGCACCTTAAATTTTCAATTACATCAGAAATGCAACAAGTCATATCTATCAATCCTAATATCAAAAAAATTCATACTATGCGGCGATTGAAAGCTAACAAGAAGATCTTCGACTTTCATGAAGACCACTTTCACTCAATCTGTCTCAATCAATCCAGAAAAAAGCACAAAAGTTCAGATCACTAAAATAACCTTTCTCTCGAGCTACTGTTCATACAGTACACATATCACCATCTTCAATTCAAAATTAAGAGCCCTTCCAGGCAAAATTGGATAGAATTTCCTTCACAAGAAATGTAGCTACACGTCTCTAGTTTAATTTAATCTAACACTCATCTCAATTGCACAACCACATAAAAAGTTATGGCAGAAACACTGAAACATGTACAAATCTAATTTCCAGATTCACAACCTAACTCATATTCTACCTCTTCCATACTAATTTTACACCAACTAGCATCCAATTTAGTCAATATAGTAACCACAATCAAAGCAAGACATGAATCTTCCACATTCCTCAATCCCATTTTTAGCATGTACCCAACCCCATGTTGTGATCATTAACCTTTAACTATCAACAAACATGTGTCTTTCAACAAAACAAGAGTGAAACTAATACTTACTTGTTTAGCTTGAAAATCTTCAAACCACTTTTAAACTAACGTTCCAAATCATCACTCAATCATCTTTCATAGAGGCTTGGGTTGGGGGTTTTAATAGAAACAATGAGGAGAACACAAAATGGAATAGTCAATGGACGTTGGTGAGAACATCGGTGAAGTGGAGAATAGAAGGAGTGAAGAAGATGAGAGTATATCTCACAAAATGAAAGAAACAAAAGAAATATGGTCTTGTATTTGGACATTTCGTGAGAGTGAAGAACATGGAGAGTAAAATAATGGTGAGTGGTGAGTGTCATGACACTTGTCACTTTCCAGTATCCATTACATTGGATAGAGATCCCAAATTTACTTCTAGATTTTGGAAGAGTTTGCAGTCAGCTATAGGTACTAAGTTGAACTTCAGTACTACATTTCATCCTCAAACAGATGGGCAGAGTGAGAGGACATTCAAAACTATTGAGGATATGATCAGGGCATGTGTATTGGAGTTTCAAGGAACATGGGATTAGTATATTGCATTAATTGAATTTACTTACAATAATCACTATCATAGTAGTATCGGAATGGCACCTTATGAGGCATTGTACGATAGAGTATATCGATCGCCTCTATACTGGGATGAAGAAGGTTTAATAATGATAGAAGGCCATGAGTTGATGTAAGACACTATGGATAAGGTGAAACTGATCAGGAGTCGAATAAAAGCGACTCAGGATAGATAGAAGAGCTATGTTAATCAGCATCAACGAGATATGGAATACAGTATAGAAGACAAAGTGTTTTTGAGAGTGTCGCCTTGGCGAGGTGTGCTAAGGTTTAGTAAAAAGGGCAAGTTAAGCCCTAGGTAGATTGGTCCTTATGAGATTATGGAGAGGATAGGACCTTTGACATTTAAGTTAGCTTTGCCTAACGAGATGTCTCAGTTACATAATATGTTTCATATAAGCATGTTAAGAAGATACAGATCTGATCCAACACATGTATTACCAGCTCAAGAAATTGAAGTTGCTAGTAATTTGAGTTATGTTGAGGAGTTAATCAAGATAGTGGGTTATAAGAAAAAGCAGCTGAGAAACCGATAATTCTATTGGTGAAAGTCCTGTGGAGAAATAATTCGAGTAAGGAAGCAACTTAGGAAACAGAGGAGCATATGAAAAAACAATACCCCCACCTATTTCATCAATCAGGTAGTAATTTCGAGGACGAAATTTTTTAAGGAGGGGAGAATTGTAACGTCTTAATATCCCATGTTAGGGGCTAGGACCCTGAAATAGTGTATACTGAGCATTAGAAGTGCATTTTATGCATCACCTGACATATTTCAATATGTGAATTGTGTTGATATTCTTAAAATAATTGTACATTCATTCATTGATATTTTTTAGGTATAATTGAGTTATAAATGCGATTAAAAATGAGAATTGTGGTTTTTATGTGTTGAAAATTAATTTGGAAACTATTATTATTATTTTGAAATTTTTGGTGAATTTTAGGAACTTTCAAAAATTTTGGATAACTTTGGACTAAAAAAAATATTTGAATATGGACCAATTATAGTGTGACATGTGGTAGCCTTATATGTTGACAAATGATCCACATACAATGAGCACAAATAGTCACGTGCTCTGTTAAGAGTTCCTCAGTTCTTTCGATGTTCTTTACCGAAAATTACCAACACCAAAACACTCTTTCATGCTCATCAACCGAAACATCTCTTTGTGCTATTGATTTCCCCTTATCGCTAGACATATTGGTGAATCAAGTAACTGACTTTGTTGATGTTTTATTTTTGTAAATGAACAAATGCATGAGTGGGTTAGGAAGTGTAGTTTCGGTGATATTAAATGATGAATGAGTTAGCTGAAAATTTATGAAATAGGAAATGAGTAGAAAGTATACAAATAAAGTAGTGAAGTAGTTATAAATGGCAGAAAAAGAATGGAAAAGTGCAGATGATCTTATCCTTCCAAGCAAGGCTAATGTCCACTCAGTCTCTATACTGATGAGTACACTAAATTCCTTTAAAGAGGTATCACGTTTATGTCTTAATCTTTAGAAGAGTTACCTCATACTCTCTAAAAGCGCTTCTCATCTTTCTAATGCCTTGGCAGTAGTTACTGGAATGGAAAGCAAAGATCCTCCTCTTTTATAACTAGGTATTCCTATTTCATCCAGGAGACTACTGTTTTGTGAATGTATCCCCCTAATAGAAAAAATCTAGAAAAGATTGGGATCATGGACTAATAGTGCTCTATCTTATGGAGGGAAACTTCAGCTTCTAAAGTCGGTTATAATGTCAATCCAAACCTACTGGTATTCTTATTTATGTCTCTACAAAGGGCTTATTAAATCAATTGAAAAATTGACAAAACAATTTTTATGGGGGAAGAGAAATGGTGAGAAAGGAATAGCAAAAGTTAGTTGGAGGACTATTTGTCAATCGAAAGAAGGAGGTTTATGTTTGGAATCAATTAGTAAGAAAAACAAACTATTAATGATCAAGAGGATTTGGAAAATCCTAAATGAAAAACAATATATGTGGATCAAATGGATCCATATCTATATATTGAAAGATGAGAGCTTTTAGGCTCTAAAAATCAAAGACAACTTCACTTGATTCTTTAACCAGATTCTAAGAATGATGGATGAAGTTTAACAGTAGATTACTTATCAAATAGGGACTGGAGAAAGTATTTCCTTATAGTATGACAACTGGAAAAGGCCTGGAGTTTTAATTCATAACCAAATGGTAAGAACTCTATTGGAGAGATTCCTAAGAAAAAAAGCTCTAAGAAATAGCTAGAGATGGAATTTGGTTGCTAACATCGGATAAGATTAGACACTTATCTATTCCACATTATAGAAGCCATGGGGAGAGAGATATTTAACTATGAAATGAGATTCTAATTTCAAATATAACTCTAAAGGAAGCAATAAAGATTAAGGATGAGTCTGCTAATAGGGTAAGATGGTATCCCCTGATATGGAACAAGGTTCTTAGACCTAATGCCAGTTTTCTTCTCTGGCTAGCTATGTTGAATAGGCTTAGCACTTTGGATAGGATGAAGTTCCTATCCTCCTTTAAAATGTGCACCCTCTGTTATCTTGAGGATGAAACTAGAGATTGTCTCTTTTTTTAGTATGCTTTCTCAAAAGAGATTTGGTATAGAATCTCTACACTATGTGAACCTAGGATTTCCTATTGTAGACTGATATCTTACTGAAACTATCTCATCTGAACACTTCTAAACATGACATGTCAGTAGCTACATGTGCCCAAACAATATGGAATGAGAGGAACAACAGAAGGTTCAGATAGCAATCAAATACTTCTTTCTCTCTTACTGACCTCACTATGGTTAGCATAAGAGAACAACTGATTATATATTAACTGAACTTTCACTGTAGCAGAGGAATGGCTCTCACATGGAGAGTCTAGTCGTTGATGATCTTTTCTAATTCTTAGTAACTAAACTACTTCATACATCCATGGATTTAGATTAGAACAGAGCAAAACAGTTCATATTCTATAGTAGTTCAAAAATATACATACACGGAAAATATTGAAATACTAGCTTTCTGAACTTACTTGGTTGAAAAGAAGGGGCTTTCTCAGGAAAACTTTAGACGAGCTGATCTAAGCTTGATGGATCGTCGCTAAGTCCCTGTTATCAACAAGAAGAAGGTTATTTGTACATACCCATTTTTAAAAGGAGGATAATATATTGAGTCGTAAAAATTACTTGAGTAGTGATCATTCCCGCCGTTCTTCAACGCAAAGAGGATCTGAAAGAGCAGAGAGGATCATTCCCACTGATCTTCAACACAAAGAGGATTAGCCATAGCAGAGTTTGTATGGATGGAAAAAGTTTGCCCTAATTTCAAAAGAAATCACAATGATGAATATGAGTATGTTTACCTGTGCTTGAAAAATCCTTGCTGCAGAGTAAAACGTAGCGGAACCACGCGGAGACAAATAGATTGTCTAAATTGCCAGAGCTTCGCCATCGCCTCCTTCCTCCTGTTTCGAGAAACTTCTCAAGGTCTCACGAAACTTGGAGGTTATTATATCCTAAATGTTGAACGACCTTGTTTTAATTCATCATATGCGTTGTCGTATTGGTCTAGTTGTTGTTGTGCGTCACGGTATCGTTTAATTTGCCTTGGTGTCTTATAATCTGTCCCACGTGAGAGACCCTCATATCCTGATATCCTGATGTAAACATTTCTTCTATTAATGAATGTTTTAAATTCAAAAAAAAAAAAAAACCCACATAATTGTACCAAATAAGCAACGCTAACCGGCGGGAATTCACTTCGAATAAAGGTCGTCAAGCGTCTAACAAAACCCTTTTTCAGTTCAGTTCATCATTTTCAGAAGAACAAGGAGCAAGACAACTTTGGTGATTCCATTTCAAACAAGAATAAGAATCCATGTCTGGTAGAGGCTATACAATTTCGGATTCAACAATTTTCAAGTACTGCCTTGGAAGCTTGACTGATAGAGCTCTCCTTCTCAAGGAGATTGCAAGTCTCGCTTCCGAAGAACAGCTCCTGAGTTTCGCGGACCAGGTTCCTCTTTATTCAGGATGTTCCCACCACAGGTCATCCGCAAGACTTCTGACCCTTTATTGGTTTTTAATTTATTCATAATTTAATGTTCTTTCCTTTCTTGTGTGGTTGGGAGAATAGAAAAACAGGATTACCCATTTGAAGTTTAGTTGCGTTACCCTCTTTTGGTTAAACCGTGAAAATTTGCTTTTGACCGAGTCCTGACTTTTGTCTTCTTCGATTTTAGGCGACAAATAATGATTGCAAAGAGTTTGATTGAGGAAGGAACTAAAGTTTGGAACTTGATTGCTAAAAACAACCGTCTTGTTCTTTGGGAGAATGCCATTCTTGAGATCGAAGAGCAGTTCATGAGGATTGCTTGCTCTACTGGTACCAGATCACTTACTCAACAGGTTTCTTCCCTTACTCCTTCACGTGCGTTGAGCTTTATAAGCATTTTTGGCTTTGATGTCGTGTTATACCATCATGGTTACGGCGTTTTTTCCCCTATTGTAGCAATAAAAAACAATTGTTTACTTGAGTGATTTCTGGAATATTTTGTGCATAAATGAGGGTATTACTTGGTGTCTATTAGTTCTCTTTAATTTGATATAATAGCCCGTTGCTGAATTTTGTATGGTAGCTTCTTGTTACTTATCATTCATGTTAGTCTGCATATGCCAAGAAATAGGGGGCTAATCATTTCCTCCTTTTTCTTGATGCCTGTGTTCTAGAACAAATATTTTTGCAACATGTTTCTTTTTCCTTTTTCTACCATCAGCATTATCACCTTATAAAATTCCATCTCTATTCTGATTTACTAAAGTTGCTTTCCAGCTGATGCCTTGGCATTCTTTATCACTTAGGTGTGACGTCTTTCACAGGTGTGGCTACTAGTGATATAGCTTGCTTTCGTAACTTTTATCAAGCAATACATCCATGCCTTTCCTATCTGTGCTTAACTTTTTGGTAAACTAGCCAAAGAAGCTATATTTTTAATTTATAGTCCCATTGCATTGAGTTTTCATTCTACGTGCTAGGTGAGAATTGTACATGATTGTTTCATTCATTGCATGCATCTAAAGCTTTATATGAACTGGATATATTAAATTTGCACATCAATTTTTCCTAATTGAATTTGTTGAGTGATTTCATGATGTTGTATAAGTTTTAGTTTGCGTTTGTCCTAATGATTTTCCCACCAACTAGCTTAAATGTTTTGCACTACACCTTGATTTCAAGGGCAACGATTTCGATACTATTTTCTGTTGCTGTTAAACTATTACCCCATGCGATAAATTTGTCCATTTTCTTCTTTCCAATTCTTTTTTGTCTTGGTTTTGTACTCCTCAGTGCAAATTGCAGGTGCTATTGATCCATCCCATCTTGATGGCCTATTGCTTACATTTATGTCACAGAAGCTTGACTGCATTGCTGAACCATATCTTAAATGTGTTATGATCCATTTCTTGCATTGTCAGATGTACTTCAATAGTTAAGCTTTAAAGTTTCTTAACACTATTTCCACTTCTAGCATGTGTTTTTTTAACTATGGAGATATCATATTGTTGCAGAATGAATCTGCTTGAAATAAGAGTGATCCTAGTGATATGTGCTTATTACTACTAATGTGCTTTCCATATGTTATTAGTACTAATGTGCTTTCTATACACCTTTAGTTCCAAATATATTTGAATTGCTTTCCATGTAACCGTGTGTGAAGAATAGAGTGGAAAAACAGAGGGCTTGTGAATATTCAAGACCCTTGTTTCATTTATATAGAAGTCATTACATAGGGAAAGAAAACCTTGGTAATAAGTAGGAAATCATACACTAAAGAGGAAGATCATACTCTCCCTAATGTAGATATCACTCTTCCTAATATAGATATTTCTTAACACTCCCTCTCAAATTGGAACATACATATCATAAGCTCCGAGCTTGTTAAATATAGGTTTCAATTGAGACCCCCCTAATGCTTTAGTGGGTAAGTCAGAAAGTTGATCTTTTGACTTGACATATGGTGTCTCAATCAATCCTTCTTGAAGCTTTTCACGAATAAAGTGACAGTCCACTTCAATATGTTTGGTTCTCTCATGAAAGACTGGATTCGAGGCAATATGAATGGCTACTTGATTAGCACACATTAGTTTGATTGAAGTGGGGTGCTCAAAACCAAGTTCCCCAAGAAGATACTTCAACCAAATCAACTCACATGTAGTATACGCCATAGCCCTGTACTCAAATTCAGCACTAGAACATGCAACAATTGATTGCTTATTACTTTTCCATGACAATATGTTTCCACCCAAAAATACACAGTAGCCTGAAGTAGACAGTCGGTCATAAGAGCCTGCCCAGTTTGCATCTATATACCCTTGAATCTGAATGTGTACATGATTCTGGTAAAGAAGACCTTGCCTTGGAGAACCTTTCAAATATCTCAAAATTCTAATAACTGCATCCCAATGCCTAGTCCGTGGAGATCCCATAAATTGACTTGCTACACTTGTAGCAAACGAAATATTTGGACGAGTAATATTCAAATAATTCAATTTACCAACAAGTTTTCGATACTTAGTTGGATCTTCCAACTGCTTTCCTTTATCAGCATTAAGTTTTGCATTTGGTTCTATAGGGCTATCAATTGGTTTCATTCCCAACAGACCTGTTTCCTCTAGAAGATCAAGAACGTACTTCCGTTGAGATAGACAAATCCCCATTCTCGACCTTGCTACCTCGATACCCAACAAATATTTTAGTAAACCAAGATCCTCTGTTTGAAATTTAGTCTGTAGGAATGACTTTAAAGATTGAATTCTTGATTTATCATCTCCAGTAATCACAATATCATCAACATACAGAATCAAAAGAATTTTACTAGCCTCAGAGGGACGATAGAACACAGAGTGATCCACACCACCTCAATGTAGACCAAACTCCATAACTACTACACTAAAGCGGCCAAACCAAGCTCTCGGTGACTGTTTTAGACCATACAAAGATTTGTTAAGGCGATACAATAGATTAGTCTCCTCCTGAGCAATAAACCCTGGTGGTTGCTTCATAAAAATAGTCTCTTGAAGATCACCATGAAGAAAGGCGTTTTTTACATCGAGTTGATGAAGATGCCAGTCATGGGTGGCTGCTAGTGCAATGAAAACACATACAGATGTCAATTTGGCAATAGAAGAAAAGGTTTCAGTATAATCCATTCCATACACCTGTGTATGTATAACCCTTAGCTGCCAAACGAGCTTTTAAACGATTAATCGTGCCATCAGAATTAACCTTAACGCTGAGCACCCAACGACTACCCACAATTGTTTGACCTTGTGGAAGAGGAACTAAGTCCCATATAGCATTAGCTTGCAAAGCCAACATCTCTTCTTCCATGGCATGTTTCCATCCAGGATGATCCAAAGCTTCTGAAACAGACTTGGGGATAGGTATAGAAGACAAAGTGGATACAAAAGCAGCATATGAAGGTGATAATGAGTTATAAGAAACAAAGTTTGAAATAGGGTGAGATGTATAAGACCTTCTTCCTTTACGGAGAGCAATGGGCCAATCAAGATCATCATATGATGGAATTGAAGACGAAGAAGAAAATGGTCGTACTTCAAGATGAGTGCGTCGAATATAAACCTACAAATCAGGATGAGAGAGATGTTCCAAAGGAGTAGGATTAGTGTCAGGAGCAACATAATTGGGAGTTGCTTGGAAAGGAACAAAAGGAATTGGTAGACACTCATCAGTATTAGTAGAGAAATATTGAGAATCAGAGAAGTACGGTGTGTCTTCAAAGAATTCAACATCTACAGACACAAAAAAATGATTCAATGTAGGGCTAAAACATTTATACCCTTTTTGCAAACGAGAGTACTTGAGAACGATGCACTTTATAGCTTTTGGATCTAATTTATTTGTGTTGGGCTGAAGCTGGTGAGCAAAACAAACACATCTGAATACTCGAGGAGCAATGGAAAAAGGTCTTGATAGGGAAAGAGAATTGAGAATGGAGTTTTACCCCGTTAACACAGAAGATGGCATTCCATTGATAAGATAACATGCAGTAAGTACAGCATCTCCCTAGAAACTTTTGGGTACATTCATGTGGATTAACAGGGTATATGCTGTTTCAACAACATGTTGGATTTTTCTCTCAGCTACCCCATTTTGTTGAGGAGTGTGCGGGCAGGAATATTGATGTTGAATACCTTGTTGTTTCAAGTAGCAGGAGAATGAGCTAGAGAAATATTCTTTAGCGTTATCATTACGAAGAATATTGATTCTGGTATTAAACTGATTTTGAATTTTAGCATAGAAAGAACAAAAAATAGAGAATGGTTTAGAATGATCTTGCATTAGATATAACCAAGTTATTCGAGAGAAATCATCAACAAAAATTACCAAATACTGAAATCCCAACTTGGACTTAACATGACTCGGACACGAAATATCTGTATGGATTAACATGAAGGGTTTTTCAACTCTTTTATTGACTTGAGCAAAAAACAAACTACGATGATCTTTTCCTAACTGACATGACTCACAATTTAAATTGGAAACAAAATCTAACCCTGACATTGCTTTCTTGAGATTTTCCAAGATGGATGACCCAATTGACTATGGATATCAATATGACACAGCGGAAGTAGTTAGGTAGAGATTTTAGGTTAATCTCGAAACCAAATCCAAGCATAAAACTTAGGATTTAATCAACAAGAGAAGACACACTCTCTCTCAGGAAAATTTCCTACATAAGAGTCCTAATTCTAGTGTGAAAAGGATTGATTGAAATCCTTTTCTAAAGCTAATTTATTTCAGTTTTCTTGCTGGACAAGAAAACCTTCCTAACTAGGAAACTTAAAATAAACTAAAACAGAAACAAATCC
>JANZXP010000004.1:19881997-19901878 GCA_027576715.1 Erythroxylum flavicans | reverse complement strand
AATTCATTTCTTTTTAATATATATATTTTATCTATCTTTATATTATCTTACTTAATATTTATTTTTTATTTTCCTACAGCCACAGGTATTAATATACAGGGGACTAGTGAAATTAATCGACCAATTGAAGGTTATTTTGATCAAATATAAGAAGATAAAGGTATTTTTAAATTTCTTTTTATATAATATTACATTACTAAATATTGATTTTGTTTTTTGGTTTTATCAATTCTTAATTATAATAACTAATAAATTATTTAAGTAAATTAAAAATTTGTAAATTAATTGAATTGAAATTCTTAACTATAAATATTAACTTAATGACTTTTCATACAAATTTCTGATTAATTGAATTAAATTTCCTAATTAATCATACCATTAAATACTTCTCAAGATTTTAATTTTAAAATGTATTTTCTCAATAATGATATGCAAATGTATGTAATATAAACCTGACTTAATGACTTTTAACAAAAATTGTGTTAATATTTAGCTCATTAGTCATTATACCTAAAATATTAATTAAAAGATTAAGAAGTTAGTGATGTTACGCTTTCATTTAATGACTTATAGTTTTTTTCAAATGAAATATTAAATGGTTTAAATAAAAAGACATAAATATTTTGTAATTTAATATTCGCTAAATTAATAACTTTATTATATCATAATTATATGTTGCTATAATTTAAAGTTGTGACATAAATATATATATATATAAAAGAAAAAAGTTAAAATTTTATAAATTTTATGAAATATGATATGTTTATAAAATTTTATAAATTTTATAAAATATGATATGCTTATAATACTCTAAGGACGAGAAGGATTTAAAGTAAAACTTATATCAAGGTTTCGACTAAAGAATTACTCTTAACAAACTTTTAATTAGAGTGACTTAGGAATGAATCTTCTAATATTAGAATTTAGATAGGAGAAAAATTATGAATATAAATTTAGATTAATTAGAATATAATGATTTTAGAAAAAAGTAAAAGAACTATTTTTCGAAAGTAATAAAATAAATAATTTATAAAAACATATCAAAAGTATTTATAAAATGTATTCTAGTTTTTAATAAAATAATAGCTATTTTCAATATAATATACTGCACTTATTTATTTTTATAACTCAATTACTTATATATTATTTTGAAATTAATACATTAGGATTAATAAAGTAATTAATTCATTTTAAGATTAATATAAATACATATATGCATAATGTATATGTTGTCTAAATATGAAAAATAAAATAGAAAGTTTAAATTGACTTGTTTATACGGGGAATAATTATGACAATATTATAATTGCTATATATTTTTAATAAATACAAATTGGTTTGTATTTTATATCTTTTATTTCATATAAATATTTTTGCACAATTTATGGATAATTTCATCTTACATTTTACTATCAATGATTATGTTATAATTTATAATTTATGAATTTTTTGAGAATTTATAATTTATGAATTTTAAAAAAATACAACTACAACTTTTTGAAATTATCTTCAAATAAAAAAATTAAAAAATATATTAAACTATTGAGTCAACTGAGGCCTGACGGGCTGCCCGTAGCCTGAGTTGACTAGTCTAGTTGGGCCACGGACTGGTTGACCTTGGCCTTACCACGAGCCACTGGCCACGGACTGGGCCACGACTCCAAACCGTTGACAAGCCTAGTCATTAGCTCCAAGTATTTGCCTCCAACTAACACTCAAGTTAATTATTGCAAGGTGAGGAGCCGGAATTGACAGAGCTTAGGGAGGATGGTTGGAGACATTGAAGGCAAGGATGGAAATGAAGGTTCATTTATAGGAGCCTACTTTTTTCACTAGCCTTAGAAGCCATAAGCTAGGAGAGGAAAAAGCTGGTGAAAACAAAAGGAGGTTTCAAAAAGACATTACTAAGAAGTGGACAAAAGCGGGAAATGAAGCAAGGAAAAAGATAAAATTACCTTTAGGATCCAATATATGAGAAGAGAGGCCTTCTTTCTCCTCTAGACAAATACCACTAATTTCAACTAGAGGTAGAGATGTTAAATTTGACTCGGCGCGGCTTCATTTTGACTCTAGTTGATCAAGTCACAAGTTGACTATGGCCAAACTGACCGGGTCACTGGCCCAGCACAAATTGACTTGCGACCTGTCCGTTGTTTCAAAACGATGTCGTTTTTAACGTTTTTCTTTAAAAAAATATATAGTGAGCCGGATTAACCTAGCCAACCAGTGACCTGACGGGTTATAGGCCGACCTATCTTGGTCTTTCAAGCCACATGCCACCCTACCCAGCCCGACTCGACCTGACCTATTGACATTCCTAACAAAAGGGAGGAAATGCAAGATTAAGCATAAAGTATAAAATAAACAAAAGAAAAAAAATATTTAGTATTTCCCCTGCAAAATACCAACAGTTTATGCCCATCATGCAAAATTTAAAGATATACTACGAAAGAATTCAATTTATACCAATTGTTAAAATGTTAACAAGAAAATGATATTATTTCTCAGCTATTGCAACATGAAATTGCCACAATTAGTGTGGCGAATGTAAATGTTAAAATGGCAACTTTCTGCTAATAAACTCATAAGCAAGCTGTAGGTAGCCTTTAGAACCATCATCATTTGGCAGCTTCAAAAGACAAGCAACTTTGGAAAATTCTGCATGTTCCCTAAGATATGCTTCCTCAGTCATTTCGACTTCCTGTATGTCCTCTTTAAAAAGCTTAGGCTTTGACAAGGCCCATTGCATTGCCCATATGGCTAATGGTCTCATGTAGCAAAGAGACCTGTAACGGTCATTGGTGTTCCAGGCCTCTGGTATCTGAAATGAATAGCTGCGGCCAGAAACAACAGGAGGAAACATTATTATGCATGAGACCAAGTCGTAACATAATTCGAGTATATTATGTAGGAGAATGAAACGCACCCTAGACCCCCTTGTGACCATGCTGCTTCGTAGACGCCCGCTGCAGTCTGGAATGCCATATCTACCATACCCTCTTGAATCATGGTAGCAGCAAGACCATAACTGACCCCAGCCCATATCTCTCTTGATTGCATTGCAGACATGTCAACTCTTCCATCTGGTAGCATTCCGTTGACAGCTCCACGGGTTCCTCCCATCACCTTCAAGACATTGAACTCGTAAATTTTTTCAAGTGCACTTCTTGCCTTCTCCTGATCAACAATTGGCAAGAGATCACATGATCTAGCATACCTGTCACATAAATGAGAGTTTGAACTCCATTTTCAAGTTTCGAATAAGGAACACTAATTAATAGTCAAGTTCCTCGTCTCGTTTTAAGTTATTCCAAACGAATGGCAATTTGAGAGGAACCGGCAATAAGATTATACAAATTGGTAGAAAATGTGCTTGCAAATTTATTGCTTACGCCAAGTAGTTTTGAGTACTTCCACACAAACCAAGGGCAAAGGATGCATTTGTTCTGGGACTTGTCTTAATTCCCAGGAAGATAAAGGAAAACTCGAAACATATAAAGCTGACACTCAGTAACAAATGCATGTACTGAAGTTATCTTGTCTTAATTCCCAGGAAGATAAAGGAAAACTCTAAACATATAAAGCTGACACTCGTAACAAATGCATGTACTGAAGTTATATAAGCATAAGAAATTGGCAGGCAAAAAACTAACAAGTGTGAATTGAGCATACCACTGCCCAGCTAGTTGATCAGCTTGAATGGAACTGTTTCCACCGCTATCATAATTGAAATACGAACCATTCCATAATGTGTTGTAAACAGATTTAGCATTTTGATATTTAACCCAGAAGTAACTTGCAGATGCAGCATCACCAACTTCTCGTGCCAGGGCTGAAACAGCCTGGAGAGCTGCCACCCAAAGGCCACCACAGTAGGCACTCACACCAGTAGCAGACCAAGCATCATAAGTTTGATCAGGGTATCCCTCGTTCTCAATCATCCCATCTCCATCCTTATCAAATTGATCCATGTAAGCCATTGCAACATACACCGATGGCCAGACAGCTTGAGCAAAACTTTTGTCACCAGTTGCAATTACATCTCTGTATACTTGGAGAACAAATTTGGCATTCAAGTCCTTCCATCCAGTTGTGTTGAAAAAGTTATAAGCATTTACTTCATACCACGGATCATTGAGCCCAATATCGTGGGGTACAGCACCTAGGACCTTTCGCTGAACCCACTTCCCATCACTCATTATTTGCCTCTTACTGGGGTCATGCATCATAATCGCTGCTGCAAAGTCTCTTTGGATACTGAGTTCAAGCTTTGGGAACAGCATGAGAAGTGAAAAGGAGGAATAGAAATGGACATCATACGTATTCCACATGAGATATTCACTTCCTTCAAGATAAAGGAGTTGACCAACATTTTCTTCCCCACTCTGGAGCAAATGTGTCCCAAAAGCAGCAGTTGATGTTACTGAACTTTGTATCTGTTTATATGTAGACACCATTCTGTCAAGAATCTCTCTGCTCGTGTCATATTCCTTAATAAACCCGTTTTGAGCATTCAAATCCGCCCTCAATCTCTCAAGAGAAAATTTCCTTTCTGTAATCCCTGCTAAACATTGCATCGGAGGTGATCCATCTGTCCAAAGTAAAGGGGAACATTTTTGGTTATCAGAACCCACAGAACTCACAAATCTGTAATAAGCTCTCTAATCTGCAAGTACCTGTCCAGATTGTTCCCCCTGCATTGAGATAGTACAACTCGTTGAAGAGAGTGACAGGGTACCTAAGTTTCACATTATCTTTGTCACATCATAATGCCTTAAAATACTGAGACGACTAATTTACATATGTTATTGAAAAGGTTTATTAAAATACTGTGACCACTAAATTGCACATGTTATTGACAACATTTATCTAAAAACTGCCGACAACTACATTACACATATTATTGAAAAGGTTTATGCAAACTCACCATTCAGGAAGCCTTTTGTCTTCAATAATTGGTCCTTGCCATGATTCTATTTGGGATTCCCAGTGAGAGTGCTCTGGTTCAAACAAATGCACAAGGGCAAGTTCAGTTTTCAGGGGATATCTAGTAATAAAATCATGTTCATTGGATTCTTAATCTGGCTTCTTTGTTCAAATCAAAATCAAACCCCAAAATTATTTTTTAGACGATTTACATTTTAATTTATATTAAAACAGTACCAATGAGAGCATCATGAGCAATTTTAGCAGCTGCATCCCCCAGTGCACCATAAAACTTGGTATATCGCCTGCTATTTGACCTATTATGTTAGCAGAAAGTAGCATTGGATGAAGTAATTACACAATTCTATGAACGGTAGTAACCCACCTGTGATAAATTCTTTCACTAAATCTTACTTCAGGGCAGTCCCATGCCAATGAAAATGTAACAGTGCGAACAGAATCAACAGGAATGGTCAAAGAAGCTGCTAAGGCAGCACCAATGGATGATCCAGGATCTGATGATGAACTTTTCTTAAAGCTTAGATGGTCGAACGTTCCATGCTATAACCAAAAACATCACATTAAAAGGATTAAATTAGCTCGTGAGATAAAACAACAGTAATTACAGAGTTTTGTTCTGATGAAAAGCGAAAAAAGGTTGATACAGTCCTCCGATTCAACATGTCGAAGACCAAAGACAGTATTCTTCCACTATATCTTTGTAGTACAGAAAGTCAAAGAGGAATTGCCTTTTAGTGGGATGACAATCACCACACAACTTTCTAAAGCTATCTCCGATAGAACAGACGTAAGTGCATAATGCAAAATAATTTAATGAAACCATTGGGCTTAGTGGCTAAATGGGAAAGCAAAATAAAAGCTTGTAATTTGTAAACTGCACTGGCGTTCATATGTTGGTGTATCCTCTACATTCTCCGTTGTACCACAAAGAATGTTATTACAACTTTGATTCTTAAGCTTAAGGCATTAGGTGATGGCTTTTTGTATCCTAACTTCGTCTTTGCGCCAAATGTATGCCATGTAAACTCTCAAGAGGAGTAGCAAGTACGTGTATCACCAAGACTTTCGAGGATCATTAGGTGCTAAAACATTTAACCACAACATGGCGCTAAACTCATAGAGTTGACTGATCCTGCCCAATATCCAAAAATATATGTCCTTTGAGATGGGTTCCCCATGTGGTGAAAAGCCCTGAGCAAAGGATTCCATCCAAGGTAAGGAGTTTCAAATCTATAGTTAGCACGTTTCTCTTCGTTTTATATGTTAATGCAAGTGTCATTACTCATTTCAACAATAACCAGTCACCTAAAGAAAGTATTTATGAAAGGGTGGTTTTTGGAAAAATCTCAACTATTTCAATGAAAAAGTCAATTTTGATTCAACGCGTATTCAGAATGTGGAGGGGATGATCCAACCTTTTTAATCTCATCCCACATGTCTTTTGCAGTGACGCCCTGTGAATTACCAGATATTGTGAAGCAAGGACACTTGGAGACATGCACATCAGCTGTCTCCAGTGTTGCTATGGAAAAAGTCAAAGGAGGCTGTCCATTTGCTGTTCTGCAAAGGAAATACACTTCTTTTAGGCTTGTCTAGCACTGATAGAAATCAAAAGCGATTACAAGGGCATCTTACTTATCACCTGAACTATTTCAATAGATACGTGCTATGCTATGACTTACTTATGGTATAAAGTAACTCCATGCACACCATCTCTTGTCCTGGAAGGAGCTAATAATATCAATAAATTTATCAATCTTTCAAAATTAAGCTATAGTAGAATGGAATAAGCGTCCAAATTAATATTAACAAAAACAGACATCGGTTATAAATAAAACTACAACAGTAGGAACATGATATCAGTAATTATAACTTACATCATCTCCTTATTGTAGTGATGACCAGATAGTCCAGAGTTACCACCCACAGAATTCTGAAATTATCTCCAAGTAGGATGCGTTGCATGATTAAAAAATTGTTTGAGAACATAAATGCTCTTACATCTACTTGTGCAATTTATAACCAGTAGTTAAACTTCACAAAGTTGAGAGAATGTATCCAGGTTGTTGACCATCGTAGAGATGACGACAGAATATTTATGTTCAGGGACAATGTCAGTGTTAAGTTGACAATAAAAACGGCCCAACAAAGCTATGCATATAGAGGGAAAAAAAGAAAAGTTAATGTGTTCAGAATTCATAATGATTCTCACAGCCATACATTTCTAAAGTCACTTTTATATAAACCATATCAACATTTTCTGGGATATCTTCATCACTAAGTACTAGTAGGACAATCACCATAAATATTATATGGAAGTGACTCATTACGGTTCACGACTCCATCTGTGTACTGAGAGAGGATTCTATCAAGTGTAGATAACGAAGCATAAAAATCTTCAACTTACAGCCCACGTAAAGAGCAATGTGACATCTGCTGAAGTCCTTCCAGAATTGGATAGCTGAAACAGAAATAAGGAAATCACTGAAAGTGAATGTACATACAGGCTAATTACAAACAGACAATGAAGTTCATCAAAAGCCTTTTCTTTTACCGTGAATGTAAAAACTGACACTGGGAAGCTGCTTTCTTTGTAGTTATGAGGAATGAAAGGTGAAATCTGACGTGAAACAATTTTAAGTTCCGGGTCAGGTTCACCTGTTTGACAAATATATGCAGTGTAATTAATACTTGATCATACTGCATTCTCTCAACTTTGATTCCAACTGCTAACACTTGTACTGAAGCTATTACCATCATAGATTGTCCAAGCTCTTGGAAACAAAGCATGGTATGTACACTTCTCTCCATTTAGATTCCAGTCCCAAGATTCAATGCCTAAACCTCTGTTTTCTCTGCAGAAAAGAAGTCACAATTCAATGAATTTCTGGAAGAAGGATTGAAGAATTAAATGAAGAGTCATTTAAATGAATGAGAGTATTTAAAAAGAAAGGCTTACTTGGGTATCTCTGGTGTCCTTGAACATAGTACAGAAGAAACTTCCTTACCATTTGGCCGGGAAACAAATACCTAGACATGATATTTTAGTGCTTCAAAATGATTACTCTAGATAGTCATGGAGTTTCAGAAATTAGGTGTATGAAGAATTACTTGATCTGATATAGGAGTTAAATTCCAAGGATAAGTGCTTATTATTTAGTTACAAAAGGTACAGGTAAATATTAGCACATGGAGACACAAATCCAGAACTAGGCATGTTTGGTGAATGCAAGTTTGAAAGTTGGTTCTACAAATGAGAAGTGCAACTTACAGAAAATTGATTTGCCAGAACTGGGTTTTCTTCACATACGATAGGGAACATGCGAAAGAATTGAAACTCTCCTTTATAACTTCTTCCGATGCTTCCTGCACTGAAATAATTATTTCCACACATAAGCTGGACTAGAAAACTTCATGTAGATAGTAAAGAAAGATGCTTGGACGAGACAGTATAGGAGAAAATGAGAGGTACAAAGAATGTGGGTTTTAAAGGTTTAGCTGTTTACTTGTAGACTCAAGGAAGAGTCCTTTGACCAACATTAAGGTGAATTAATTAGTAAAGGAAAAGAATGATTTAGTCGCAGAAATTGTAACTTAATCATGGTTTATAAGTTGGAATACTAAAATGGTAGTAGCATATGTGGGCTAATGCCATTCAGTATCTGTCAAGGTGTTCTTGTTCTTCCAAAGCACGTATTAACCTAATTACTTGAGGTTGAACTCACTTTACTTTTTTGAAAAAGCAGTCTTTTCATTACCAGATGCTGATGATGTTTGCAGGCTTTCTATAGATCGACGGATGAAGCAGTTAGAACCGTCATCAGCAAATACTAGTAATACATTACTTATGTTGCAAAAGAAAAAAAAATCAGTATTCTCAAGTTTTTCAGCAGATTTAGATTGCAACATACATCCAACATGGAACAACTGACTTTAATCGAAATGAAGGGATCTTGAATGCACAACAATATTCAGAGGGAAATTTTTCACAGGCAAAAGAAAAACATACCCGATGCCACCTAAAGGAACACCATGGTCACTTGTAATATTGCGTTTTTTGGAAAAATCAAATATTGATGGCTGAAAGGATTAAGGAATTGACTTTATTCATCTGCTTATGATTGTCAAATATAAAAACATTAGGGAAGAGAGAGATTGTATATTACTCTTCCTCTGGCTGCTTCTTGCTTGGTGTGACGCCACAGCCGCAAGCCTATTGGAAGCTTACAGAAGCAACGAAAGTAAGATATGAGAGTCCATGTAAACAACTACTAAAGCTGCAATCAAAAGCAAACTGAATTAAATCCAACTTTTTCACTTCCATGCATTGTTCTTTTTCTCTCCCTTCTTTCACATTCCATCTGTCTATTTCTGGAATAATAAAGAAAGGCTCATGGTATGATATAGGTTCTTCGGAACAGTGAAATTAATTGGTTATGGTGATTTTTGGCCATTAAACGTAGCTTAAGTTGTTTCTTTTAGCTTACTGTTTTAAATAGAAGAAATTTCAGGTTGTAGATAGAAAACGTTCGTTCACCAGTCACTGAAAGATGAATAGAAAGAACTTCATGCAAAACAGCTATTGGGTTGATTTCAAAGCTACAGTATGACAGTCTCTCCACAGTAACAATTCTGCTGAGATCATAATAGTTACTCGGAATCAAATCAATAATACCAACTCTGATAACATCATCATCTAAAGAAACATCCACTTCCACTATTTATGTATTTCAAGCATTATCTAAGACGCAAGAGTTATTGGAGAAGTTTGAGGGGAATGAGCCCAGTCCAAAAGACATTTTTGATACAGTACTTGGTACTTGTTCCGGTTATTTAAAAGGCCTTGACTATGGCCCTAAGCCGAATATTTCAACCTCAAGATATAAAACAATCATTGAACACTTTCAAGAGGAAAGCAACAAACTTAAGGCTACGTTACAGGCTGAAGTAATCGGGAGTAAAGAAACTTGAGCTAAATTAGCAAAACATGATAGTAAAAGGCAAAAGGTTACTTAGCCCGAATTATGACAGAAATGAAGAGGAAAGTTAATGGTATTAATTTTATCTCATTATTCTATCATTTCTTGTATGTACTATAATTTAATTTTAATACTTTTTTCTGGAATTATAAAATGTATGAAGATGCAACTGATGAGTGATTATATTGTAAATGATGAAGTTATATAGTGTTTGCTTTAATCATAATCAAATACTTAGTGTATCAATACTTTCACAATATTTTTAGTTGATTTTAACCAACCTTTTGGGATGATTACAGGTTTATAGACTTGGACAACATTAGGTAGTCGTTCGGGTTATAATCAAATGTTTTTGTAATTTGAGCATCTTAGTCAATATGTCAAATATATTCCAATTTATGAAGTAATCTCTTTATGTATTATTTTGTCTATAAGAATTGCTCAAGCTGTCATTAATATCTTGTATAAGAATAAAAGATCATCCTTTAATATTATTATATTACTTTTGTTGGTGCAATTTGATTATATTTATATAATCTTACTTTATATATAGAATGCTTGACATTTTGAATTAATAATATTTCTATATGATTTAATTTTTATAATAATAACCAAATAATTCACAATAAAAAACATGTTGATAGATTATATACAAAACGTATGGTTTAATATTATGGATTACAAATGTAGTAAACAACATGTCGCTACATTGTAAAAAACGTAGCAAATAACTTACTGCTACGTTATAAAAAATGAAGCTAATACTATATAGTTATGAAGGACAAAAACGTAGCCAAAAGATGTGATTGGATTTGTAAACCAAAAGATGTTACCAGAACAACAACAGAATGAATAAAATTAGTCGAAGATTGTTAGAATAATATATGATCATTTCCTCATTCTTATCCTATGGTTTAAACTTTAAGGGTTAGTCATTTCTAGTGATGATATGAAAGTTGTTTGTTTCCAGTGGATTTTTATGTGTTGTCAAAGTTGTGCCTCCCATGAATATGGTGGGCTTATGATCTATTCTGTCTACGAACGATTGTAAGGTGATTATTAGAATAATATATGATTCAATCTTCCACTTTAACTTTTAAAGTGAATGATGACTTGAACAGAAGAAATATTCTGATGAGCAAGATATATAACAATATTCTTCATGGAACATACATGCTATAATAATATTAGAACTCTCTAACACTTTCCTTAAATATCTAGAATATCATCTTCAACTTGTTACAAACATTTTTTTTAATTCTTAGTTTCTTTTAAACTATTTAGGGTTGGAACCTTAATTATATGATTTTTACTTGTAGAAACCTTTATTATACTATTCTTCACACTTAAATGAGCTTTGCAGAGGCACATAGTTATTTGATAAGATGTAAAATAGTAAAAGAGAAAATAAATAATATGAATTAAAGCCTCTATTTGCAACATAATATAATTATTCGTGTAGATTTACTTAAAAGTTCTAACATAAATGTACAATATAATTTTTAAACAAAAGATTTAATTTATAATGATAATAAATTATTATTAAACATTTAGCTTTCCTTTTGACACAGTGGAAGTAGTTAGATAGAGATTTTAGGTTAATCTCGAACTAAATCCAAGCATAAAACTTAGGATTTAATCAACAATAAAAGACACATTCTCCCTCAGGAAATTTTCCTGCAGAAACTTTATTAAAGTGTAATGTTTTCGGGGTCCTAAAACATCTATGGACCCTTCCTTTTATATCCCTAACATGGTACATAAGAGTCCCGATTCTAGAGTGAAAAGGATTGATTGAAATCCTTTTCCAAAGCTAACTTATTTCAGTTTTCTTGCTGGACAAGAAAACCTTCCTAACTAGGAAACTTAAAATAAACTAAAACATAAACAAATCCTAATAGAATAGGTAAACAGAAACAAATCCTAATGGGATAGGTAAACAAAAACAAATCCTAATAGGTATTTAACAATAGAACAAATCCTTATGTCAGTCCTGTATTACAATAGGAGAGTCTGACACTGAGCAGGCGATGGATGATTGCAACTTATTAAAATAGTACATTCCATTCGATTCATGCCCTTCTCCAATCGTTATCTTGGTCTTCAAATCTTGGATAATGACATTTTCAAGGTAGAAACATATAGAACAATGTAGTTGTTTAGTCAATTTGCTCACAGACATAAGATTGAATGGAAAGTTTGGAACAAATAATGTAGAGGGTAATGTGAGAGGAGAACAAGGATGAGAGGGTCCAACACCTTTAATGGTGGTATTAGATCCATCAGCAATAGTAATTTTATCATTATGAGAGGCAAGTAAAGGAACGATATGGTTAAAGTTGGTTATTTTACCTGAAATATGGTTAGTGGCACTAGAATCTATTACCCATGACTGTTTTCTAGGGATAGCTGAATAACAAGTGGTTGGGTTACCTTAATGAGCCACAGATGCCATAGAGGAAGAAGGTGTTTGCTGAGCTGACTGATATTGCAAAAACTTAGTATACTCATCCTGAGATAAAGTAACAGACGGTTGTGAAATTGTAGCCGAAAAATGTTCTTTAAGAGACGAAATATAATCAGCTCTCAAATGGGGATATTTATCCCAACAAGACTTTTCATCATGTCCGCCCTTATCACAATGTGTACAATGGAGTCGTGAGCCTCTGCCACGTCCTCCTCAACCGCCACGACCACCACAGCCACCGCGTCCTCATCGACTTCCCCCATGGTGGTTTCCTTTGACTTGTGAATCAGATTGTGTTGCAAGAGTTGACCTGTTAGAGTTATTCTCTGGTGAATTCGCCTTAGTCATAGAGCGAGAGAGTCTAGAATATACTTCAACCAAGGATGGAAAGTGTGCTCCTCCCAAGATTTGTTCTCCCAGAGGTTCAAACTCAAGTTTCAATCCAGCCAATAATGTTGTAGTTACCAAGTGCTCTCTTTGAATTTGCATCTCCTTAATATCAGATGTGATCGGTAGTAGGGAATTCAACTCCTCAAAAGCACGTTCCACTTTCCCAAAGTATTCATTCAAACTTCCTTCCTGTTTGGACTGAAATAACTCAACAGAAGTATCATAAATGCGAAGCATATTACTGGAGTAAAGAAGCTTAGCATAGTCCCAAGCTTGCTTACAAGTGCTAACATGAGAGAATAGGACTGAAATTTTAGTTTCCATAGAATCGAAAAAAATATGTAGTAATTGTGCATCATCACCTTGTCAATTTTTTAGTATTTTTTGATTAGTTGGGGGATCAGATGTAAGATGGGACAAATTTCTCTGATCTCGAAAGAACAATTTGACATTCTATGACCAAAAAGGATAGTTATTACCATTCAAACATTGCTTGGTGATTCGCAAAGTCGAGGAACCCATTGTTGGAACACCTGTGGATGATTTGCTACTAAAATCTGACATCTCCTAGTTATGCTAGATGGATTTCCTGGCTAAATGGACACTAAAACACTGCTGACGTTGTTCCGAAATACATAAAACTTTACTGTTATCAAAAAATACTCATGTTCTGGTTAGTTTTGACACAAAGTAAGGCCAGAACTCACTTCAGGACACAGTGACGAGCTGACCCATCTAATTGTCGTCGCTGGTGGTCGTCGGATGACGGCATGTGATGGTCAGAAGCAGACGGGGTGGGTGGTTTTCCGGTGACACCACCAGTACTCTGGTGGTCGCCAGGACCCCCTGGTTGCTTCGGTGTAGTTGGTTTTTGGTTTTGGTAAGTGGAGGTAAGTGTTTTGGATAGCATGGAAGGTGTTAAAAGGTTTTTGGTAAACAAGTTCTAGGATTTGGAAGTGTGGCTCTGATACCAGGTGAAGAACAGAAAACAGAGGGCTTGATGAATATTCAAGACCCTTGTGTCATTTATATAGAAGTCATTACATAGGGAAAGAAAACCTTAGTAATAAATAGGAAATCATACACTAAAGAGGAAGATCATGCTCTCCCTAATGTAGGTATTACTCTTTCTTATTAATACATAGTTCCTAACAATGTGTATCAAGTTATATAACTGCTTTATGTGACGTGCTGACTTAGAAATGATAAGGTGAAAGTATGATCACTTTTTCATGTTGCTTCTTTAGTTTCCCTCAACTTGTTGATCATCCAAGGTTTAAGCTTCATGAGTAATTTTGTCATCACATTACTGCCGTTTGAGATATTTAATGTGACTGATTACACTGACTTCACAATTTTCCAGGACTTTGATCTTCTGAAAAGAATTGCTGGCTGTCAAGAGTATTTGGCCCAAGAGAACTTTGAAAAGATGTGGTGTTGGTTGTATCCTGTTGCTTGTACGTTATCAAGAGAACAGATGAATGTACTCTGGATTTCTACATCACCAAAGTGGTTTGAAGGATTTATTACAAAGGAAGAAGCTGAATTATCACTTCAAGGTCCTAGAGGCCTTCAGGAGCCTGGCACTTTTATACTACGGTTTCCCACTTCAAGAAGCTGGCCACACCCTGATGCTGGCAGCTTGGTTGTGACTTATATTGGTTGTGATTACACTCTTCATCACAGGTTGCTTTCTCTTGATTACATCAACAGGTGAATACTTCAAATCCTTTTTTTTTTCCAATCATGTTATCTGTGAGACATTTATATCTTTGGGCTTTGGTTAGCTGTGAAAAAGAATCTCAGTGCAAAGCTTAGCATTTAAGTAGGGAAGAGGTAAAAGCTAATGGCACTCAAAGTTTGATCAATTCTTGATGCAATTTTTGGCGTTGGATTATGTTGTATGTACAAAAGACAAATCTATTCATATCAAATTTTATCAGCCAAGTTTATTATGAAGATACATCCAACTATTATATGACAACTTAAATAGACTGAAGAGCATACAAAACTTGACCACTAAGAACCCTTACGAAATTAGGTTCCTAATGTCTAGCCATAATTAATGAGGTTATATCACACGTATCAATTAAGGAATATGAAGATTGAATCATTTAATTTGGAACATTTGAAGTATTTTTTATTCCCCATAGAAATATACAGTTATTTTCTTGACTCATATCCTTTCATCTTATCACGTGAGATTGTGAGACTGCTACTCACGTTGCCATGTAGATTTATGGTTAAATTAGTTTGGATCAGTTTTGTGCTGCTGGTAAAGAGGTAATGACAGAAGCTGAGCTGTAGTGTAATCGTATGGTCACTTCAATGTGTCCTAGAGCTTTTATGTTAGAGTTATGTAAGTTCTTTGAATGTAAGAGCAAGATCTTCATACATTTAAATGTTCATTCCAGTTGTTGTTACTTGTAAATGAGACATTTCACAAACAGCAAATGAACTTTTTAAATGAGGCTGATTATAACTCACAGAAATAATAGTGTACATGTTTGTGTATACCTACTGGGCTATAAATAGAGATAGTACTTGTATGTATGACCATATTGGTGAGGCCTAAATGTTTGTGAACTTACTAGCCTATATATAGAAATTCATATAAGACAGTTGTGCAGTTGCACACGCATTGAACAGGAAATTAACTGTATCTAGGCGTAGTGGAGTAAACTTTTAATAATTTCTGTTGTTTGTTTTAGAGTTTGAACTGTGCATTGCTTTACATTTTCGTACTTCTGTTCTTTTGTTTGAGAGCATGCTTAACGGGTTGCTGCTATGAAATTCTTCTGTTAAAGAATCTTTAGTCATATGCTCTGGTCTTTACTTGTTCAAAGGCTTGAAGATGTAGATAAACTGTGTAAAGGAACAAGGTGTGTAAGAACTAGGGTTCTCTTCAATCGCTATTCCAATTCTCTGAGTTATTTGTCATTTCTAAGTTCTTTCCATTTTCTAGTCATATATGGACTGAACAAGAGTTGATTCATTGATTCAAGAAATATTGGCAATTTATTCTCCCTAGTCATATAGATACTACTCCCTAGAGTCTAGAATCACAATATTCCATTCATCTGAGTTTTCTGAAAAAGAATTACTCAAAGAGAAAGGAAGAGCAAAAAGAACAGTACTGGAGGTTTTTATAGAAATGAACCGCACTTGTAATTATCAATGTTATCAATGTTATCCATGAAATTAAATGGAAGTATCTCCTAGGCAGTGGGAGTTTGTTGACATTTTAGATGTAGAAATTTTAATCGAGTAGTGAACACTTTTAAGTAATCAGAACAAAAACGTGTGATAAACCGAGAATATGTGTTTGTCCACCTGACATGACAGTGTAAAATGGGTAAAAGGCCATAAGCTGGTGAATTAAACCATAAATCACATATTTATGTTGTCACATTTAACTGAAATGGAAGACGACTTGGATTTACTGAAGCAAGGCGCCTAGTTGATTGTCTTCTCAGATGTAAAATTATAGGAGAGTTACAGTGTTTATCAGAATTTCGGTTGCTATGGTTTTCTCAATATGAATGCAGGCACTTAATCGTGAAGACAAACACATGCCACTCCTCATTGATGGATAAATGATGTTAAAATGAAACTTGCATATTTATCAATTAGGAACCTCCCTTTATGTTTCTGGGATAAATGAATAGAAAATTATATAAAGTTCATTTTATAGATAAACTAATGGTTTACAGTACAACTTTTTCTTTGCAGTTTTGAGCAAAGGGAGACAAAAATGAAATCTCTACAAGAGATGTTATTGGCAGAGCCAGAGCTGTCTCGACTTGGAAGGCAAAATTCTACCTCCTTTCTCTGTTGCTCTGTAGAAGGAATTAATGCTTATTTTATCTTGTTTTGGGATTCATGCGTCTATAACCTATTATTCATAATTTTTAGAACTTGAAAATGCAGAATCACGAGAAGTCGATAGCTTTGTTGACATGCAGCACCATATCCTTCTGCTTGGTGTTTCTTATGGAGAATCACCATCATCTTTGCAATAGCTAACCTCAGATGCCAGCTTTTTTTCGTACTTTCTGCTGTCCTCATTTTCCATACGTTATGTACATATGCCTGTGATACTTACAAGATGTCAAGTTACTCAGGGGGGTGAATTGTTTAAATCTTCAGGCACTTTTGGCTTACCATCATCTGAATTTAGCTTATGATGCAAATGGCAAATAATAGCATTAGTACTCGTACTGCGCATAAAGTATCGGCTTATACATAAAGATGGCAATGAGGTCGGTCGGGCTCCAATTTGTTTGAGCTCGCCTAGTCCAAAATCCGATCAAAACTTGAGGGTTCCGAGCCTAATTGGGTCTAATTAAATGTATATTTTTTATTTTTTAAAATTAAAAATGATGTCATTTTACCAGAAAAGCATAGATTCAGTTGACAATTTTTGGACAAACTAAACTTGGGCTTGAAATTTTGAAGAAAAAAAAGTTTGAGCTGAGCTTAAAGGTTGATCAACTTAGGGTGAATTTGATAAATTTGGGCCAGCAAGGTTAATTTGGACCAAATTGAACTAAATTTGCCAAAATTGGGGGCTTAGGGTTTGTGGATTAGGAACATGAATTAGGAACAAATAAGTTTGGTTTAAGGGCATTTCCTTATTTACGTCTAGCAAAATGTAATAATTTGAGCAGAAGCGGGAACACTAAAATATGGAAAACAGTATTTTTCGGTCATGCGCAATATTTTATTAACTTCTTAGTAACGGATTGCACACGTGGTTTTTTATATTGGCCGATGTGCTCCAACGGTCATCATCAAATAACAACATTTTGTTTCAGCTGCTTTTCTGGACTGGAATTTTCCTCTGTACCTCTGTACTCCTCAAAGGTACACGTAGTTCTTAATAACATATTGTACACGTGGTTCTTTATATTAGCCGTTGTGCTGCTCTAATGGTCATCTTCAAATTACAAAAATTTGATTCAACTTCTCTGAATTTTTTCTTCCTATACCTTGCTCTACTTCTCAATCTTTAATTGGATAATTCAATCAATATACTTGCTTCTTTGAGTTTTCAAGCAACATTTGATATAATAGCTTCCTATGTTTAGCATGTGGTGGTGACAATGGTGAAAATACTAAGGATCATGAAATCCAAAAATTAGAAGAGAGTATTACGGTAATAATGGAATCACAAGCTCGTAGACAAGTTGCAAGACACCGAAATTCGATTAGACTCTTGCGAGTTGAGTGAGAAGAAGTCGTTATTTAACTAGTTTATGCAACCGTATGGACCTATGAACACATCGTAGCTGGTGGTTGCTGATTAGTCAAGTACTTAAACGAAAATCCCATTTGAAAATGCCAGTTATGTGATGCCTTCTGGATTCATAAGTTAGATTTTCTTGTTTTTAAGGGAGAATATCAAGGTGCAAGTGTACAAGTGAAAGCAGGTTTTTCTTCCCTCTGTAAATCATGCTTATGCTAAGTTGAAAGTAGGGATTTGAGTAGTAAACTAATTCAGGAACCATTAGTTTGGGAAGAATTTGTATCGATTTTGACTCAGAGGTTCGATAAAGAGATTTTCTAGGATTCTGTAGGTAATTTCAATAAATTAAAGTAGGATGGTTCTCGTTCAAAGTTTGTTATCTGATCCTACAAGTTATCTCCTCTTTAATCATATTTGTTGGGTTTCTTCATAATGGGACTCAAATCAAATATTGAAATTGATTGTTAATTTGTTGAGACTTTGCAGCAAATTTATGCTCTCGCTAAGAAGAAGAAGTTAGCGTTGTTACTTATTATTCTTCACTAAACAAAACAAGTATGAGTATAAAATCATCTTATGGTGTCGTCTTTACAGATGGGAGGATTATTGGCTGTTATAATGTAACTCCGACACTCATCTTGTAGTGAAGCATAATTTGTTCGGTTGGTTATTACCAACTCCTGGTGCTCCAGGGGCTTTTACTAGATTGATTTCTATCAAAATACTATTAAATAATTCAATGTATTAAATAACAGAGGTTTTAGTAAAAGAGAACTAAGAGTCCCTATTTATGATGTGACGAAAAATATTCGCTAAAACACATACATAAAAAGATATATTATATATAATGAAAGAGGAAGAAGAAGATGAAGAGGAACATACTTAAAAGAACTTGGATCAACCAATATTTTCCCTTGCAAGCTAGCTAGGGATGAGATTTGATGATGGTTTTAAACAAATTAGAGTAAGTGGGTTATTCAAAAGTCACATTTTAATTAACAATGCCAAAACATACAACTTCACAGTAAAAGAAAGTTTGCTGAATAAAGTTACTCCATTCAAAATCACAGGGGGTAGTCCTAAGTTGGAATGCTATAACTTCCATTCAAATTTTTTTTAGATAGGTCAAGGTATTGATTTCACTATTAGGAAATCGGGTTGAGATCCGATCCCGACCGTAGCAGAATAATAACTTTTTTGCAATCTTTGATTTTTCAAAAACCAAGATCTTTTTAATTCTATAAAATGATTAACACAAATCATAATAAAGCAGAAACTTAATTTGTACCTTATTTCAAAGCTTGATCTTTATCTTGTCTTATCCCTCAAACCGTTCCCGAAATCAATTTGTTTCAATCACCGTAGCCGCACAAATGTTCAGCCTATAAAGGTATTCATAGAATGAGTTGAGAGAACTCTGTATGATGTGAGCAGGAGTAAGGATCACCATAGAGATGGCGTGAGTGATGGAGGCGAGCTTGTCATTCCAGTTGGACTTATGTCCAGATTTAAGACCGAGAGACTCAAGGAGGCATTCTATGCATATGTGGGCCAATTTGTGGAGAGGATGGAGTGCACCAAGCCTATTGGTGGAGAGTTATCTGAATCACAGCTCAAATTGATTCATTTTTTTCAAATCTTTGGATTAGACTCACTTGGGACTTAGAAGACCATTGTATTGGGCTGCAAATTATCACTTAAGCCCAAGAGGAGAGGCGTGTCAATGATCAGACTTGGAAGCGCGTTGGACCAGGCCTAGGTATGTTTTTTTTAATTCTAATTTGGACTTGTTTTAAGTTATTTATATTTTGGGCTTCCATGTATTTTAAGCCCAAGTCTTTTAGCATTAA
>JANZXP010000004.1:19862775-19873202 GCA_027576715.1 Erythroxylum flavicans | reverse complement strand
TGTCTTGGTATTCAAAGTGACTTACTTGTGTGTATAGATTGCTAGTTGAAAAAGGCTTGATGTTTGGTTTAAATATTAAATCTCCCAAATTGTCTTGGTATTCAAAGTGACTTACTTGTGTGTATAGATTGCTAGTTGAAAAAGGCTTGATGTTTGGTTTAAATATTCTCTCAAATTGCCTTCTACTGGTTGAGTTGCATCAATAAAATCAATGACGGCATTTTTTTTTATTAAAACAAATTTCAATTCTCTAAAATTTGCTAAAAATATTATCCAAGCTATGATAGTTCTTTCCCGCTCGGTTATTAAAATATTCATTGTCGATTCGGTTTGCCGTTATAAGTTCGTCCAGCCTGCAAAACTCAGGCTGCTCTTTAAATCAGATAATATTCCATTTTCCCATTTAGATCATCTTCTGCCCTGCTACTACATGATGCTTATGGATCAACAAAAATTTGGAGAATTGCACTTTGACTGAAAAAGCGTTGTAATAGGTGAAAGAGTATCAAAATTAATGATCACAAAATCCAACCTAGAAGCTAAAAAAGAAGCTGGAATTAATGTAAAGATGAAGGCCCATTCAAACTGTGGTTGAACATGAACCATTACAATTTATGATACTTAGAAACAGCTGAAGATTTTTGCCGTGTAGTTCGTTTCGCTCACAAGAAATATCCTCTTATGGCTGCTAATATTTTGTGGAAGATGACATGCCTAGGTCCTACAGAGCTTCGCAGATTCGAATGGAGGTGTTATCTCCCAAATAAAATCCTCTGTGTCATTGTTCCTGTTTCAACCTTGTGTCACCTTATTTCAACCATTCATTTATGTGGTCCATTGGAATAGGGACAATGGTACAGAGGATCAAGTCCCGTTATCTCCTTACGAGAAAGATTTCTGGTTAACCAATCATGACTATGACCGCCGCACTTTAATTCAGAGTTTCTGGCTTTGAATAGCCAGAGAAAGTCGCTAAGATATTGGAAAATTAAAGATAGATACAATGTTCCCTTTTTGTGTGGCAACCCGTCTGCTTGCAACTTTTGCGATTGACGAAAGGCGGGATTAAATAGGACGTGAGGTGGGGATCCTTCAAACAAATCAATAATTCAGCACAAAAGGTCGAATAATACAATGGGAAGATCAATTTTCCCTAAAAATGACTATATATTAATCGCCATACTAGCTCTCACATAATTGGTATATGCTTAATTAATGAATTAAATTACCTTTTCACTCCTTTTGTAGTTTGCACAATTATTTTAAAAATTAGACTGGAAGATCAATCAGTAAGATCAGAAGTTTAAGATTTAAAATGTTAAACTGGTATTAGACAGTTATAAAATCAGTTAAAAATTAAATAAAATAAAGAATTTGAAATATGGTTGTAGTAAATTTTCTTTACTCATCAAAATTTTAAGTTTAATTAAAAAAAGAGATTTTTTAATAAATTAATTGATTAGTTTATAAAAACTGACCGATTAATTAATAGGCGAATATATTTTTAACAATAAGAGTTTAAGTAAACCGAACAGAAAAATAAAAAATTTAACTGAAAAGTTGGTTAGTTCAAGGTTTTTATAATTGAATTGATTGAATCGTTTCAATTTTTCAATCATTGGTTTATGTCATTTTAGTCTTTTCTTTTTCTCTCAATTGAGTATATACCATTTAAATGTGTGCCATTTTAGTTCTCTCAAATTACAAAGACTTCTCTAGTTTTTGCAACTTCTAAAATTTTCAATTATACCATTTATTTTACTTTCTTATTAAATTATGTCAATCTGTAGCTTCATTATGCTTTTTTTCACTTCAAATAATATCAAATTCTTATAATCAGATTTTAACACTTTTGAAATAATTTTATGAATTCAAATAAGTTTCGATAAGACTTCTTTTGGGCAAAAGAATTGTATTAAAAAGAAAAGTAGAACTACCAAAGGTGGGAACAAAAGTTTGGAGGTGTCTAAAAAACCAAAATACAACTTCATAGGTTGAGGTTTTAAGAATAAAAACACCAAGTTAATAAATAGCCTTATTTCGTTTCCTATCTTAAGCCCCAAAGTGTGATACTTATTTTCAGCCCACACCAATATATTATCCCAATTAGTCTCTGGGGGAAAAAAAGATTCATATTATACTGGATTCAAGCCCAAATGGAGGTTGTGTAGCTGCATTTGAAGTAAAGATGATCAATGGTTTCGACTTCTAGACAATATAACTCATATAGGATATCATTAGAACCAATAATCCTATCTTTGGTATTCAATCTTCTTCTAGCTGCTACTAAGTGATAAAGGAAGCTTTACGCTTCAAAGAACCTCTCCAAACAATGTTGAACCAAGGAATGAGTGGAGTGAATGGCCTGAGAGCTTTAAGGAATGACGAGTTAGAGAAGTCTCCCTTGTTGTTGATGCACTAAATAGGTTTATCTGCTAAACAAAGGTTAGGCAAGTAGCTAGGAAAATAACCCAAAAGTCTTTCAATGTCCTTACTTGGAAATTGCCAAGTATTGTGAACTATGACATTTTTTACTCGAGCTTAAGTTGGAATACTAGATGTGAGAGCGGAAATATCTTCTCTTAGGCAAAGAGGGCTTAGAGAGATCTAATTGTTAAACTAAAACCAAGTATTGTTACCATTCCCCACTTGTATTTTAATGAGAGGATACATAGCCTGTCTTTTTCTTAGAATTTGTATAAGACGATAAGAGTGCTTTTTCTTTTCTATAATCGGCCATAAGCTGGAATCCTTTAGATATAACTCATTCATCCATTTTTATCCAAAGGGACTCTTTATCATTAAAAAGCCTCCAAATTCTTTTAGCCACCTAGATTGTTTGAAACATTTGGATTGATCAATGCTTGGCGAATAAAGCACTTTCATCAGCTGGAAGAGTTCAGCTCATAATTTCATTGTTGAATGATCTGTAAACACATTGGAGCTCACAACTTAACGATTATTCTACCCTTGTTTTATCTTCCCTTCACCTTGTGAATTTAACTATACATAATCCTAGATATCCAAAGGTTTTGATTACCTTCTCTCAAGATCTAATCAAGTAATCCCAATTGAAATAGATAAAACTTACTTTGTAGTCCCCCAATTTCTAAAACTAATCCTAACTACTTAATTGGATTTGAAACAATTCTAAAGATAATTAAGTCAATAGTAAGATCTCTCTTTATTTGCTTATTAACCTGATATTTATAAGTCTATTAAGGTAACAACTCTCATTTTGCAACTTAGCATAAATATCTTGACTCAATCTCTCGATTTAAATCAAGTATGAGCACAACAAATATCACAAGCAGTAACATATTGAATTTAATAAGGCAAAATTTATACAAAAAAATCAAGAATAAAATCCAAATATAGATTTAGCAATCTACAATCATGTTCAAAGCTCAACTATTCAGACTTGGCATTTAAGGTAATAAATTAGAAGAAAAGAAGAGAATGAAATCAACTTCCAGCCTTCTACTCCTTGTTGCACTATCGTACATAAGACTATACTATCATGCTAGACTTAATTCTCTAGCTTTTTCTTCATCTTTTTTTTTCTTTTTCCTTTATCTACTCATCACCAAACACATTGATTGGGTGTTTGATGTGTGTAAATTTTAACAAATAACCCTCGATAATCTGTAAACGTGCGGTTAGTTTAGCGTAGTACCTAAGGTGTCGATCCCATGAGGAGGAATAATTTAATCCTAAAATCTAAGGTCAGAAAGCAATACAAAAATTCAAATCACACGAAACTAAAAATGAGAAATTAATTCAATCAATCAAATCAAATTAAGAATCAATTATGGAAATACTAATTAATAAGCAATTGCAACACATCCAAGAATTAACCTAAAGAAATTACCAATTAAGAGAAAGGGAAGCTTACCTATCCTTAATGATAACCTAACTGATTATGAATTACTAGATTATTGGTTTTAGACGATCCTAGGTTGATTACTCTCTCTCGAGTTCTAACTATTAGCCATAAATCATAAACCTAATCAGATTATAGAGGTCGCTATATCTCAATTTACAACCTATCCACAACTCTAATTAGCTTTGAAGTTCTTCAATAAACGACCAAAAACCTATTCAAGATCTCTCTTCGCACAATTTACTGATTTGATTTAATTCTAATTATAATAAATCACCTAATTTTCATTAGTCCAATTTAATCATTAATCATCCGATTCACCCTCTCAGTTTATTATCAAATTATGAAATCGCAGAATTAAATCACAATAAATCCAATTAACACATAAACAATCAGATTGCATTAATTCAAAAATAAAACTCTGAAGGTGAGTTTAGAATATTCTCAACATTTAGATCCTATCATCAACTATTCAATCCAATTCGATACAATGATAAAACTAAAAATAAACAGGAAATAGAATCAAAATGGAGGATAGGAGGCAACAACGTCGAGAAACCTCCTAATTTGGGAAGTACGTGGAGTTAGCTTCTTCTCCTATTCTCTCTTCCTTCTTCTGTTCCTCAATCTCTCGATGAATTCTCTTTAGGGTTTCTTCAAGGTGGTTAATACAAAAGCTCCCTTTTGCCTCTTTGTCTTGTTCCTTAAATATCCTTTGTGTTCTGAGCAACCCTAAGGTTTTTTTGGGGTCTGAAAGGTCTGAAAATTTCTCGAAACTTGAAGTTTTTTAATATTTGCACAGCTGGTCGATGCAGATCACAATCCTGGGCCACATCCGAGCCTTACTGTCACAATCTTAGCATCATGATCATGGGTTATGTCCTGGGCTTTTGTCACGATCGTGGTATATGGGCCACGATCGTGGGCCAACTCTAGTGTTTTTGTCACGATCGTGGTATGTGGGCCACGATCGTAGGCCAACTCTAGTGTTTTTGTCACGATCGTGGCCTATGGGCCGTTGTTTTGGCTTGAATGTTTCCAAAACTTCTTTGTTCTTCAATGTTAACCCTGAAACTCTGACAAACACATCAAGGTACCTCAAAAAACATAATATTTAAGGTCAAAGACTTGAACGACCCATAAAAACACTTAAACATAAATAATTAACAAACTAACACAATTCTAACCTAAATACATACTAAATGATTGAATTAATAACTAAACACATATCAAACTAAGCCTTAAAACATGATGAAATTTACACTTATTAACATCCCCATACTGAAACATTTTCTTATCCTCAAGTAAACAAAACAACAAACACACAAAATTATAAAGCACACAATGCAAAAATGAGACAATGGCTTCAACTTCGTGAAATAAATTTAACTTTAAACATCATCATTTAAGTTATTCCAAATCATTAACATGCAAAATCCACTTCTAGAAGCTCTGGAGTAAACATACATATTAATCAAAAAATCAAATGTCAAGTTATTCATCCTTTTCAATTGTACACACACGTTGATAATTTTTTGGTCATTCAAACTCTGTAACTACTCTTAAGTAAGTTTTTATGAAAAGTCAAGCTATTTACAAGTTTGGTAGGTTTTATTAGAAAATATTTTTATTTACTTTTTATTTAATTTTTTGTGGACATAGACCTAGTCTTTTACTTGGAGACAAACATTGGTGATGAATGTCAATCTGGTTACTTGATAAAGTCATGTTTTTATTACGTTGCTTCGTTGAAACGTCATTATAGCCTTTTGATGAGCAGGCACACATTTGTGATGCGTGTCAATCCGGTTACTCAACTACATCATGTTTTCAACTGGCTACTAGCTTTATTCATAACCCGAAGGCTAGTGAAATAGTTATTTATTTAAAATTAACAAACACATTTTTTTTATTACCTACATTATTGCATTGGCTACTTTATTTTCATGAAAAAAATACTAGCAAAGCTACTTTAGTCGAAAAACCTAAAATTATGAATGAATGTGACAATTTAAAAGGTGACAAACCAACACTAAATCATAGTTAACTTACACATTTAGCTAAAGAATAGATTACTAACTTCGTAAGCTAATGACTATTCACATCCTAATAGATTATCTTCAAAATTAAATCAATTTTAATCCATTTAAGCCGTTGACACATTCACACAATTCACAGTATGCAACCTAACAAACTATCATACAATATGCAACATTCTCACTCAAAACAAAACACATAACTCTCCCCAGACTTGACCAACACATTGTCCTTAATATGAAAAGGAGACAAACAAACATATAAAAGGGGGAATTCAAACACAATGTATGAAAATCAAAAACAATAGCAGGAACTAAATGGGTTAGAACATGAATTCATGGTGATGGAGGTGAGGATGGTGTCAGAGATGGAGACCCAATACGTTTGACATCGAACTGGGTTCCCTTTCTAATAATTGATTCAAAGAGAATAAGAGAGTTAACAATCCAATCATTCCACATCATTACAAGGTTATTTTATAATTTAAAACAAACCTAACAACATAACAATTTAAATCTAACTATTAAACATGCTAATTTAGGGTCATTAGCTTAAACTTACATCCTTGGAAGCTTAGTTAGGATCAATTATGAGTGGCTTGCTTCCACCCTTCTCATTCAACATCAGTTTTGTAGCCTATAAGTAAGCTAAAAATTGCAAAATGATCAGAAGGACAATATTGATAAAATTATAAAAACCAATTAAGCTCAATAATGTCCTTTTTTCGAGCGAATTGTCAACAAAACAGGGACTAGCAAAACTCCCTTAATCTTCTGTAAATTCCAGCAGTTTGCCCAGTAAGAGGGTGAGTTATTCTCTTATTAGGTCTTCCTCATTCGCCTTCATCTCCTCTTCTTCTTTAGCTTCTTGAACAGAGAAATCCATAGCTTCTTCAAACTTGATGTCCATTGTCATCTGTTCTTTTTCCTCTCGCTCCTTCAAAGATTCGAACACATCATTCTTTCTGAATGTGCCACCCTCCTCTGGATTCTTTAATACATCATCCATGTTGAATGTCACTTGGTCATCACTAATCAGAAGGATAAGGTTCCTTTCATGGACATCTAACCAAGATTTTTTGATGTTCAAGCATCGTATACCAAGATCTAGTGGATAATATGAGGTATTTTCATCCTTTTCTTCATCTTCTTTCTTCATCTCTTGGTCTTCAATAAGGTAGGGTTCAGTTTAATTTTTCATTGATCCTTCTGGCTGTCCCCCATTCTTAGGTGCAATAACCTCATATTGCTCTCTTTAATGTATTTCCATATTACTTAGAAAGTCTTCCACTGATCCTTCTGTCTCACTCGAATCTCTAGGTTGTGAATAGACAACGTATAATTTTCCTTTCTTACTCAATTTGCTCTCCTGGTCTCCTCTGACCTTCTTCCATGTCCGTAAGCTTATCTAGGATCTTGCCCAATTTATAATCCCATAAACGGGACTCATCTTACTGAAATCCTAATAGGTATTGATGTCCTATGTGAGTCCTTACATTGTTGGATGTTGATGGTAAAACTTATCTACTTGTTTTACGCTCAAAAATCGCAAGTGAGCAGATCGTGACTTGTAGTAAAAAGAGTGGATATCGATCTCACAGGGATTGATGCCTAGACACCGCTTAATTTAGACACAATTTTGTTTAAGAAACTAAATTATGAAATGCAAATAATATGGAAAATTAAATTAAAATTAAAAGACTAATGTAAACAATGGACAATATCGAAATTGCAGAAAATTTGAATTCAAGAATCTAAATACTAGAGATTACTTTTTTTCCTATTTTATCTCCCTCTTATTTTATGGATTGAATAATGTCGCACCCTAGATTTTCAAATGTACTAATTACCCTCTCTCAAGCTGTAACTATTTATCCCTAATCGAATTATTAGGAATCAATTAGACGATCTCTCAACCTACCCAATGACTCTACCGATTCAATTAGTTATCAAACTATCATATGGGTGATCAATTGACTAGTCGAGATCTCTCTTCTAACTATTCAATTAACGCAATGATTGCTAGTTTATAGATCACCAACTCTTATTGTATAATCCTACATAAATTTTATCTCATTCACTCTCTCGATTTGTTGCAAGATGACAATTAAAAACAACAATCAACAAAGACAATTGCATTCAATTCAATAAAATAAGAGTTCAACATAATAGTTACAAAAGCAATCCTTAAAATAAAATCAGCCTAACATGGTCTCCATAACATCATCAACATTCAAATGATCTATTTTTACAAAGAATAGAAGAGATTAAAATGACAGAAAATTGAATAGAAAGACTCCTTCTCTTCTTTCCCAAAATTTGGAATTTTTGTGTTGATATGCTATTTTACCCAATCTTGACGATGATCCTTACCTTCAATCCTTCATCAAAGCTCTAAACATATATTCTTCACCTAAGGATGGTGTTTCTATAAGTGGGTGTTGTCTCTCTTTAAGATGGAGGCTTAATTCTCTGTTTATAGTCCAAAAATTAAGTTTAATGAAGCCTCATAGATTGCCTCAGATTGTAATTCCCATGTTTGTGAAAATTTGCACGGTTCCCACGATAGTGGGAATTTGTCACAGACATATCTATCATTTTCTTCTGTAATTCCCATGTGACGTGGGAATTTGTCACAGATGCACTCCTCATTTCTTCTCCTCTTTGATCTTTAGTTCACTGTCCAAGTTGCTCCTTCCTTCTTCCTACATGAAAATAGTCAATTTTTTCCCTCAATTAACATCAAACACACAAGAACAACAATGAAAATCAAACTTAACAAAAACATTCAAAATGAATCCTAAACTAGAACAATAATCAACAATAAAACATATCTTAATGCACACCTATCAACATCCCCACACTTAAAACTTTGCTTGTCCTCAAGAAAAATAAATACAACTAATCAATTCTACCACTTCATTTTTACAAAGATCAAAGCATACAATTCCTCAAATTTAAGCCAACTCAACTATCAAGTTAATGCACATATCATGACTACTTTTTCATTGGTGTACATAAGCAAACTCATAATTAGCATAATCACTCAAAGATAAGAAAAGATGCATAAGTGAACTTTCCTCATGGTTTTCACTCATTTCTCATAAATGTTTAAGGGTTAGTGTTTTGCTCAAACTTCCTATAGGAAACTACACTACCATAGGCTTGCTAATACACCAATTATCCTTTACAATGATTGCATGTATGAATAGATCAAAAAGACTTGTTTAGGGTTGTAATGTGGTAAGGGTTAAGATGGGCCAAAAGAAAGGGAAGAGGGTGAAGCACAAGCATAAGTAGAGTAAAAAGCATAAAAAACAGGATAACAAAACATAACTCTGAGATATACAAATATAACTAATATTCTGCACTTATTGATGCAACTTACTTGTTCTTCCTTTTTCTTTTTCTTTTTTTCATATATATATATATATATTTCATTTTCTTTCTTTTTTCTTCATACAAGGAAGAACTATGAATCAAAACTAGCATTTTATACAATGTAGTCCATAGGCAGAAATATACTCAACCTTTCTCGATACAAATTTCACACAATCCTAACTAATGTTTTACTTGATACTTTACTATGCTTGTGGAAGGGTAGGATAAAGGGGTTTAAAGTTTTTAAATTTCGGGTGTTTTCACAAAACAAAAGGTTAAGGCTTAAAAGGAGTAGTAAGGGATAATAACAGGTAGATCATTTAAGCTAATGGTTAACATAAAAAGGGCCTAGTTCATCTCTATTAAGCATGCATCCAATAGACTCAAACCGATTTAAAGCAAGTTCTGAAGGTAGTAACCTAAGGAAGTAACACTCAATAAAGAAATGAAATGAATGTAGATGGATTCATATGGCTCAATCCTCACTTTGGCTTAAATGAAACTCATTATGCATCTCTACATTACCTCATTGTTCAAATGTCAATTTGTGACTAAGCTTATGTAAGCAACTACTTTTCATCACTCTATATGGTTCACTTTCTACTCAAGCAGCATAATTCAAGTTTAAGCATGCATTAAATCTAATTCCAACTATATGATTGAATCTCATGGCAATATTTATCATAGTGACTCAAGTGTAGTTCCATTGCTAACAGAAAACACCATTACTGACACCAAGCATATGATATGCCTAATATGCATCCTTCTTAACACAATGCATACAGTGCAATTAAGAACATCGATGTGACCTCCCTACACTTAAAGATCACATTGTCCTCAATGAACAAGTCAACCCCCAAGTGAGTGAAAATGACAATAAGCAAAATAAAAAATGAAAACAACTCAAATACAAGAAATTAAAATTAACATATGATAGTAAACCAAATAGATTAAAATGAATTCACACCAAAATTAAAGAAATTAAAACTAAAAAAAGAAATTAAATGCAATCACATAAAAGAAATAATAAAATTTAAAAGGTAAGAAAAGCTTATTCAGATGATGGTGGTGATGGTGATGACATAGGAGTTTCGAAATTGTTCCTTCTATAGAAGTTGAGGAACCTT
>JANZXP010000004.1:19841404-19862675 GCA_027576715.1 Erythroxylum flavicans | reverse complement strand
TTCTTGTTGTCTTAGTCAAAGGAAAGTACTTAGCCAAGAAAGCTTGGGCTAGCTGCTCCCAAGTAGTGATTTGGCTTGTAGTGAATGAATTATACTATGCCTTTGCCCGATCCCGCAAGGTAAAAGAAAACAGTATTAATCTCACAGCATTATCAGACATCCCATTAAACCTGAAGGTATGACAAATCTCTAAGAAATTTGCAAGATGGTTGTTGGGATCTTTGTTAGACAGCCCATAAAACTGCACACTACTCTAAAGTATGTTGAGAAATGCTAGTTTGATCTCAAAATTGTTGGCCTGAATCACTGGCCTTGCAATCTTTCCTCTACATTTTACCTCTTCTAAACTTGATCTTATTCTAAATAAAAAAATATATAAAAATAAAGAAAAAAGAAATAGAGGATGAAAAAGAAGCAAGAGAAGATAAGTAAAAAATGAAAAGAAGAGGAGAGACATAAGAACGTGAGTGGTAATCTTGTTAACTTGAAAGGAAAGAATTTAGTGTTTTATACTTCATTGTTTGTATTATTGTAAATGCTCAATTTGTTCTGTGGTTTTAAATTATGATTTTCTTTTTTTCTACCTTTAGCCTGGCCCCATTACAACTAAAATAAGGACCTTTGGATTATGTTTGCGTTTGATATGAGTGGTGGAGATTGGATTAGTAAGCAAGCCTACGGTAAATGCCTTGTATAAAATGAACAATGAGTGAATACATATCCTAACTTTGAATGCTTGAGAGGATGGAAAGTAGAGTGAGTATCTATCACACTTGTTGATGGTTCTTTGAATTGAAGCACTTGTTGATTTTGGCTAAATATGCGAAGCATAGGTTGTTCATAGAGTATTATGAGTTTCAAGTTCTCAGGTTGTGTTTATTGAAATGATCATTGATATCTTTGACCATTATTTAGGAACATTGTTGTTTTCATTGTTTATTCTTGTATAGTCTAGTATTCTTTATTTTGCTTGACCACAAGCATACTTTAAGTGTGGGGGAATTGTTGTATCTAATTTCTATTAACTTTGCTTGCTTTCATATCTTGATTTTAGTTACAAATTCTTATGTTTTAATCCAAATGAGAGATGAACTGAGTGAAAATAGGGTGAATATTGCATACATGTTAATTGGATTATTTTGTGAATTTTGTATGAAAAAGGAAAGTTCACTTAAATTTTTCATGAAAAGAATAAATAAGTAAAGATGGTGACTAAACTTGTCACCACCATGACCAGCCCTCATGGGGTGACAAATAAAGTCACCCTCGTGACATGTCTTTCCTCTAATTCGTCTACTTATTAAGTGGCATCTGCAAGTTGAAGACTTAAAAACTTAAACCTAAAATGAGACTACAAATAGAAAGAAGAGAGGAGGGTGGCGGACATTCTCACATTCTAACACTTTTATTATTCCACATTCTATATAGACTCATTTGGGAACATTAGGGGATATAAAAGAGATAGAGAGAAAGAAGGTAGAGGAGAGAGGAGAGAAAGTAGAGACCAGTCGGGTAAGGTGAAGAAGAAGAATAATAAAGAGGTAGGAGCAGCGTGAGTAATTGAGCATCTTGGTGAGAACCAAGTAGAAGCAGAAAGTGAGAGTCAAAGCAGAAAGTTTGAGAGTGGAAAGAGATCACCATAACTCCCTCATCCAAACTCTTGTTTGCTCATTTTGTTTATTTTTTCATTTTTGTTTTACCGAACTTACTCCTCTATTAGTTGGTAGACTCATACTCTGTTAGCTTTTGATAGTTCATTACAGTTATTTACTTGATTTATTGCTTAAATACTTCTTTTATACTAATAAAGATGGGATTGAAGTATTTGAATATGATGAATCTTGTTATCTCCATGATGGGATGATCTCTTGTTCTTAAGGATTAATGTAGTTATTTTAGTCAAATATGCATGATTGAGGGACTGTGATGTTGTCTTATATTTGCTATAGTTTCTGAACTAAATGAATGTAATAGCATGATCAAACTTTGCATCATTTTGGTATTAAAAGAAGGATCGAGAGAAGAAGTTTAATATGAAACAAGAAACTGTAGACGTTTAGGTTAAGAACTAGAAATATATTAACTTAAGTGATAATTAGTTGTTGGGTTTCTAATGGCAAGGTTACACGCGCTAAGTTTTAATATTTATTAACTTTAGCAAATTCTGCAAGCGCATGGGTCATTCGTGTAGTGCCTAAGGTATCGATCCCACAAGGAAGGCTAAACTAGTCCTAAAATTTAAGGTCGTACAAAACTACAATAATTCAAAATAAATAAACTAATACAGAAAATAAACCAATCAAACAATTAATTTCAAGATTTGAGTTGTAGAAATCTAAATAAGATAACAAGTCACACAAACCAATCCCAAACCAACCTAGAAACCATCAAGTGAGAGAAAGAGAGTTTTAATCCGAAATTAACGAAAACCTAATCAATTATGCAATTACTGAATTCATGGGTCTAGACGGTCCTAGAGTGAATTACTCTCTCTCAAGTTATAATTCTTAAACCTAATTGATAATCTCTAACTTAAATTATGAAATTGTGATCTCCCGATTCACAATTGACCAAAAACCTAAATTAGTTTTAAATTTTCTAATAACCTACTAGGAACTTATGCTCGATCTCTTGTTATATGATTCTACCGGCTTGATTCAATTCTCTACCTATCAAATCACCTAATTCTCGTTAGACCAATTTGATTATTTTCACTTGAATCACCCTTTCAGTTTATTGCCAAGTTATTAAGAGCAGAATTAAAACACAATTGAATCGATAAAAACACAATCAATCAAGCTTTATTAATCTCAAAAATCAAAATCCCAAAGCTGAGTAAAATCAACAACTCAAAATTCAACACAACATATTCCCAACACCTATTTCAATTCTATACATGAATAAAATTGAAATAATCAAAAAATATATCGGGAACAAAATTTCAGAGGCAGTGATAGTAGGAAACCACCTATTCTGGGAAGTACGTTACATCAAGCTTCTTCTCCGTGTTTCTTTTCCTTTATCTTCTTTCTCAATCTCTCGATTTCTTTCTAGGATTTTTGGAATTGGCCGACATGAAAGCTCTATTTTTTAGACTCTCCAAGGCTGCTACAACAGTCTAATAATGATGTATTTATACTTTAGATGCTTTAGGTTAAAGTCGAGGTCGAAACGGACCAAAAAATCTTGCGAAACTTGAGCTTTTGCTTAAACCCAACTATTGATAGTAAAACCTATCTACTTATTTTACGCTCAAAAATTGCAAATAAACGGGTCGTGACTTGTAGTAAAAAGAGCGGATATCGATCCCATAGGGATTGATGCCTAGACACTGCTTAATTTACACATAAATTTGTTTAAGAAACTAAATTATGAAATGCAAATAATCTGGAAAATTAAATTAAAATTAAAAGACTAATGTAAACAGTGGAAAATACCGAAATTGCAAAAAATCTGAATTCAAGAATCTAAATACTAGAGATTACTTTTTTTCCAATTTTGTCTCCCTCCTATTTTAGTGATTGAATAATGTCTTACCCTAGATTTTTGAATGTAATAATTACCCTCTCTAAAGGTGTAACTATTTATCCCTAATCGAATTAACGGGAATCAATTGGATGATCCTACCCAATGACCCTACCGATTCAATTAGTTATTAAACTATCCTACGGGTGATCAATTGACTAGTCGAGATCTCTCCTATAACTATTCAATTAATGTGATGATTAGTAGTCTATAGGTCGCCAACTCTTGTTGTACAATCCTACACAAATTTCATCTCACTCACTCTCTCGATTTCTTGCAAGATGACAATTAAAAACAGCAATCAACAAAGAGAATTGCATTTAATTCAATGAAATAAGAGTTCAATATAATAGTTCCAAAAGCAATTTCTAAAATAAAATCAGCCTAACATGGTCTCCATAACATCATCAACATTCAAATAACCCATTTTTACAAAGAATAGAAGAGATTAAAATGACAGAAAATTGAATAGAAGGACTCTTTCTCTTCTTTGCCAAAATCTAGAATTTTGGTGTTGATGTGCTATTTTGCCCAATCTTGTGATGATCCTTGTTTTCAATCCTTCCTCAGTGCTCCAAACATGGGTTCTTCACTAAAGAATGGTGTTTTTATAGGTAAGTGTCGTCTCTCCTTGAGATGGAGGCTTAATTCCCTTTGTATAGTCCAAAAACTTTAAGTTTAATGAAGCCTCGCAGATTGCCTCAGATTATAATTCCCACACTCATGGGAATTGACATGATTCCCACGAGCATAGAAATGTCACAGATGCATCTCTCATTTTCTTCTGTAATTCCCACGTGACGTAGGAATTTGCATGATTCCTACGAGCGAGGGAATTTGTAACAGATGCACTCCTCATTTATTCTCCTCTTTGATCTTTAGTTCACCCTCCAAGTTTCTCCTTCCTTCTTACATAAAAATAGTCAATTCTTGCCCTCAATTAACATCAAAACACAAGAACAACAATGAAAATCAAACTTAATAAAAACATAGAAAATGAATCCTAAACTAGAACAATAATCAACAATTATGCTAGAAAACACTTGTCAATTACCTATAAAAATATATCCTAATGCTCACCTATTATTGGACCAATAGAAATTTGAATGGTTGTGCCACCCCAAAGTGTACATGTTCCAATAAGGATCGTTACTTCCCCAACCATACTGTGTCTCATTGTGGTTCGTAAAAGTTCCTTGCTCCCTATAATATCTACCTTTCATCATTGTTCTTTCCATTTCTTCTTGCCATCTAGCTCTTCAGATGTCTCATTCTCAATCTAAGATGTCTTGTTGTGTCTCTACTTTATAGCCCAAACTTCTTTCTCTTTCTTTTTCCTTTTTTAAAACAAAAGATAGTGAAAAAAACTTAGACTAAAGAACTAAACTAATCACCTCCCTAACAATAGCACTAAAAACTTGATCGACTGTATGACGTGTGTAAGTTTTAATAAATAACCCTTGATAATCCCGAAGCGCATAGTTTGTTAGCGTAGTTGTGACAGCCTGGGTTCCAAAACTTACTGAGGTTTATAATCTTAGACTATTGAGTCATATCATTTGAGAATTTATGAAGTGCATTTCATTCACATGCATAATATCCACATACACACATGAATTATGATTTAGTAAACATTGCCAAGATTATATGTGCACTCAATTGACATATTCCAGGGTACGAAAGGTTTAAAATGATCATGATGTGAATTGTGTATTACTCATTTCTTGAATTTTGGTTTGGTGGATTATAACTAGTAAATTTGGAATTAATTGTTACAATTGAAAAATTGATGAATTAAAATGTGCATTTAGTTTAAGAAAAATGTCAAATTGACATATGGAAATTTAGGATTACTAATCCTATGAAATAAGTTACACATGGCGGTAGAATTGAGTGACATTTGGCATAAGTAATTAAGTGACCAATGGCTTAGAGATTAAGTGATAAATGGCTTAAGATTTAGGTGAGAAATGGCAACATGAAGAGAGGACATGTAGCTAGCCTAGACTCTTGACAAGTGTCCTAACACTAATTACACTATACGACACACAAACGGCAAGTTGCTTTATTTGTAACTTTCTACTGAAACTCTCATCTTCTTCTTCTCTCATAGCCAAAAGATTGCCACTCTTTACATCTCTGTATTTTTCCTAAGTTTTTTTTCAGTTGCCACACCAAAATCCATGCTTTCACCCTTCACAAGATAGTTATAGAACCAGAACATTATTGTTTTTGCTATTGTCTTTTATCATTGCTAAAAACCCATAAAATTCCTACCTCGTATTTGAGAATGCATATAAGGCAAAGTAGACTTGAAGAATTAAGGTGGAACTCGAGCTAAACAAGTAAGTACAGTATTGATCTTTGTGGCATGTTGTAATAAAAAGTTTATGATGATTGAATTGGGATGGATAATATGAAGTGTTAATGATGAAGTGTGCTGGAAAAATGATACATGAATTGGATAATTTTCCATTTTGGTTTTGATTGAGATTTGAGATTTGAATAAAGGTGAATTTATGCTAAAGAAAGGTGCTCGTGAAGTGTTCTTGAATTTGAAAAAAACTAGGACTACATAATGAAAGTTTTTGTTTTGTTTTTGTATGCATGAAGCATAAATATTTTATGAGCTGCCAATTAAAAGATTTTGAGTTAGAATTGGAGGTGAAATTGATGAGGAATTGAAGTATAGTTGAGGTATAATTAATGGACCAATATGAAGATGTTTTGAATTTGGTATGAAGGTGTCAGAATCGGAAGAAATTGAAGGAAACTTGAGTGTGAACATTCAGTTCACTCATCCCACGATGGTGGGAAGGTCCTCCACAATCATGGGAAATGCTTTGAAATGAAAATTTTCTATTTTGTGTTATTGTTGAATCAACAAAGGATAAGTTACTTTACTTTGGTGCATTTGGACTTGATTATGGCCTGAAATGAACCTAGATTGATGTTTTGATTAACTGGTTAAGGGTTTGATAAGTTTAGGTTGTTAATTGATGTTTTAACTTAAGGAATGGATTGTTTTGAAATCAATATATCTAAAATTTGGAATTTATGAGTGTTAAAGGAATGAAGGTATTCTTATGAATACAAATGTGGTCCAAAGGATATGAGTAATGTGAACTACGTATGAATGAATAAGAATTGGGAAATTGTGCGAATATATATTGGTAGAAAAGGTTGGTGAATGTATAGTTGATGAATTTAGAGTGATCAAACTTACATAAGATATAAACCTAATTACAAACTAAATGTGTCCAAGCTATGATGTTTGAATGTTCAAGATTTATGAATAAGGATACATATGTAGAAAGTCAATTGAGCATGCATTGAACATGAAACATATATATATGCATGAGTGAATAATCATATGATTGATTAACTTAGTAATCTGTAAAAATGTGTTTGTTGCATGACTAAAAATCGTCAACATCCAAACATTACCGGATTATCAAGACAATATCTTTTCTGGAGCATACTTGAGTTAACCTAGATGTTTCTCACTATGATTGAATTGTTTTTGGTTAACTTTCTGTTAATGAACTGTTACTTATCTAATTGCTATGATTCTAGACATTATTGGTCCGAGTAGTTTGATACTTTGGACTGTATATAGAAGTGTTTTCAAATTGTATGTGTAATATGGAATGTGTACTCAACTGAATATTAAATTCCAGACTCAGGTCCAAAGAATGTGATAAATGACATGAACACATTGAATGAAAAGTATTGATAGCATATTATGTGAATTGATGTGTTCCACTACATTGATATGCATGATTAGATAAAAGAGTTTTGACCAGAGTGACCAACATGAAAAAGAGCTTTAACCTCAGGAATTGTGCACAAAGAGCCACAGGCTTAATTAATAATAAGCCCAGTATCTACAAAAGATATGGGATAGTAAATAAAATGAGCTCGACATCCATAACGGATATAGGACAATAAATAGGTGCTTGATCACAACAAAGTAAAATGAAAACGGCGTCATATGTGCATTTACATATATATAACTTTACATGAATCATTTGAATGATTGAGATGAATTAATGGATTTCTCTGAAATAGTGTTATAAAATGTTTATATACATGTTGTACTTTTACTTGTTGAAATATAACAAAATGTGATGTAGGATATGATACTTGATGATGTGTTAAACTTCTTGAAATTGTTTATCTACTTGACATTCGTGTTCTGATTGGAGTGAGCACATCGATGATGGTTCATTCATTAAGTTTGCAAACTCAACAAAATTGCAACATTGATTTTCAAGTATAAGGGAGTTCTAGCTTCTAAGGCAACTAAGTAGAATTCTAGTACTGTCATTTTGAGAACAAGAATGACTCAAAGGTCTGATCAGCTGATATCTGAGGAGTCTAATTAGGATGTGTTGTTTAACTTCTCATTTCATGTTAACATTTTGTATGGAGTTGTAAACTCTAAAATGTTATGGAATGTAAATACAAGGATATGAATAATAATGGTACAATGTAAGTTTATTTTGTAAATATAATGAGGAGATTTGATCATTTTGAATACTTGTGTTATGTGTGATGCCATAATAAGTTAATGTGATTGTTTTAACATGTCATTCTCATATGGTATGTTCTCGAATATTCTCTGGATGTTTGGGCATATACTCTATAGAAGTGGTATGTTATAGTAGTACCTAAGGTGTCGATCCCACGTAGAGGGATATTCTAATCCTAAAATCTAAGGCCAGAAAGCAATACAAAAATTCAAATTGCACGAAACTAAAAATGAGAAATTTTTTCAATCAATCAAATCAAATAAAAAATCAATTACGAAAATACTAATTACTAAGCAATTGCAACACACCCAAGAATCAACCTAAGGAAATTACCAATTAAGAGAAATGAAATTTTACTATCTTTAATGCTAACCTAACTGATTATGAATTACTGGATTATTAGTTCTAGAAGATCTTAGGGTTGATTACTCTCTCTTGAGTTATAACTATTAACCCTAAATTATAGACCCTAATCAGATTATGGAAATTACAATCTTTAAATTGACGACCTATCCACGACCGTAATTAGCTATGAAGTTCTCTAATAAACTACTGGAAACTTATGCAAGATCTCTCTTCACACAATTTACCGATGTGATTTAATTCTAATTCTATTGAATCAACTAACTCTCGTTAGCATAATTTAATTGTTTTTCATCTGATTCACTCTCTCATTTTATTATCGAATTATGCAATCGTAGAATTAAATCACAATAAATCATATTAACACATAGACAATTATATTTTATTAATTCAAAAATAAAACTCTGAAGGTGAGTTTGGAACATCCTCAACATTTAGATCTTATCATTAACTATTCAATCCAATTCTTTACAATGATAAAACTGAAAATAAATAGGAAATACAATCGAAATGGAGGAGGGAGGCAGCGACATCGGGAAACCTCCTGATCTGGGAAGTGCATCAAGTCAGCTTCTTCTCCTCTCCTTTCTTCCTTCTTCTCTTCCTCAATCTCTTGATGAATTCTCTCTAGGTTTTCTTCAATGTGGCTGATGCAAAAGCTCCCTCTGCCTCTTTGTCTTGTTCTTTAAATATCCTTTGTGTTATGAGCAGCCCTAAGATTTTTCGGGGGGTCCGAAAGGTCCGAAAATTCCCTCTCTACACATCTGCCCAATGCAGGCCACATTCGAGCCTTCTGTCACGATTGTGGCATGAAGGCCACGATAGTGGAGGCTTTTATCATGATCGTGGCATGTGGGCCACGATCGTGGGCCAACTCTGGTGCTTCTGTCACAATTGTGGACTATTGTGTCATGATTGTGGGACATTGTTTCGGCCCGAATGTCTTTCCGTTCTTTGAAGTTAACCTGAACACTAACAAACACGTCAAGATACCTCAAAAAAATAATATTAATGCTCAAAGACTTGTAATAAAAACACTTAAACATAAATAATTAACATTCAAACATAATTCTAACCTAAACACATATGAAATGATTAAATTAATAGCTAAACACATATCAAACTAAGCCCTAAAACATTATGCAATTTACATTTATCTCACATCAAAAAATATTTGAAATATGTAATTAAGATCAAAATCTTTCCTTAAAAATTACTTACTAAAAAAAAAGACATAAAACACTAACAAAAACATAAATATAAGTCCTAAACATATGATTGTCAACTAAGAAAACACTAAAAACACATTCTAATACCTATAAAACATACTAAGTTTTAGACCTATTAATATCCCCACCCTTAAATCTTTGCTTGTCCCTAAGATAAACTAAATCCACAAAATAATCGAAATGTGCAAACCTATAATCACGTAATAACACAATAATGGTACAATGGCACCAAATCTTATGAAATTAACTTAGCCATAAGCATCAATCATTTAAAAAGTTCCAACACACTAACTTATTCCATTCATGTTCAAATTATTTGACTTAAATATACATATTAACCAAAATATCAACACCTCTTCGTATATCTATGGCATCTGTAAGCAAGCACTCATTCTTTGATACCAATTAAAGAGGTAGACATCACCAAATATCCATTCATTAAATTTATTTTGACATTCATTAAGAAGATCCATAGGTTCAATTTTATTTTCACCACCATATTATCAAACTTTACTGGACTTTCATTATAGTTTTTTTACTCGAAGATAAACATTTTATCGTGAATAGGAAATTTTTTTAGCACATTTATACAACACATTTGGTTGCTTATTTTACCTACATCACTTCTTCCTAGTCAATCACTCTCATAAAAGTGTGCTATATTTTTTACCAATTTAAATGAATTTAATTATAAGGGTATCCAAAAAAGTTTGATAAATTGATAAAATAAGTACAATATTCCAATTAACGTGTATATTCATCTCAAAAATACTTAAAACACAAACTTCATAAGCTAATGTTTCTTTATAAATTAAATGGTCATATTCAGAGATAAGCTAATTCATTTTAATTTTATGCCATTGTCACATTCACACAATGCACAAATCATGCAACCAAATGTTTACATAATGCTAACCTATTCAAAAACTAACATAATGTAAATGTAAGGTCACACTCAAATGATATACAAATGCACATATTTCCCCACACTTGAACAACAAACTGCCCACAATATGGAATACTAAATCTAACATAAGCAAACACAACTAGTAAAATAAAAAAAATTTAAAAAGATAAGAAAGGCAAGAGCACTTGTGGAGATTATGGAGGTGATAACGTTAGAGGAGGAGCTTAAATACAATTCATACTATGAAGATCCATCATTAAACTCACTATAAAAAAAACATAAAATATAAAAATAATAGAGCATTTTCAAAGATGAAGTTATGGTAAACCTAACTAAAGAATGCCATGCTAATTTTAAGGTCACTAGCTTGACCATTTTAGTGCCATTATTTTCAACTAACTCCTCTTTTGGATGTTAAGGTCCTATGCATCATCACATTAGGACTCATACTTCTTATGTCCAAAAGTTTCCATTCTTTGGCTCTTATTCTCTATCTAATTTTCTCCACCATTCTCGTTTATTATTTTTTATTGGTTTTCAGCTATAGAATGTGTGGTTTCTCAATGGAGGGTGGCACATGTCTTCTGTCCTTACTAATGATTCTCGAATTAATTTTTTAGCTAACTTATCCTCCTCTTGCTCTTTATCAGCTTCTACTTCCCCAACAGTCACTTCTTCTTTATAGCACTTCTCTTACTCTTTTATACATTCATCAACCACATCAATTTTTATATAGGAACTCCTTTCCGCTGGATCCTTGAATATTTTGATCATACTAAACTCTACCTGCTCATCACCAATCCTAGAACTAATTTCTTGGTATGCAATAAATTAATGCTCTTTCGGTGTTCATAAATGGCCTCCTAATAATCAGTAGATAGTTTCAATCATCTCAAAATCTAAAACAATAAAGTCTACTAGGATGATAAATGTGTTCACCTTAACTAATATTTCTTCCACCACTCCAAATGACTTCTTGATCGATTGTTCTGTTAATTGGATAAGCATAGATGTTGGCTTCATGTTGCCTAGTCCCAATTTCTTGAAAATGGACAAAGGCATTAAGTTAATGCTATCCCCTAACTGACATAAAAATTTGGAAAAGTCAAGATTACCAACTACATAAGGAATAGTGAAACTCCTTAGATCTTTCAACTTTAAGGGCATATGGTTAGTAATTACGGAGCTGCAACTCTCTTTCAATGATATTGTTTGGTTTTTCTCCCAAGTACTCTTATTAGTTCCTTGAGAAATTTGGCATACTTGGGTGTGTTCTACAAAACCTCTATAAAGGATAAGTTGATCTACAACTTCTTTAACTATTCTAAAATTTTGGCTGTGTTGGGGATGGCTTCCTTCTCTTTTGGTTCTTCCAACTCCTTTCCACTTCTTAGTTTAATAGCCTTCAATTTATCCTTTGGATTGTCTTCCATGTTACTTAAGAGGCTCCACATATTCCTTGTTGACAATTTATTGGCAAGTTGCAACTTGAACCTCCAAGTTATGAATGGAAGAGGATTAATTCTTCACTATTTGATCAAATTTAGCTTCCATTGTCTTCTGGCTTTCATCTTGGCTATTGGACTTGGATCTTAGCATGTCTATTAACTTGTCCATCTTTGACTCTAAGGTTCCAAGTCTATCTCGCTAAAAACCTAGCGAACTTTTTGCTCTTATGTTATTTCTTGCATTATTAGTCCAAGAAAAATTTAGGTGGTTCTTCTACCTAAGATTATATATGTTGAGAGTATGGATTATTACCTCCCATTTATTAGGCTCTCATCAAATTGACTTGTTCTATACCGTTTCTATCTATAAAAAAGAATCAACGATTGTGTGGCTTTCTTGCCCACATAATTGACATCCATGCTATATTGCTTTTACTAGGTTAGAAGAAGAGGCCTATAAGCCACTTAATTACTTAGTAAGGGCCAACATCTAAGGTTGCAAAACTATCACTAGATCCGTAGCTATCACTCTCTTATGCTCTTTGAAATTTTATTGCTTACCCCTTTTTATTGTCTATAAGAAACTATTATTCTCCATTTCTTCTATTAGGTTATACGTAACATCAATCATCTTGCTCATAAAAGAACCGCTAGCTTCAACATCTACATTCCCTCTTTTATGTGTTTCAAATCCATTATAGAATGTTTATAACAAGAATTCCTTCGGCAAGTTATGGTGTGGATAACTCTTTTATAATTCTTTAATTCTTTCCCAAGCTTCATATAAGGACCCTCCATCACTCTGCTTCAAGTTTATGATCTCCTTAATGAGTCTTATAGTTTTTATCAGTGGAAAATAATTTTTCCAAAAGGATTTTACCAATTTCTCCCAACTTATGACATTCTCAGGGTTGAGAGAGTTGAACAACACCTTAGCTCGGTCCTTAAGTGTAGAAAGGAACAACCTCATCTTTACAGCATCCTCAGATAACCCATTGTACCTATACATGTTGCATATCTCCAAGAAGTTCACCTAAACATAATTATTCAATGTTTCACCTAAACATAATTATTCAATGTAGGATTAAGTAAACATAATTATTCAATACATTAAAGAGCAGCTTTTGGTGGGTACAAATTGGAAACTATTCCACAGCAGTTAGAATGAATTTGCAATAATTTATATAAAAATAATTAAAAAATGTAAGAACATTTAAAACTTCAAAATAGCATTAGGAAAAGTTTCTATGACTTCACAAGGCATTTTGCAATCATTTAATCATCTTTATTTAGAGTAGTTTTGGCTTCACCATGATCAAATAATGACAAAAGTACCATGTAATTACTATATAGAAGAGCAAATGTTTAGAAAATTTTTCTGCTACTGACATTAAAATTTTGTAATAATTTATATTATTGTTAATAGAAATTCATTAAATTTTCAAAAAAAACATTGATTGTTGGAGTTCCACCTTGTCTTTGCATTGAAATACAAGAGACATTTATTAAAAAGCAAAAACTTGTTTTGTTGAGATTTGTAACATAAAAAATAAAAACAAAAATCTCTTTGGTTGAGATTTGTAATAAAAACTAAAAATAAAAACATAGTTGCAATGCATGGTATTGATAAACGATAAATAGGAAAACCAGTAACATAGAAATTCAGAAATAAAAAAACTATAAACGAAGAAATCAAAAATGTGAAATGTAGGAATGTAAAAGCCAAAATAAACCAAAAATACATAATAACAAACAATTGGAAATACAAGAATGCAAATAAATAATAAATAGGAAAACTAGTAACGTAGAAACACAAAAATAAAAACCAGGAAAACCAGAAACGCAAAAAAATCAGACGTCAACTAAAAATAAGAAAACCAAGAAAAAAAACACAATATGATTAGAAAATTATCAAATCAGTTTCAGAAACTCATTTGGTTAAAAGCTCATGCTTTCACTTTCGGATGAAAAGGGACGTAAGAGATGAGTGAAGTATGTAAGAGAGAAGAAAAGAATAAAGAAGCAAGTGAGAAAATAGATGAGCTTGGGACGTAAGAGAAGAGAGAAGAAATAGAGTTTCTACAAAAAAAAAGGAAGTTTATAAGAAGAGAAAGTATAAATGAAAACGTGTGAAAATTTGTTGCCAAAAGTTAGAAAAGCATCTTTTTTACATTTCTATAAAGTTGTTTTTTTAAAAAACAAGAAGTGATAATAATATTCATACAAACACGTTTTAAGGACTAGTTTCTTTTTTATAAAAATTACAACAAAAATATAGGAAAAAATGGAAACAAACAGACCCTAAATAAAAAAGAGCAATTCAATCTTTTAGTTAAAAATGATTCAAAGGCTTTGTTTTGTGAAACATGATTAAGTACTAACTTGATTGGCCATAAAGTACTAGTAAAAGTTTAGAATTGATGGTGCAGTGCAACATGAGACTTGTCGGGGTATGGCTGGGAGATTACTAAGGGATGCCGTTGGAAAATAGTGTGGTGACTTCTTAACAAATATAGGCTGATGTTCACCATTAACGGTTGAGTTAAAAGGGGTGCATGACGACTTCCAATTGGCGTAGAATCTAGGGTTCTGACATGTAGTCCTTGAGACAAATTTCTTAGGGGTGATTAATATCCTATCTTCATCGACAAGTTTGTTGATAGATATTAATCTTTTGGTACAGGGCATACGGGAGCTTTTGGACCGCAGTTGGACTGTTCAGATTCAGTATGTTTATCGAGAAGGAAACCAGAGCGCTACCCAGCTGACAACCCTAGCGGCGTTCTCCAGTCCCGGCCTGCACGTACTGTCAGATATCCCAACTGCACTATGGATATGGGTCCGCCAGGAAAGCCAAGGCGTGTCCTATCACCAAGGGATGCGTTAATGTTGTAATTTCAATTATTTTTCCTTTGTAATGAAAAAAATTTTAGAATTGACGTATGGATAAATAAATAAATAAAAGAAGAAATAAATAAGAAACCAAATCAAAAGAGATTTTTAAAAATCTCAATTCCAGCGAGCCTTCTTTTAATCTGCATCGTCCTATCGATAATAAAAGAGATTGATATGAAATTTATAGAGTTATAAACTCACTTATTCTTTAAGCTAACTTTTAGAATTATTAAGATTTGTAAAATTGGTATCAAAGATAACACCACTCTTTCAAAGTCTGGTGCTATGCCTACAAGTAATGACGGGTTAGAGGCAATCCACCGGTGCTTCGGCTACGAAACATGGTAAAATATTACAGTCTAATTGCCCTATATCGATAATTAAAGAAAGTAATGTAGAGTTTATATAGGCTTATAGATTATCCGTTCTTTAAGCTATCTTTTGGATTGACTCTCTCGTCAGACCTGTAACAGTCTCTGTCTCTTTCTTTCTGCGCCTTAAGCGCCTTACATTAGCATACGATCAAACTATTGTGGTTGATTTGGAGTTGTGGCTTCTGGATTGGTTCTTGTAACTTCGTCGGTGGGAGAACCACTTGTGGTTGCTGAATTTACCACTTTTTCCTCGTGAAGACCAATAGAATTGTGTAGTCGGAAGAATCTCGGGGATCCATGTAAGAGGTATGCTTTACAACTTCATTCTCGTCCTAAGTCTCTGTCAATTTTGGGATTCCTAGATTAGGTAATGAAATGGCGAAAGAGGATATAGAGTTACTCCACACGGGCCGGTTTTTGTCTCTCCATATGGTACTCGTGTTAATTTGGTCACCTATAATAGGTAGGCAAAGATCTTAGAATATTCTTTTAAGTGGAAACTGAGCTATAACGAAATCTTTCATTGAACTTTAACTCTTGGTCACTAAGCGATTTTAGAATGAACGGGTCCATGGGGATTTTCTAACTAATTGATGGATCAAAGTAAATATCGATCTTCTTCTTACTACTACTTTGACCGGTTAGATTATTTAATTAAATGATACAGGCTCAATGAAGAACAAGCATACTTGCGTCATCATTGAGTCTTATCTTCTCTGATGTGCGTTCTTATGAACGAGTCTTTGGTTCAACTTCCTGATGGATTTGCTTTATCCTAATGGTTCGCATTTCAAACTGTCCTAATTGTTATTATGCTTTTGAATCTTTAGCATCTTTCTTAGTCAAAGAAGAATATCTTTTTTTTTTCCTTTCTTTTTTGGGGTGGTAAGGAAGGCAAATGGGTTAAATTCATAACATTTCTTACTTTTTTCTATGTCCTATTGTTTCATTTCTATCTTTACTGTCATTCTATCAAGAGATGCACTTTAGGATGCCAAAATGATCGTGTTAATATAGGGTTTTCATTGTAATTGCTATTTTACTGTCATATATAAACCTAAGGAAACTGTCTGTATTGATGCATATGCCAATAATGGTTATATGTAAGTGGATTAAGTGTATGGAGGAATATTTGCAATTCTTATTTAGAATGAAATTTTTTCTACTGCTGCTTAACTCATGTGTCTAGTTTTCAGGTTTCATTGCCTTGCATGTTGGTATCCTCATAATTTTTCACCATCCCTTTTGTGAAAATATGAAGGACAATATTGTGCCCTAATAAATAGTGGATTGAAGTTTGTGAGTGAATAAGATAACTAGCTTATTACAGATAAGTCAAAAACATCACATGGCAAAGTTGGTGTATGTTATTTCTTTTTCTAACCTGCTTTGCTGCATTGTTTCATATATTATTTGCATTAGTCATTAGATGCAGTAACAAAGATATAAAAGAAGTGGATCTGCAGATCTGAATCTTAGTTCAATTTTTTTCTTAGGAATGTTGACTTTCAATATTCATTAACGTGTTGTGGTAACTTGAGACTATAAACATGGGAAAATAACTTGTGTCAAACTCAATGAATAAGAAATTTAGATGCTCTCGGTGTACATTTTGCATTATCTTACCTATCCATTTTCGTCCAGGAATGGATAGGTTGGCAAGAATTTACATCTTTTTTGTGTTATCTGTTATATAAACTATGTTTGATGGTCATGATGCAGACCTGGAATTGCAGTTGATGATTCATCATCTAATGGAAAATTGATACATGGATCTTGAAAGCAAGAAGTTTGGAAGTGGTAAGAAGTTTTAGTTGGATACTTAAATCTTTGTTGCCTTTTTTCTCACTTCCACTTTGTTTTGATTGTGGATCTTGGATCTGCTACTCAGAGAGCATCATAGATCATTTGTTGCATCATAGTATGGAGAGAATATGGAAGAATTATTAACTAGTAGCTAAAATCAGAAAATTAGGAAATATGGCTAATATTAGGCTGCTGGAATATCAAGTTTTAGGGTTGAATTTTGGCTAAGAATGCTGAATTTACAGATTTTGTATAGCTGAAATTTAAGGTTTGATTGCTAGAAATTTAGGCTTGAGATTTCAAGGTTTAATATGGCTAGATTTTAGGCTTGAGATAGCTAGAATTTAGGTTAGGTTTGCTGGAATTTAGTGAAGAATATAAAGAATGGATGTTAGGGAACTAGGGATCACTCCTAGGGTCTAAGAATCACTCTTAGAAGACAGCATCACATCTTCTAGTTGAAAATTCAAGTTTGTAAAAAAATTCCAGATTGCTTGTTATTATTGAAGGGCTGAGTACACATATATATAGAGTTCTTAGAACCCTTATTCTAGTAGAAAAAGGTTCCTAACAAATTTAAATCTTATTCTAATAAAAATTCTACAAGTCCTAAACAACTAAGATAACATATGTAAAATAGAATAACATATTTAACTTACTACTACTTCCTATCTAATAAGAAATCCTAACATAATCTAAATTTCAACCTTTATCTTTTGTTGTCAACTCAATTTCCAATCTTATCGCACCAAGTTAAGGCTTGTGGTTGTCTCAATTTTTCTCTTTTAGTTCTTCTATATATTTTAAATTCTTTTGCATCAATTCTCCCGAACTTGTCTGGGGTCGTCCTTGACGTAGAATGTGACAAATACTATGGTTGAACTCTTGAAACTCAAAAGGGCTCTTACCAGTAGATTTATTTATAGAACTATTACATGCAAATTCTACTATAGGAAGAATTAGGTTTTAATTTTTCACATTGTCTCTAACCAAACACCTTAACAAGTCTCCCAACCTTCTACTCATTACCTTTGTCTATCCATTAGTTTGGGGATGGAAAGAAATTGAAAATTGAAGCTTAGTGTTCAATGTTCTCCTTAGAGTTCTGCAAAAATATCTAATAACCTTCATGACAAGATTAGAGACAATGGTTAAAGATAATCCATGGAGAAATACAACCTCTTTGAAGAAGAGTTTAGCTATATGGACAGCATCATAAGTCTTGGAACGTGGAATGAAATGACTCATTTTGGAAAACCTATCCACCACCACAAAAATAGTCGTAACCTCTTATAGTTTTAGGAATTCCCAAGACAAGATCCATGCTTATGTCTTTCCATGGTTCATGAGGCGTGGGCCGTGGTGTGTGTAATCCAGAATTTTGTTTCCTTCCTTTAGCTAATTGACATGTTTGAAATTGCGATATGACATGTTTGACATTGCGATGGTTTTATCTCTTCCAAAGTGTTCTACTGCTTCGCCTCCATGTGATCCCCAAATCACATACTCTCGTATAGAAGTATTAGGCAGGCAAAGTCGATTTCCTTTGAAAAGATAATCATCATGAATCACAAAAGGAAAGTATTGGTCTCTTTCTCCAGCTGTAATTTTTGAATAGCTTATTCCAAAATCTTCATTTGAAGCATATTCTCTTTTTATTTTGTCGAACCCCACGACCTTTATTGCTAAAGTGTTAAGCAAATGATTCTTCCTACTCAATGCATCTGTGGCCTTATTCTCAACTCTTGTATGATGTTTAATAACAAAGTTAAATTGCTCCATAAATTCACTCCATAATGTGTGCTTTTTGTTTAAGTTCTTTTGGGACTTGAAGTTTTTAAGAGATTCAGGATCCGAATATAGAATAAACTCCTTGTATGAGAGATAATGACGCCAATTGTAAAGCGAACGTACTACTGCATAAAATTCTTTATCATAGGTCGAATATCGTTGCTTCTCTTTACTTAATTTCTCACTTAAGTAATTGACCCTTTTGGCTCAGTATACCTCCAATTCCCACATAAGATGCATCATAAGCAAATTCAAATACCTTAGAAAAATTTGGAAGCTGTAAAATAGGAGATTTGGTCATCTTTTTGTTAACTTCTTCAAATGCTTTAGTTGTTGCCTTTGACGAAGTAAACAACCCTTTTTTCATACAATCAATAATAGGTGTCATTATGGTGTTGAAATTATGAATAAATCACCTATAGAATGTTGCTAGGTCATGGAAACTCCTTGTCTCGTGCACTTCTTTTGAAACAAGCCAATCAAGAATGGCCCTAATTTTCTCGAGATCCATCTCAACTCTACAGTAGGATGTAATAAAACCCAAAAATAAAATTGATTGCACGAAAGAACACTTCTTTAAGTTGATATAAAGTTTCTCCTGCCTAAAAAATCTCAAGACTTTTTGTAGATGTAATAGATGATCGTCTTTAGTCTTGTTTTATATTAATATATCATCAAAATATACCACCAAAAATCTACCCATAAATGGTTGAAACACTTGATACATCACTCTCATAAAAGTGCTAGGTGCATTAGAGACTCCAGATGGCATTTGGTAAAGATAGTAGGTCCAATCAACATATCTAACATGTCATCAAGACGAGGTATTGGAAATCTATACCTTATTGTGATCTTATTTATCCCCCGACAATCAATACACATTCTCCAACTTTCATCTTTTTCATGGGTCAAAATTACTGGATGCATACAGAGTAAGACTTTCTTAAATTGTGGTTAAGATACGGTATTATCACATAATATTGTGATAATCTGATTGTAATCAGATTATGTAGATTAGATAGCATTATCTTAGGGATAAACATTATCTTAGGATTATCTTCTGTATGTGTAAGATCCTCTATCCTATTCGGTATTCATATACATGTATATATGTGCTACATTCCCTAAGAAATAAGATATAGAGCAAAACAACTATTATTCACATGGTATCAGAGCCACGTGAAAGAGATAGTGAAACTGAGAAGTCAACCCTGGCAAGTCAAGAAATGGCTTCCAATCTTAAGGGATCCTCCATGGCAAATCCAAACCATACTGGAGGTCAGTCATCAATGACCTTTGGTCTTGAAGGAACTTCAGTTGTCATCGTCTCTGACAAGTTGAATGGAACGAACTATCGGGAGTGGGCTCAAGCTATGAAACTCGCCATTGGAGGACGTGGAAAGTTGAGCTTCATCATTGGAGATGGAAATGTTCTAGATTCAATGAACTCACAAGCTGCGCGACAGTGGGAGATAGACAACTCCATGGTCTCATCATGGCTTATCAACACCATGATACCATCGATCAAATATACCTTCATGTTTGTACCAACAACTCGAGAAATCTAGGAAGGGGTGTGACAATCATACTCTGATGGAGAGGATGCATCGCGAATCTACGAGATAAAAACAAAGTTGTGGTAGATGAAGCAAGGTGACAGAAAAGTTACAGAATATTGGGTCGAAATGGTAGCATTATGGTAGGAACTTGACCTTTTGTCGAATGAAAAGTGGAAGTGCAAGGAAGATGTTGTGATGTACAACTAGAAAATTGAAAAAGAAAGAGTATTTGAATTTTTGGCTAGTCTCAACAAAATATTGGATGATGTCCGTGGCAGAATCCTAAGTAGAGTTGGTAGAGAAGTTTTTCTTGAAGTTTGGAGGGAAGCTGCAAGGAGGAAAATTATGCTGAAAGAGGAGTCAAAAGAAGAACAAACTTTTTCTCCAATACCTACTAATGAAGCGTTTGCATTGATGTCCCGTGATGAATCCAGTAAGAAGGTTCAGAAGAAGTGGTGTGATCACTGCAAACAAAGTGATCACACCAAAGACATATGCTAGGACATCCATGGAAATCCTCCAGATTGAAAACCATGAAAAGGAAAAAACCGAGCCTATCAAGTATCTAGGGAAGGGGGAACAGAAAAATATGAAGTTAGTCAGAAACAACAAGCTAGTGAGATGAATATTTCACTAGGGAAATTATTGGTAATACTAAAGAATCTCCAAAATGATAGCCATCAACAAAAGATGAGTACAGTTGCCAATGCTACTATGAGAGGTAATATCATACAAGCTCTTTTATCTTCATATGGTAGGAAGAAATGGATAGTTGATTCTGGAGCATCAGACCATATGGCAACTGACTATAACCTGTTTCATTCATATTTTTCTTATGC
>JANZXP010000004.1:19802008-19841304 GCA_027576715.1 Erythroxylum flavicans | reverse complement strand
TATCTATTTACAGCCTATCTATATCTAAGTATAATCTATTTACAGCTGTTTAGTATCTCAACACTCCCCCTCAAGCTGAAGAATAGATGTCTTCCATTCCTAGCTTGTATACAAGATCATGAAAATATGAACTGTTCAGCCCCTTTGTTAAAACATCAGCTACTTGACGTTCTGATGGAACATAGGACATACACACTAACCCTTCTTCTAATTTTTCTTTAATGAAATATCTATCAATCTCAACATGCTTTGTCCTATTATGTTGCATAGGATTATGGGCAATATTGATGGCTGACTTATTGTCACAATATAGAGTTTCATAGGGCCGTCCCATTGGACTCTCAAATCATCTAGAATAATCTTCAGCTAGAGTAGTTCACACAATCCTTGAGCAATAGCCCTAAATTATGATTCTGCAGATGACCTTGCCACCGCATTCTGCTTCTCTTCTCCGCGTTACCAAATTTACTCCAAAAAACGTACAGTACCCTGTAGTTGATCTTCTATCCACTATGAAACCTACATAGTTAGCATCGGTGTAAGCTTCTAGAGCTAGAGTATTGTTTTTCTTGAACAAAATTCCTTTTCTCGGACTGCCTTTCAAGTAATGTAGCACCCTATAAGTAGCTTGAAGATGAGGCTCTCTTGGATCATGCATGAATTGACTGGTCATGCTTACCGAGTATGCTATATCTAGCCGCGTGTGAGCAAGATATATGAGTGTACTAACTAATCTTTGATACATCCTTTTATCAACAACTGGTTCTTCTTTAGCTTCTTCCAACTTGTAGTTTGGATCCATTGGTGTAGAGACTGGCTTACACCCAATCTTTCCTGTTTCTACCAACAAATCAGTCACATACTTCTGTTGAGATATAAAAATCCCTTGTGTGAAATATGCCACCTCAATACCGAGAAAGTACCTTAGTTTCCCAAGTTTTTTAATCTCAAACTCTTTTACTAGTCTTTGCTTCAATTCATGCTTCTCCTTCTCATCATTTCCAGTCACTATGATGTCATCCACATAGACTAGAAGTGCAGTAACTCCCTCTGTAGTCGAATGTTTAATGAAGAGAGTGTGCTCACCTTGGCTTTGTTTATACCCAGACTCCCTCATGACTTTTGCAAATCTCCCAAACCAAGTTCTAGGAGATTGTTTTAACCCATAAAGGGCCTTCCTTAGCTTGCAAACTTTGTTACCTGTGTCTCCTTCAAATCCTAGTGGGATGTTCATATAGATTTCTTCATCCAAGTCTTCATGGAGAAATGCATTCTTAACATCATATTGTAGGAGGCTGCCAATTAAAGTGGGCAGCTAATGAAAACAAAATTCTCACAGTTTTCATCTTTGCAACTGTAGCAAAATTCTCTTGATAATCAATACCATAGGTCTGAGTGTACCCTTTGGTCACCAATCTAGCTTTATATCTCTCAAGAGATCCATTAGCCTTATATTTGAGTGTGAAAATCCACTTATAGTCAATAATGTTTTTCTCTTTCGGTTTATCAGCAATCTCCCCTGTTCTATTCTTTTCCAATGCATTCATCTCCTCGCTCATAGCATCCCTCCATTCCCTTTTTGACAATGCCTCAGAAACGGTGTTAGGGATAGTAATGGTATTTAAACTCTCAATGAAGTTTTGGTAGGTTGGTGAGAGACGCTTAAGACAAATATAGTGAGATAGAGGATAAAGTGGTTGTTTAGTGCATTTTCTAGTTCCTTTCCTAACAGCAATAGGTTCAAAAGATTTTGTGTGTAAAGGTGAGTCAGATCTTACCATGATTTTATTTCCAGAGTCTGAGATGGATTCGTGGACCCGTGTCAATTCTGGAATGGTCTTTCTCCTTGAATACACCTAAGTAACGCTGGTTGGGACATGTGATGACATAGGTTCAATAGCAAAATTGGAGAACTCAGATGTAATTGGTTCAAAAGGCTCAGTTGTTTCAACACTACGAGTTGGAGCAGGAGAAAGGTCAAGGGTTTTAAGTTGTTCGAAGGACTCATAAGTGATATCGTCCATCATTGAAATCTCCCCCTGAAGAGAGGACTTGAAGAAAAAAGGTATATTTTCTGTGAAGATGACATCTGTAGAGATATAAAATTTCCTAGATGACGGATTGTAACACTTGTATCCCTTTTGAGTAGGTGAGTAACCGAGGAAGACAGATTTGATGGCTCGGGGGTCTAGTTTGTCTCTATGTTGGTTATGAACATCAACAAAGGCAGTGCATCCAAATACCCTAGGTGTGAGGCCATTTGAGGTTCTAAAGTGTAGGTAAAAGCTATTAAGAATTTCTATGGGGCTTTTGTTGTCTAACATACATGATGTAAGTCTATTTATCATGTATGTAGCTGTAAGAACTGCCTCTCCCCAATAGGATTTAGGGGCATTCCCTTGAAAGAGTAAGCTCAAGTGGTGTTGAGAAAGAGCCCATTTTTCCTTTCTGCTACCCCGTTTTATTTAGGTATGTTAACACATGATGAATCATGAATAATGCCCTGTGATTGAAAGGAAGGTGAAAAATTCTGGTTGAAGTAGTTTCTGGCATTGTCTATCCTAAAGCTTTTTATTTTAACCCCAAATTGGTTTTGAATCATAGCGTGGAAATTAGGTATAAAAAGGGTAATAGCATATTTTTGTTTAAGAAGAAAGAGCCATATTACTTGAGTGCAATCATCAATTAAGGATACAAACCAACAAGCCTAGAGACATTAGGTATAGTAGAGGGACCCCACATATCACTATGAATCAAATGAAAAGGATGAGCGCTTCTTTTATTGCTAATAAGAAAAGATACTCGAGTATGTTTTGCAAATTCACAAACATCACAATGAAGTTCAGAAATATCTAATCCTTGAAACAAATGAGGAAACATGACCTTTAAAACTTTAAAAGATGGATGACCTAGGCATAGATGATACAGCCAAATGGTATCTTTATTTGAGGAACTGAGGAATGGCAAAGATAGGTTGCTCCTAACTCTTTGAGGCAATTGAAGTGTGTAGAGGCCACCCCTTTCCTTAGCAAGTCCAATCCCCCTCCCCGAGACCTAATCCTGAAAAACACAGTGAGAGGGAAAGAAAGTAGCATAACATTTAAGATCATGGGAAAGTTTTTGAATAGAAAGTAGGCTAGCCGACAGTTTTGGAATATGGAGAAGAACCCTTTTTAGAATAAGGGTAGGTGTGGTGTGTATCTCTGAAACCTGCAATAGTAACTAGAGAGCCATTGGCCACTACAATGAAGGCTGCTCAAAGGACAAATCCCAGAAAAAGGAGCCCTACAGCTCTGATACCATGTGGGAAAGAATTTTTCTATTTCTCATAAATTGAATAGGAGTATACAGCCATGTATAGGACATTACAACCATGTATAGGACATTACAAGTAGGAATTTAAATCTGAAAAGTTATCTAAAGCTATCTAATGTAATCCCTTAATTTAAGGGAATTCAAACTTATCTTATCTTATCTATTTACAGCCTATCTATATCTATGTATAATCTATTTACAGCTGTTTAGTATCTCAACAATAAGCAATGCTACGAAGATTAGAGTTGCCTGATTAGTTAATTGGAAAACCAGATATCATGTAGATAAGATCTCAATTTCGTGCAGGGCAACAAAAGTCTTATAGAGATCATGCATGGCCTGAAAAGTTATAAAAATGTAAGTTAGAGGACGAAGAATATCCTGAGGACATTGTTTACCAATTTCATGATCCCTTGTCTAGCAAACATACTGAGGAGAATTGCAATATGATTCATGGTCTTGTGCTTGTAATAGCCTGTAGATGGTAGACTTGCAGAAATGAGAATTAACAGCTTGAAATTCATGCTTCATTAGATTGGGATTCTCAACTAGTCTGATGTATATCCTCAAATCGACATTGACTATATATGTGTATGGAAGTAAGAGGAAGTTGGTTGTTGTGAGATGTGTCATCGAAATCTCACTTCAGTCACTGATACTAGCCTTGTTGATGATGGGAATGATCTTTGTGAAATAGAAGAATTTTATAAAATTGATTGGCTTGCCGATTACATAACCTGGCTTTCTTCTTTGCTGAGCATAATTCTAGTTAGATGGAAAGGTGGATATAGTCAGAGGTGATTATGAAAGGAATAGGCAAGGATTGAACATGACTTTATACACTCTAGCTTCCTGGATCAAATATCTTAATGATGGCATGTATTTACACGCATCACTACAGGCTATACGAGTGAAAACATTGGATGCAGTGTATAGAGCTAAACATTTGTATGATATATCATTGTGTGTTGCTCAATTTTTGTTGAGCTTGCTTGGTTATCATGCTTAAGGGCTCAAGTAATGTTTCTTTCAAGAAGTGGGTTCAAATGAGTGTTAAATCCAACAAAGGGCCCTTGTTACAATTTTGCATCAAGCTTTTGTGTTTTCCATTTATCCTTTTCGGAATCCATTTTTTCTCGTATCTTTTGGTCATTCTCTCGTATCATCAATTGTTTATTTGGTCATTGGCTGAACCCAAAATGATGTTATAGCTCACTAGATTGGCACATTAAAGCATTGTATTCTGTCATTCTTATTATTTTAGTTTATTTTAATCACCATTATTCTCTAACCGTTGGATTTGTGCAAATTGCAACAGTTAGAGACAGCCAGTCACCACAATGTTGTCGTAAGAGCTATCTTAAAGAGGTTTAGGATTAGATTAAATGGAACGTTTAGGATTACATTAAAGGGATAGCAAGTAGACAATAATTGTGCCTCTTATAAAAGAAAGATATTGTTGTTGGAACCTTTGCCTTGTACACATACTTGATAATAAGGGGTGCTCCTTAGGCATGAATTCATAATCTTTTATCCTATCTTAATTGAACAGCTAGTTAAATTTTTGGAGTTCCATCATTTAATTGAATGGGTGTCGTGTTCTTGTTTCAGATCTCCGAGATCTGGAGCTACCCTCCACTGAATGACACTGCAGAAGCTGCTCGTCAGCTACATGAAGCTCTTGCTCAGCGTGGATTTATACTTCGGCCTTAGTATCGTTTATACCTACTCATTGTTGTAAACAAATTCTTTATTTTTGCTGTTAAATGCTAGGTTCTTCCAATGGCACACGTATAGGAATGGCAACAACAAGCATACGTTTTCTTCTCTTTTCCTTTGGGGTTACTGATGTATAAATAAAGGTTAGCTCACTAAGCGCGGCTTGTAACATAGCAAGAGTGGCAGGCATTGTTTTTGCTTTTTGGGTACTGCCGTACTGCTGACATTATGAAAAAGGTTTCGTCTTCAAAGTGGTATATGATCTTCAGACCTGCAACCAAGTCAAGTCAATGAAATTTGACAGGTTACCGATTTTTGTCTCTGATTTTGGTTTGTTTCTGTTTCCATGCCTCAAACTCAAACCACTTTTTATTTGTAACGAAATAGGCAAAGCTTATATTCCATTGGTCTTCGAAGGCTGTCTTTAAGAATTCAGAAGTGCTTGAATTGGCATAATCAATTTATGTTTGATAGTTGTAATGAATTACTTTTATAATATTTTACATATTACTTGTAATATTCGAGTGATAGTAATTTAGAGTCGTAAGGCCAATGTCCAACCTTACATTTTCTTGTGCGAAGATATAATTTTATTTTCTAAAGAAAGGGTTCACCAATAAAGGTTTATAAGTTATTTATAACTGTGATTAAGATATGATATTATCACATAATATTGTAATAATCTAATTGTAATCTGATTATATAGATTAGATAGCATTATCTTAAGGATTAATATTATTTTAGGATTAACTCCTATGTTAATATAAATTCTCTATCCTATTTGGTATTCATATACATATATGTACTACATTCCCTAAGAAATAAGATATAGAGCAAAACAACTCTTATTTATATGGTATTAGAGTCACGTGAAAGAGATAGTGAAACTAAGTCGTCAACCTCGACAAGTCAAGAAAAGGCTTCTAATCTTGAGGGATCCTCCATGGCAAATCTAAACGAGATTGGAGGTCAGTCGTCGATGACCTGTGGTTTTGAAGGAACTTCAGTTGTCATCGTCCTTGACAAATTAAACGGAACGAACTATCAAGAGTGAGCTCAAGCTATGAAACTCGCCATTGGAGGCTGTGGAAAGCTGAGCTTTATCATCGGAGATGGAAACGTTCCAGACCCAATGAACTCGTAAGTTGCACAACAGTGAGAGATAGACAACTCCATGGTCTCGTTATGGCTCATCAACCCCATGATACGGTCGATCAAACATACCTTTATGTTTATGCCAACAGCTCGAGAAACCTAGTAAGGGATGCGACAATCATACTATAATGGAGAGAATGCATCGTGAATCTACGAGATAAAAACAAAGTTGTGGCAAATGACACAAGGTGATAGAGAAGTTACAAAATATTGGGTCGAAATGGTAGCATTATGGCAGGAACTTGACCTTTTATCGGATGAAGAGTGGAGGTGCAAGAAAAATGCTATGACCAGAAAATTGAAAAAGAAAGAGTTCTTGAATTTTTGGCTTGTCTCAACAAAATATTGGATGATGTTCGTGGCAGAATCCTAAGTAGAGTTCCTCTACCAACAACTAAAGAAGTTCTTTTTTGAAGTTAGGAGGGTAGCAGCAAGGAGGAAAATTATGCTAAAAAAGGAGTCAAAAGAAGAACAAACTTTGTCTCTATTACCTACTAATGAAGCGTCTGCATTGATGTCCCGTGGTGAATCCAGTAAGAAGGGTTAGAAGAAGTGGTATGATCACTGCGATTAAAGTGGTCACATCAAAGACATATGCTAAGACATCCATGGAAAGCCTCCAAATTGGAAACCACGAAAAGGAAAAAAAATCAAGGCTATCAAGTATCTAATAAAAGGGGAACAGAAAAACCTGAAGATGGTTAGAAACAACAAGCTGGTGAGATGAATATTTCATTAGGGAAATTATTGGAAATATTAAAGAATCTCCAAAATGACAACCATCAACAGAAGACAAGTACAGTTGGCAATGCTACTATGAGAGGTAATATCATACAAGCTTTTTTATCTTCATACGGCAGGAAGAAATGGATAGTTGATTCTGGAGCGTCAGACCATATGACAGCTGACTATATAACCTATTTCATTCATATTTTCCTTATGTTGGGCAGGAAAAGGTTAAGGTAACAAATGGTGATTCTTCTTCGATTGCAGGAAAAGGAGATATCAAAGTAACAAATTCTATGAAATTAAATTCTGTTCTACATATTCTGATTCTAGACTGTAATCTCCTTTCAGTTAGTAAATTGACAAAAAAAACTAATTGTAGTGCTCATTTTTTCCTTACTCATTGTGTAATACAGGACCTGTCATTGGGGAAAATGATTGGCAGTGCTAAAGAGGTAGATGGAGTGTACTACTTTGAAAATGAAGAAAGTCATTCTACTCCTTATAGCTTGAGTAATAGTGTGATTGTCCCTAAGAATGATGAATTATTAATATGACATAAAAGGTTAGGTCATCCAAACTTCCAGTATATGTCACGATTGTTTCCAAATATTTCAATAAATAAAGATCTTTGTGTTCAATGTGATGCTTGTGAATTTGCTAAGCACCAAAGAATTTCTTTTACAAGGTCTAAATACAAACCCACAAAACCTTTTTCAGTTATCCATAGTGATCTTTAGGGCCCATTTCGTGTTACTAATAGAACCAATTCAAATTGGTTCATTATATTCATCGATGATCATACTCGTTTGTGTTGTGTGTTCCTTTGAAGGATAAATCTAAAGTCCCTATCGTGTTCATCAACTTCTATCAGATGATAAAAAATCAATTTCAAACAATATTCAAGTCCTTTATACTGACAATGGTGCTGAAAATTTTAGTCAAAATCTTCATACATTCATCCAAAAACATAGAATTGTCCACAAAAGTACTTGTATCAATAGTCCTCAACAAAATGGGATTGCTGAGTGGAAAAATAGACACCTTAAAGTAGCTAGGGCCTTGATGTTCACTAACAATGTTCCAAAATTTTTTTTGGGGGATGCTATCCTTACTGCAACCTACCTTATTAATCGAATGCCTAGTCGTGTTCTTTCTTTCAAAACACCTCTTTAGAAGTTTCAAGAAATCCATACTACCACCCATCTAGAACCTTCCTCTAAAGGTTTTCGAGTGTACAGTCTTTATTCACAGTTATTCACCCAACAAACTTGATCCAAGATCCAAAAATGTGTTTTTCTGGGTTATTCTGCTACACAAAAAGGGTATAAATGCTATCATCCTATATCAAAAAGGTTGTTTGTTAGTTGCGATGTCTCTTTTTTTGAGATAGATTCCTTCTATCCCAAGTCTTCGATTCAGGGGGAGTATTGGAGTGAGTTTGGTAATGAATCTCAGCTTGAACCTCCTTGTACATCTATTCCTAAATCTAGATTTGTTCCTAAACCTATCCTTGCGCCTATGTTCAATGCAAATCCTGATATAGAAGTAGCCATGCCTAACCGTACACTCAAATTGTACTCTTGGAAGAAGAAAACAAGTAGTACACTCCCTGTTCCTGAAGCTATAGCAATCTCTGAACCCATGCAGGTTCTTGTCGAAAAAGCTTAGAGTAGTAAGCAACAAGAAGATGATGCAGATCTAGAACTGCCAATTGCTTTGCGAAATAAATCTAGGTCATGTACCATGCACCTGATAGAAGGGTTTGTCTCTTATGATGCTCTATCGTCTCAATATAAAGCATTTATTGTTAATCTGGACAGAATTGACATCCCCAATAATATCTAAGAAGCTCTTAAAGTTCCATAATGGAGAGAAGCAGCTTTTGAAGAAGAGCAGTTAAAAAGAATGAAATGTGGGAAGAAGTTGATTTGCGAAAAGGGAAGAAACCCGTGGGGTGTAGGCGGATATTCACAATCAAATATAAGGATGATGATTCCATTGAGAGGTATAAAGCGAGATTGGTAGCAAAGGGCTATGCTCAGACCTATGGGATGGACTACAAGGAGACATTTGCACCTATGGCATACTATTAGACTATTGCTATCTGTAGCTGCAAACTTGGATTGGCCCCTTCAACAACTTGACATTAAAAATGCCTTCTTAGATGGCAAACTAAAGGAAGAAGTGTATATGAAACTTCTTCCGGGGTTTGATGAGGAAGGAGAAGGAAACAGAGTATACAGACTAAGAAAATCCCTGTATGGGCTGAAACAATCACCATGAGCTTGGTTTGAAAGATTTGCCAAAGTCCTAAACGCAGAAGGATCCACACAAGCTCAATCAAATCATACAATGTTCTTCAGAATTAAGGAAGGTAAGAAGACAATTTTGATTGTGTATGTAGATGATATTGTCTTAACTGGTGATGATGCAGAGGAAATTACGAGACTCAAATCAGCTTTGAGGAAAGAATTTGAAGTTAAAGACTTAGGAGAAATGAAGTAGCTAGATCAAAGAAAGGGATTTACATCTCACAAGGGAAGTACATTCTTGATCTATTGGAGGAAACAACAATGTTAGGATGTAAACCAAGCAACACTTCCATTGAAAGTACAAAGTTCGAAGTTGAAGAAGATAAAATGGTTAACCGTGAAGAATACCAGACACTCCTGGGAAGACTGATTTATTTGTCTCATATTAGACTAGATATTGCTTTTGTCGTGAGTGTTGTAAGTTGCTACATGCCCAAAGAGTAAGCATTTTGAGGCAGTTTATAAGATCTTACGATACTTAAAGGGTACTCCTGGGAAAGGATTATTATTCAAAAAGAGAGATCAAAGAACAATTGAAATATATACTGATTCAGATTGGGCAAGTTCAGAAGAGGATAGACGATCAACTACTGGATATTGCACTTTCGCGTGGGGAACTTTGGTCATGTGGCAAAGTAAGAAGCAAAAGGTGGTAGCCAAGAGTAGTGCAGAAGCTGAGCTAAGAGCAGTTGCAAAAGAGATTTATGAAAGTCTCTGGTTAAAAAGAGTGCTAACAAAATTGGGAATCATTTTTGAGTCACCTATAAAGCATTGTGATAACAAGGCAGCCCTAAGCATGGCACAAAATCCAGTCCACCATGAGAAAACAAAGCATGTTGAAGTTGATTGACATTTTATCAAGGAAAAAATTGAAGATGGGACTATATGTACCAACGAAGAAGCAGACATCAAATGTATTTACCAAAGGACTTCAAAAGACAAGTGTTTGAAGAATGTATCAGTAAGTTAGACATGATTGATTTCTACTATCCAACTTGAGGGGGAGTGTGGTTAAGATACGGTATTATCACATAATATTGTGATAATTAGATTGTAATCAAATTATGTAGATTAGATAGCATTATCTTAGGGATAAACATTATCCTAAGATTGTCTTATGTATTTGTATAGATCCTCTATCCTATTCGGTATTCATATACATGTATATATGTACTACATTCTCTAAGAAATAAGATATAGGGCAAAACAGCTCTTACTCACATAAATAAATCCTTTTTTTTAATTACTCCTCTACTTGTCTCTTCAACTCTTCATTCTCAATAGGATTCAAGCGATAGGTTGGAAGATTTGGTAGAGTGGATCCAAGTACCAAGTCAATAGCATAATGAATATCTCGTAGAGGAGGTAGTTCATCTAGTAGATCATCCGGTGTAAGGTCTTAAAAATTAGTTAACAATTCTACCACTTCTTTTGGTAAGATAAAGGGTGTTTCGTGTGTTGTTTCTGTTAATTCCCTTATTACCATTGCAAAAGAAATCCCTTTTTCCTTGCTAACAACTTCAAAATCTCTCTCCTTAAGAATATTAACAGGCTTTTTCTTTGCAGTTATGGTTGTCTTAGTACTTCCTCTTTGTTTTTCTACCTTGTCTACTTTCATCCATGAAATATAAACTATAAGTGTTAGCTTTTTCGAAGTGCTGCACATATCAATTGTAAAGCTACGGTCACCCAAGTAAATGTGAGATACCTTTATAGGATTGACTTTATGCCAAATAAAGTCCTCATAGATTCCTAATTTGAAAGACACCAAGCACCTTCGAGCAACTGGTATAGTGATATCATCTACTAGGCAACTTTGTAGGGATTTGGATGTTTCTCTGAGTAAATTCAATTGCTTCACCATGTTCTCTAATACTACATTCATACTACCTCCATCAATGATAACCTTGCATACTTCATCTCTGAATATGCGTCTCACTACATTAAGATTTGTAGGACTAGCTAGTTCATTACTAGAGTCTCCTTCCAACTCCTATCCAGCTTTGTTCTCACACATGTACTCATCAGATTCTTCCTCTTCTTCTCCCGTCGTATGCAAACATTTATTAGGAAATTCATAAGCAAAGTGGCCCCTCCAGTTGCATCGGAAGCATTTCTTTTCACTGCGGCCTCCTTTCGTCCCAGTCTCAGCTACAACTTTTCCTTTAAATTCAACTCCTTGAGAAGTTTTGTAGTTGTTTTGTCGTGTAGATTTTGATGCATTGGGTGTTGGTCTAGAGTTTTGCATCATTGTAGCTCTCTTCATGCCAAACTCCCTAGCTTGACTTTGAAACTTTTAGTTACTTGTCCTAAGTATTGTTCTGCTCTTAAAGCCAATTGATATGCATCTTCAACATTGTAAATCCTTTGCATTATTAGCTCCTTGCAAATTTTTTCCCTCAAGTCATTTTTGTAGTGAGATATAAGTTGTCGTTCTGGCGCCATTCCTTCACATCGGGTGGAAAGTTCATCAAATATTTCCACCCGATGTGATCTTAGAGATCTTCCTGATAATAAAATGGTAAGTATTTTTTTGATAACTTTAGCTTGGTAAGTATTTTTTTGATAACTTTAGCTTTACATCTTCCCAATCAACAATTGGTGGCCGGCCTATTTTTCAAAGTCTATCCTCTGCTAATCTCCACCAAATTTTAGCATGTCCAACTAGTTTCGTCTTTGCGAATCAAACTTTTGATCTTTTGACATGTGTTACTAATCAAAGAAACCTTCCATTGTTGTTGTTCAGTCTAAGAATAGGAGTGGATCCATCTTTCCTACAAAATCAGGGGTTTCAACACAAACTTTCTTGGTAATGTCATCGAGTTTGTTGTGTTTTTCAACTCTATCATGGCCTCTAAAGGCTCCCATTCGCTCTTCATATGCTGCTGGTTGGTTTCTTTGTCTTGGATCTCTCAATAAGCGTTGATTTCCTAACCCCTTTAGCTGTTGATTAGTGTCAACCCCTTTGTCTTGGATTTCACTTTCGTCGGTCTCACCATCAATTGTAGTTTATTGTCTGATATTGTTTTTTGGCTTAGTTCTTGGAGCACCTTGTAATTGAGGATAATTAAGGTTCAATCTTTCTATAACACTTAGAAGTATTTCATCTCGCTTTTGATCACTGAATATTTCTCTATATGCCCTTCCGCTACATGTTGCCATCATTAACCAAAACTCTGATAGCAAATTGTTGTAGGACAAATAGAAAAATCATTAATTAGTAGCTAAAAGAATAGAAAATATGGCTGATATTAGGCTGCTAGAATATCAATTTTCAAGGTTGAATTTTGGCTAAGAATATTGAATTTTTAGATTTTGCATAGCTGAAATTTTAAGGTTTGATTGCTGGAAATTTAGGCTTAGGATATTAGGGTTTAATATGGCTAGAATTCAGGTTTGAGATGGCTGAAATTTAGGTTAGGTTTGTTGGAATCTAGTGAAAAATACAAAGGATGGATAGTAGGAAACTAGGAATCACTCCTAGGGTCTAAGAATCACTCTTAGAAGAAAGCATTACATCTTTTAGTTGAAAACTCAAGTTTGTAAAAAAAATTCAGTTTGCTTGTTATTATTGAAGGGTTGAGTACACACATATATAAAGTTCTTAGAACCCTTATTCTAGTAGGAAAAGATTCCTAACAAATTTAAATCCCATTCTAATAAAAAATTTGTAAGTTCTAAATCATTAGGATAACATATGTAAAATAGAATAACATATTTAACTTATTACTACTTCCTATCTAATAAGGAATCTTAACATGATATAAATTTCAACCCTTATTTTTTGTTTTCAACTCAATTCGTAATCTTTATCCCGCCAAATTAAGGCTTGTGGTTTACTCATTTTTTCTCTTTTATTTTTTCTATATACTTTAAATTCTTTTGCATTAGAATCCTTAGTTGTTATAGGAAATTCCTTCCAATAGGTTAATTATTTTTTTTGTAGAATGTTGGTCCCATTTATGATCACAGGGTAGCTGTTGATTATATTTATCCGTGGATTAGATTATTGGTATCTAGGCGTAATTTCTTGTTCCCTAATTTATTCCTAAGCAGGATTCAGAGCCTTGATCGGCTGGACAAATTCCAAGTTTAGAGAGTCTCCAGTGATTCAACAAACACAATGGAGTGTTCTTTATGCCCCCATCTTCAGTTTAGAAATATGCTCATAATATCAGAGTTTTAATGTTCCATGTGCCTTGCAAAATTTACTGAGCAATTATAACTGTTACGTGTTATAACCGAGTATTTGAAATGAGCTACGCCAACTTTTTACTGTGTTCACTGATGAGTTGCTGTCCTCTTAAAACTTTAGGGGCAAGAGAGCTAACTGGTGCTGTTGATCTTGTAAGTCACTTCAAGTTGTTACCTCACCATGAGTTTTTCTGCAAGCACTCACTTCCTATATCTATTTCGGACTCGCATTATCTTTGCAATGTTGTGGGAAGCACTGAAATCAGAAAAGGAGAAGGAATGCAATTGGATCAAATTATTCAGAACACTTCTCAAGCTAGTAGTACGAGAATAAAGTCATTTGCCGTAGAAGTACTTAGAGAGGCCTTCCAACTGAAGGAAACAAAGCCCATAGATTTGCCACATGTAAGACAAGTTTTGCTAGGAATTTGTTCTTGATGATGTTTTTCTTTAGCTTGTCACTTTGGTTTTGAGCTAACCATTCCTTATTCAACTTTTCCCTTTAGATTGATGCATATCATGCCACCTTTGGTCTTCATTTTCTGTAGGCAGAGATGGGGACACCTACAGTTGCCGGAACTTCAAATATTGAATCCAAGGAAAAGGCAAGAAAGCACAAAAAGTGCAAGAATAGAGGTAAGGAGAAGGATAAAGAGCATAAAAAGCACAAACATTGTCATAAAGACAAGGACTGGAATAAAGACAAAGATAGGAAGAAGGATAGAAATGGGCACCATGATTCTGGTGGTGATCACTCAAAAAAACATCATGAAAAGGTTGAAAATCATTACTCTATTTGAGACATTGTTTGAGTGCATTGTAAACTTAGATAAGAGAAAAAATGGTGAAAATTTTTTCCATTTTTATTATGTAAATATTATTGCATTATTAATGTGTTGTTGATGTGGAGATTTATACTTTTTTCCCAGAAAAGGAAGCATGATGGGAATGAAGATCTAAATGACATCCACAGGTACAAAAAAAGTGAGGTAATAGAGTATGATCAGTTTTTTTTTTTGGGTGATTGTTCACTGTTTCTTACTAAATTTTTATGTTAAAAGACTTTGGAGGGCTATTATTTTACATGTGTTATGTTTATTATTTCAAGAAGTATTTTGCTTGTATATTATCTATCTTTTTATTTTTGGCAGCATAAGAACTCAAAAGTTGATGAAATTGGTGCCATACAGGTAGCAGGCTAAAATATTTGGCGTACTGTTATTGGTTGTAATCTGCAATGGGTATGTTAAAGGGTTTGGAGATTCATCACTTTTAGTTGTCAAGAGAGTTTGAGGTAAACCCCGTTTCTATTAGTAATCTTTTTGGAATTCATGGAACACTGTCATCTGAATGGAAAATTTTCATCTTTTTTTTATAGTAAATAAGGAAAGTAGGCTTCGGCTGTAAAAATTATTTTATTGCTTTCTGATGCGTCGCAGCTAACTTGATTTGTTGGGTGCATTATCAAAATTCTTGTCGGTGTTTTGAGTCTGGGTGATTATGTCTTTCTTTACCTTATGACATTCTGTACATGGATCTACCTAGAGATTGTTCTTGTCTATCTTATTTTTGTATTTGTTCTAGATCTGCTTTGTGAAGATCTGTTTGTCATCTATTGAAGCCATCTAGCGACGGTGCAGGCTTCATTTGAGGCCTTGTTGAAATTGCATAACATCCCAGGCCTAACTTACCCAGTTTCTTAGCAATTCTCAGTTATCATTCTAAACCTATAATATTTCTTAATGAATCCTCCTGTGGATTTTGATCAAATAGAGTATTGTCACCTGATATGTTATCATTGGTGCTCCTTAAATTATTTTCGATATCACTCTGACACTGTCACTGTTTTGTGTGGAGAGCAGGTTCTAAAACTGACTGAAAATGTGACGACGGTGAATTCACCTAACAAAAAGATATGTGGATGAGGTTAAGACATGCTAGAATGAACTTTGTATTATAACAATGGTCTGACATAATTACGAGTGATAGTCAAAACGTTGATACTTTTTTTTCTTCCTCAGTTTTTTGGAGCATTGGATATTTCAACTTGCACACGTTATTGTAATCATTTGTGGGTTTTAGAGTAGTGCAAGCTTAGTAGCATAATCAGTTTCAATCAGAATTTGCGGCTTTGAATGTTAAGAAGAAAGGCGTTTCAGAAGAGGGCTGTGTATATTTTAGTCATTTCCTCACCAATGCTTAACCAAAGCAATTTTAGTGTCCCAAGGGAGGAGGGCTGTGTATATTTTAGTCATTTCCTCACCAATGCTTAACCAAAGCAATTTTAGTGTCCCAAGGGCATTGTAATTTAAGGGCCAGACTCACCATAAGAATGCTTTGCTTTCTGTGGAAGAAGGATATTCTTTTGTAATGGGAACTAAGAGTCAATGATTGGAGAACTGAGGCTGTCTATATTATATTATTTGAAAGTTAAAAAAAAAAAAATGATACTCTTCGCGGAGCACAATCCATATAGTGTTCCACTTTTTTTTCTTTCATGTTAAAGCAAATGTAGAATATGGGTCGGAATTAGTTTGAGCGAAGTTCCTGGAGGAGCGACGCCTAAGCTAAGTTTGAAACGGTTCAATTTCTTGAAGCTTATAACAAGTAGCTGGGCGGACAAGGACAACATGGAAGTTTCAGTGATCGAAAGCTGTCATTGAGGTTGCAGTCTAAGAAAAATCATGGTAGGAACAATTGGAAGTTTAGATTTTATTATTTATTTACACCTTTTCTCTTTCTAGCGAATAAGTAACCAAAAAAGACGTTTGTAATTTCCCCAAAACTTAAATCACGTAGGTGATGGGTAGTTTTAAGAATCGGAATTTCTTAGAATAATTTTATTCATTGATGTGCCTGTGATCCAGAGGGATCCAAAAGCATGCACCTGGTTGTGACACCGACACCAAGGACTTCCATGATTGTGATTAATAAACGGTCAAGAAATCATATGATGCAATGGAACAAATGGTTGAATAGAGACCTGGCTTTGATCCCATCCATATAATCAATTGTTTCCTTTCTAGTTCTCCATTTATAGCTTATCAAGAGCTTTTTTTTTACCACATTCTTATTCTCTTAGTTCATATAAGAGCAAGGGCAGGAAGGGCCCACGCTCATGGGAGCCCACTAATTGCAAGCTAATTCGTAACACAGAAACCTTCCACTTAAGCTAATAAGCAAGCAAGGAAGGGGTCTTTCTTTAAAGATATAAAAATAATTTATTCAGGGAGCAAACATCATTCTTATTTTGATTAAAAAAAAAAGACAACTTGATCCGTTAAAATACAATTGAAGATTTCTTTTTGAGAGGAAAGACAATAGCGAAAGTGAGCATTTTGAAATAAAATTATTCCTGCTAGATTTTGAAATTCACATTTTTCTAATTGACATTTAGTAAGAGAAGACTTTAAATTCAACAAATTTTGCCTTGGTCTTGCCTCGATCAACACCATTCCCATCTAGGTAAGAAATGCATCTCATTCGCTCTCTTAATTCTCAATTTGTTTTTATTTTTTTAAAATTTTGGATTTTCTTAGTAGTTTTTTTATGTTAAGATTAGGTAAAATTTGAAATTTGATTATGAGTATGATAACTTTTTCAATTTAGGTAGAATTTTCTATTTTTCAGGCAAAACTCAAATTAAAATTTGGTTATAATTTATTCATATTTTATTTTCTTGTTCAATTGCAATTTGCCATTGAAGAAGGAAATAAGGGATAAAAGCTATTAACTATGATATCTACAAAATGAAAGAGAGATAAGCTACTCGAATAAATTTCAATTAGAATTGAAATTATACTTAGAATTGCAATTAATAATATCATCCATAATCCAATCGACAAATATCAACTTACCAGGAATTTATCTGCATGACTTATCTCTCTTTCATTTTGCAAATATCATAATTAATAGTTTTTATCCCTTATTTCTTTCTTCAATTGCAATTTTTCTCTCTTTCATTTATTAAGTTATAATTAGCATTTTTTGATTTAATAGTTCGATTGATTTTGTATGTATAAATTTAATTTTGTAGATTATTAATGAAATATAGTTTCAATGTTTCTATAATGTGGATTTTGTTGATAATATTTATTCTCTTTGGTAAAAAGTAAATCACTATTAGTTTTCTATATTTTAGAATTACTTGAAAATTGAAAATAGATTATGAGTATGATAGCTTTTATCATAAAAGTTTGCTATTTGTTTTTATATTTTTAATACATAATATTAAATTTTAATTTTTTTTCCTTTGTTGCAGATATATTATTGCATTCATGTATTTTTGTGATATATGGCTGAGCTATTGTTGTTCTATTATGCTTGCCTAGCTCTTCCAGTTCTATGCATGTGTTTTTGTTCTTTTTCTAGTCCAGTTGTGTTATAGTTGTTTAATATGATATTGTTTAAAATGAATTTGTCTAGAAGTGAAAAAAAGAAAAAAAAAAGGGAACGAGTAGAAAAGTAAATAGAATCCCAAAAAAGAGCTATCGATAAATTTATTTAAGTGATGAGTTGATATTCATGAGGATACTAGTAATTTATGTAAAGCATAATCTGTACCAAATGCATCCAATTTGGAAAATTTAAGAGTAGATGAATAATTAATCCCTATATTAGATCTTTATGATCCAAAAAATAAGGATAATTTTGACAATAAAATAAGAGACATTTTAGTTGAAAAAAGATTTGTAAAAAAATAAATATTATGTTTTTTTAGACAATACATATTTGCATATTGTTGATTAATTGGAGTTTTTCTTTTTACTTTGTCTCAAGCATATAAAACATTAGGAATTCCTCTCTTTTTTTTAATGCTAACATATCTAAGATCGTGGCATATTGAGTCACGGTACAAAAATACATATTTTTTTAAATAGTGGATAAACATTATTATTGTAATTATAGATCGTAAATGACCTAGATAATTAACATAATCGCAATAATCCCACATTCTTTGTAAGGTTAATTATTATGGTGCAAGAGAAAATTCAAACTTTTCTTTTCCCCCTTTTTTTAATCTTCTTTCATGAGGTATTCGTATTCTACAAAGATGTTATTTGCTAAAAACAAAGAACAGTCCATGTCAGTAATAGATTTGAGCCATTAATTGGACACGTTGTAAAAGAAACAATAAAAAGATCATGACAATGTTGGAATTATCCAATTGGGTTGCAACCTTTATTTGTTTTGCTTTTTTTTTAATTTTTAACTGTCCCTTCTTAGCCACTAGGAAGGACATCCTAAATCTAGCTTTACTTTTTTTAATTATGGAATCTTGCTTTTTAAAGTGTTTCTTTTTTGAATTTTGGTGTTGTTAAAAGTTTTTTCAATTCTAAACGAACGAGTAGAAAGTTAAGGATGTTTTAAATCCCTAAGTACAAGACTGCTAAATTAAGATCAAACCCTTAGATTGTAGAAAAAGTTATAAGAAGCCAACGAAAGCAACCAAAGCAAGCATTTATTATTATGCTCATTGGAAGATAGCCTAGTGGGTCTTGTAACTAGCAAGTTTTTAATGGAAATGATAAAAAATATCAAAATGTTAAAACTTTACCGAATCAAATAATCTAAATTAGGTAAATGTGAGAAACAACTAAGCACCCATTACGCGTATAAATATGTATACAAATACCTCAGTTAAACGCAACTTGTTTGCATAACAAAGCAATTAAAGTGCCATCTTTGTCTTGCAAGAATCACTACTTTCTCTCAATTTTTTATGATCGAGCCCATAAAAGGGATAGAGATAGAAAGAGATAGGGTTGGCTCAGGTGGCATCCAAGGATTGAAAGAAAGTTGGGCGTCGGGCAAGCCTGGTCTTGGTAGGACCTAACTAACTTTAAGAACAAAATGATGTTGTTTTGCTTTAGAAGCAAATAATGAAGTTTTAAGCGATAAACATTCATTGTGAGATGAAGCAAAATGATGTTTACACTTTTGTTTCTTATAATATAAAACAATTTCGTTCTCCTTTATGTTTATTTCTCTTCTTCTTCATCTTCACCTCTGTCACTTCTCTCTCTACTCTCTCTCTCTCTCTCTCTCTCACACACACACACATCGTTGTCTGAAGCCCTGAGCTCTCACTGTCAATCACCACCCCTTTATCATGCCAGTCACTAGTCGTCACCTATCCCACCCCTTCCCCCTCCAGTCGTAGCCGCCCGACCTTTCTCCTTGTCTTGCCTCTAACTGTCCCTTTGCATCACCGCCCCACTTCCTTACTTCATAGCTACCTCGCTACAATGTTTTTGGGATTATCTTTACCAACCTCCCATTACCAAGGTAAAACACATGCAATGTTTTATGAAATACTAGAATTTCTGGGATTATTGTCATCAGTAACGTGTTTTTACAAACTTACATAGCCATATACACTTATGTGTTTGGTGGATGTGTGTTTCAAGGACTTGCATAGTCATATACACGCCCTGTATATGTCCGTGCAGGTCACTAAATGTTTTTGCAGACTTACACGATCATATGCACGCTGCAAAATTCACAGTGCCTTACACCGTCACATACACACCCATGTAAATGATCGTGTAAGTTCGTAAAAATATATATATGCCCTATTGTGTTTGTGACGCAGTCATAATAACTTACACGGTCACATACAGGCCTATGTAAGTAACTGATTATGATTGTGAATTACATAGAAATTTATATGTTGATGGTTTCAAATGGATGAACATATTCCTTCAGTAGAGACCTGTAATCTAGTACAAAAGATAGAAGTGGAAACTTCAAATCTCGTACCAAGTGAAGATAAAATTCCAACTTGAAGTCAATTGAAAAGTAAAGTTTAGAATCACTTCAATAAAACTAGATCGATGGAGGGAGTAGAAAAAAGTCAAATGTATATATTGTCAGAAGATGTTGACTAGGATTCAAATAGTTTAACCTCTCATTTAAAGAGACACGTGGTTTCGTGTAGTAGAAAAAAGATGGTATTAGAAAGTCAAACATTTTTTTACCCTTGACCTTATGAGATGGAAGAATGAAAAGACTACAACATCTTATGATAGCAACAAATCAAGGTTTTGACTACAACATCTTATGATAGCAACAAATCAAGGTTTTTTATAGCTTCTATAGTAATTGTTAATGAACATCCACTATCTATGGTTGATACTAAAATTTTTAGGATGTTTTGCATCTCACTATAACTGACCTTCAAAGTTCCAAGTCAAAATACATTGAATAAGGACATTTTGAAGATTTATGAGGATAAGAAGAAATAAATTTTAAGAACATTGTCAAGTATTGAATGACATATTGCTATTACAGACATGTGGATAGTTGATAACCAAAAGAACGGTTATATGACGATGATAACACATTATATTGACAATGACTGGACTCTATGCAACAAACTTTTGAGGTAATTTATATTGTTTAGTATTGTTATTATTTACATTTTCATTATGTTTATGATTGATGTTGGTAATATTTATACATGATAGGTTTATTTATCTGCCAGTAACATATACAAGTGAAAGTTTAGCAACTGTGTTGGGAAATTGTTTAGTAGATTTTAATATCGAGACCAAATTATCTACCATAATAGTAAAAAATTATAGCATAAATGTGCTATGATTGAAAAGTTGAAAAGAAGATACAGATTGGGAGTTTCTTGGTTGGTGGAAGGTTATTCCATATGCATTATTTTGTGCATATTTTGAATTTAATTATGAAGGATGGATTAAATATCATAAACGAAGCAATAGATTCGATTCAAATTATAATGTGACTAAATTGTTCTTAGGACCAAAATATCTAACTTCGCACCGTTGCTTTAGCACTATGTGTGAGATAAAAAAAGTTTTATCTGATTGGATGTTTGATTCCAATAAGGTTATTTAGGTTATGAAAAAGCAGATTGTGGAGAAGTTGAATTCTTATTGGTATATGGTCGGACATATTGTTACAGTTTTATCTATGCTGGATCCGAGATATAAGATGGAGGGGATTAATTTTATATATAATATGTTGTATGGTGGTTGACCTCAAGAGCATGTAGATGTCACAAAACAATTATGGTATGACTTTTTTAATGATTATCAACCTAGAATGGACAAAATTCATGATCAGGATCGTAGTAGTTTAGGTTGTTCAACTCTAGCTTCAGTTTCGAGCTCATCTTTTATAAGCAGTTTGTTACTTCACTAACAAAATTTATGAAAAAAAAAGGGATAAGACTTTATTCAATATGATGAAGTTAGATAAATATTTGATGCAAGTTTATGTGGCCAAAGTTAAAGGTGTGCAGTTTCATGTATTATTATGGTGGAAGAGTTGTGGAAATAATGTTTCCGATCATGTAAGCGATTGCATGAGCCGTATTAGTAATTCCATCATCCACAATTACTTCAGAGTCTACTTTTAACACTAGTGGTCAGGTTATTAGTGCTTATTATGCTTGACTTTATCCGTGTACCATGAAAGCCTTTACAAGTGCCCAAAGTTGATTAGATGATGAAGATATTGAAGGTAAATTCTTTTCTTTTGGATATATCAATTTTTCTTTTTTTAATATTATCTTACCTTGTATTTTTTTTAATTTGTATATTAATACAGCCACAATTACTAATGTGGAGGTGACTAGTAATACTTATTAATCAAGTAAACAATATTTTGATAAAATATTCAAAGTTGATGGTATATTTAATTATTTATTAATTATTACCATGTCTTTAATATTTCTTTAATTTTAATATTATATTACTAAATATAATGTTTCTACATATAGAAAAAGTGATGCAAACTATTGATGATCTTGACTATAATGATTAGTTACTCTCTCAGTCTACCTAGTCTTTACTCTCTCTAGTCTCCAGTCTCAAATCTCCATCATAATTTTATCTTGATTTTTAGTAATTAGATCATTTAGAAAATTTAGATAATCATTTTGTAAATTTTGTAACTTTAATTAATTAAATTGATCACTTTAATTATAATACTTTTCTTTCAATTTCTATAATCATATCCTCCTTTATTAATCAATTTGGTTTCATCTTATTCATTTGATCAATATATGTAAGTTTTATATATTCATTCATTATATAATCTCAATTTTTAATAATAATTTGAAAATTGTAAATATAATCAATTAATTTGACCACTTTAATTATAATCTTTTTTCTTTCATTTCCTATAATCCTATCCTTCTTCATTAATGAATTTGATTTCAACTTATTCATTTGATCAAAATATGTATGTTTTATATATTCATTCATTATGAAATCTTAATTTTTGTTAATCAATTGAAATTCGTAACTTCAATTAATTGAATTGAGTACTTTAATTATAATTTTTTCTTTCATTTCCTATAATCATACTCTTCTTCATTAATAAATTTGGATTCATCTTATTCATTTTTTTAATATATGTAAATTTTATATATTCATTCATTATAAAATCTCAATTTTTATTAAGCAATGGAAATTTGTAACTCTAATTAATTGAATTAATCACTTTAATTATAATCTTTTTCTTTCATTTCCTATAATCCTACCCTCCTAATTTGACCAATATATGTACTTTTTTATATTCATTCATTATAAAATATCAATTTTTATTAATCAATTAAAATTCGCAACTTCAATTAATTGAATCGATCACTTTAGTTATAATTTTTTTCTTTTATTTCCCATAATTGTATCCTCCTTTATTAATAAAATTTGTTTCATCTTATTCGTTATAGCAATTTATATATGTTTTAAAGAGTTCATGTACCACCCCTCTCTCTAACTCCCATTATCTCTGACTTCTCTTTATAGACTTTTATGATAATATCCTCAGTTTTTTCCTTTTCTGGAATCTTTTTCTCACATCTGGCTTGTTTCCTCTTTGGTCTAGATGCCAATCTCCTAGTTGCTAAGGTTTCAACCTCCATAGAAGGCCTTCGTAAGGCCTCGACCATTTCGAAGTAATATGGAGATTCTTCCACTTCCAAAATTACACCTCTGGAAGAATTTACTATATTGTCCAAAGATAACTTACATTCTAAGTCTGGAGGAAAAGTAAGTCATGCCAAATCTGATGTAAATGCTCGAGTTGAGGAGAATGCAAATAACTCTCAACCATTAGGAGCTTGGAAGAGCAAATTTAACTCTCTGTAAAACAAAGGCTTACTGAAGCACTACCAAAATGTCATAAAAGAGGGGGTTATTTTTCCTCCTATCGAATTGCTTAGGGATAAAGTCAATGCTTGATCCAATGCCTTAATCGACTTTTTTGGAACAAGAGGCCAACTTTTCTAATGGCAAATGATTGGGCTAGAGCAAGGTGGGGAAAAAAAGGGTTTAGAAAAAAATAATATTAAGAGAAGATGGAATAAATTTGTTTAAATTCTTTGTTAAAAACTATCTTAATGAAATAATTGAGCAAGGGCTATGACACATTGGGGGCCAACCAATGTTCACTCGAAAATGGAAGCCTAGGATTAAGATAGATAGAGGAAACATTGACACCATCCTTATATGGGTGCAATTTCATAACTTGCCAATGGAATTTTAGACCATTGAAGGGTTGAGCTACTTTGCTAGTTCTTTGGGAAAACCTATTTGCATGGATTTTTAAACTACTTATATAGATAGAATCTGTTATACCAAATTTTGTATTGAAATTAAGAAAAAATTGATGCTGCTAAATAGTTTTCCTATAATGAAATTACGAGAAGATGGTGAATTAGAGAAGATTGATATTCCTTTAACTTACCCCTGGAAGCCTAATAATGATAGTAAGAAATGGATACCGCAGGCATATGATTAAGACTAGATGACATGATGAAATCATGGGGATTGAGTTGCCAAACTCACCAAAACACAAAACTAATGCCAATCTGGCTGAGGTTGAATTAACCAAAGAAAATTCAGATGAAAATGACATGCAAGTGGACTCACACAACCTAATGGAGACTGGGAAAACAACTGAGAATGTAAAGGATAGGATGGTACATAATCCAGAAACACCTAATGAAAATGAATCGTAACCAGTGAAATCTGGTGTGAATGAAGAGTTTACAAATCAAGCTTCAATCTTTAGAATAAGATTTTCCAAGAGAAAGTGTAAGAATAAAACTAAAAGGGAATTTCCTATAGATGGCAGTCCTATTATGGAACACTGGAGGGCTTATTTACCTTTCAAAAGGTCAATGGTAAGGAGGTTGTACAAGACAATAAGCCATGCATAGTTGACCTGCTGGAAACCAAAATAAAAACACCTCTCTTACATGTTGGCCTTAACTTTTAGGTGTTGAATGTAAATTAATTTCTAACCACCAATCACATTACAATGGAAGAATATTATTTTTTTACAATTTAGACAGAATTTGAGTACAAGTTGTAAGTGAAAGTGATCAATCTATACATCTGAAGTGTCAGATGGGAGGTAAGATTCCAAACTTTAAATTAACTCTCATATATGCATCCAATTTTTGTTTTCAAAGAAACAAATTATGGCTGGACTTGTAAAATATACAAACTGGAATTCAAAATCCTTAGTTAGTAGATGTTGATTTCAACTACTCGTTAACTTTCCAAGAGGTTGAAGGCTGTAGGAAATTCTCTATAGGCACTAGCATGGAGTTATCCAATCTATTCAGCAAGGTGAGCCTTGTGGATCTTGATAGGTGTAGACTATATTATGTTTTATAGGTGTTTAAGTGTGTTTTTAAGTATTTATTAGATGATTATTATAGGCTAAGAATTGTGTTATTGTTAGTGTTTGTATATATCATATTTGTTTTGTTTATAACAAGAATTGGATCTTAATTTTATGTTTCAAGAGCTGTTTGATGTGTTTGTGAATGTATGGAAATAGGAATGTGAAGAAAAGGTAAGTTCTTGGTATCTGGAGGCTAGTCACAATCATCCACAAAGAGCACAATCGTGACAAGCATAAGAGATAGCAATTCTAGTAAGGTTAAACTTTTCTAGCTCACGCGTTTTTTTTTTGGTCTTTTTACATTTTACGGCTATTTTGGAACCAAATTTAGTGGGGAAACCCTTGAAAGAACCATAAAAGCTTTAAGAACTATTTAAAAACAAGAAAACACAAAAAAAAACAAAAAAATGCTGCAGCCATTCATCAAAGTGAATCAAAGTAGAGAGATCAAGAAAAACATCAGGAAATTCTAGCATTCTAGATCAAGGCGTCAAACGGTTTTTTCTCTTTTACTTTTAGTTTCTTTCATTATCCTTGATATGCAATTGGATTTCTAAGATGTTTATCATGTCTATGGAGTTCTAAACTCATATTAGGAATTATTATGGAACTATTTTGTAACTTTATTCATTGTTGAAGTCAATATATTTTTGGATGTTTGAAATAATTGTCCATGCATAAACTTAACAACAAATCGAGAGATTGAGTTAAAAGTAATCAGTGTTAGATTGTACAATGAAAGTTTGCATTTAATAGACCCACAATTATCAAATTAACGATCAGAAAAAGAGAGGTATTGGTTGTAAAATTGATTAAATAATAGATTGCTTCATATCTAATTGAATAAGTTAGGGATAGTTTTGTGAATCTAAAGATTGCATATCTAGAAATTTTGAATCCAATTAGTGCTAATTGAGTAAATTTTGAGAGAGAATAATCAATACCTTAAGAAATCTAAAATCAAACATATAAATTGAATTAACAATAGTAAAGGCACAAAATAAGGAAAGAATAGTCGATAAATATTCAATCTTAATTTTTATTGGAAGCTCACTTATTATTTGATTACTTTCTTTGTTTTATTTATTTTTTAAAATTTCTTTTATTTAAATTTAATTCAATTCAATTTCTAAATTCATTAGACAAAGTTACATTCAAATTGTTAGCTATTACATAATCCTCGTAGGAGTGATAACCTCTTATACTACAAGATATAATCTGTATACCTGTTGGTATCGAGAGTTTTATTATTAGATACAAAACTTGCTCAACAGTTCTTAACCCAAATGATAGTAACTTTACTTAGTCCAACAAACAATAAGGCAACATGCTCATTTGGAAAAAGCTTGATAGATCTCTGATAGATCTTTTATCAATCCATCTTGGTTAAACCTTTTCCCCCAATCTTATGTTCATTTTGGTTAGAATTTGTTCTCTAATCACTCATATATGCTTATACAAAATATGGAGGAACCAAGTAAAGGTGGAGCTCCATTTAAATTTTTGAATAGGATCACACATATGAATGGATTCAAAAGAACTAACTTGAAAATGCTATAATTAGGATGTGTAAGGCTATAAATCCTTTCAGTTAATGCTAAAACTGAAGTTAACTAAGGCAGCACTCAAGACTTTTCTTAAAGACAAATCCAAAAGCATCATAATCATTAAACAAAAATTGCAAGAAATTCAGGAGGCTTGCTACACATATCCTCATAACACTGATTCTAGATTAGTCGAAATTTAAAGACTAAAGGAGTATCAGGAGGTTTTAACATTGCTCAATTCAATCCTCAGACAAATAGCTAGAATAAATTCGCTCAAAGAATAGGAATCCAATTCTAAATTTTTCTGTTCTTCTTTACTCTTCAAAAGAAACATTAACAAAATTTTGCACAGGAGGGGTATCACTTAAACTAAACATTAACAAACTGGGTTGCAAGTACTGATTAGAAATTTTTCATTGAATTAACAGGATCAAAAATGTATTCGAGTGCCGCTTAGTCATGGACTGAAAGATTCTTTAGTTTATCCTTTCTGAACTCATGATGTTCAAAGAGTGTTAGTCAGTCTATATCCATTAAAGGCGTCAGTACCTGATAATTTTTCAGCCTAATTCTTTCAAAATACATGGAAGGTTACAGGTAGACTTTTTACTGAAGTCGTCTTGGGGTTTTTCACATCATCCAAGACGTTGAAAGAGACGAATAAAACATACATTTATCTAGTCCCAAAGAAGCAAAATCCCCTACAATAACTAATTTCAAACACATTTCTTACTATAACTTAGTCTACAAAGTAATTGCCAAGCTTCTAGTTGAAAGGTTGAAAATGATTCTAACTGAAAACATAAATTTTGCACAAAGGTCCTTTTTACTTGAAAGAAATATAGGTGATAATATCTTACTTTTGTAATAGATGCTAAAGGAGTACAGTTCAAGAAAAAGAATCAAAATTTGATTGCTGAAAATTGATTTTTACAAAACTTATGATGTAGTTAGTTGGAGTTTTATAAAGATTTGTCTTGAAGCAATGGATCTTCTCCAAGCATTTATGAACTGGATCATGATTTGCATCCAAACTTCCTCTCTCAATGTGTTAATCAATAGAATACCTTCTTAACCTTTCAACAATACTAACAGAATTAGACAAAGGGATCCCTTATCCCCTTATCTTTTCACTTTAGCAATGGAAGGATTGTCTAGAATGCTTGTTAAATTTAGTGCCTGCAATGGAAGATTTCAATTCTACCATAAATGTTAAGAAATCAACCTAACAAATTTGATCTATGCAGATGACTTCATGCTCCTCAGTGATGCAGATCCTCATTCCATCAAAACTCTGTTACATATTCTGTAAACATTCACTAATTGTTATGGACTGAAGATCAATGGAGATAAGAGTCAGCTATATATCTCATTAAATGTAATAAATCAGATAGAGATTAAACACATTACAGGACATAATTTACACTCTCCACCATTCAAATATCTTAGAGTGCCTATTACCACAACAAAGCCCAAATTCTCATATTGCATTCCTCTTATAGAGAAGATCATAACTAGGATTAATGCTTGGCGAAACAAGTTTCTCTCATATGCAGCTAGACACACTCTTATTAACTCAGTCTTTAATAGCCTCCATATTCATTGGTCAACTCATATGGTTCCTCCAAAAAAATTGATTAAAGAAATTGACATAATTGTGAAAATGTTTCTCTAGATTAGGAAAACAGAAAATGCCACAAGTACAAAAGTTAATTGGATTGAAATCATAATTCCAAATAGGCAAGTTGGGCTAAGGATCATTTTGTTAAGTCAAGAGGACTTCACGATTATTAATTTTGGTGAATCAAATAATAATATTATTAGAAATAAATGAACTATTTTGATAAGTGTGTTAAGTGTGCAGAAGGAAACAAAAGAAGTGAAAACAGAGAAGAATCGCAAAACACAGAAGAAGCAAAAAACACAGAAGAAGGGGAAAACAAAAAAGAAATGAAAACACAAAAGAAGCGAAAAACACACAAGAAGTGCAAAATACAGAAGAAGCGGAAAACATAGAAGAAGTGGAGAACACAGAAGAAGTGGAGAACACAGAAGAAGTGGAGAACTCAAAAGAAGCGAAGAACATAGAAGAACTGAAAACACAGAAGAAGTGAAAAACACAGAAGAAGAAGAAAACACAAACGATACAAAGATGAAGATACACTAGTACGTCGAACAGTTAGTTAGTTGGAATTAGTTACAGAACTCAACTGAATAATAGGTTCTACAAGAATTAATAAGTAATTATCAAGAATCAAGAAGCAGTTATCAAGAATCAAGAAGTAGTTAGAGACGAAGGCTATATATACTATTCGTAGTCGAAGATTGAACGACCTTTAAATCTTTTAATCTTTTGTTAGAGACTTAGGCTATATATACTAGTCGTAGTCGAAGACTGAACAATCTTTTGATCTTAGAGCGTTCAAGTGATTACTTACAAAGAAAAATTTTGTATTCAAAAGTGCGATACTAGAGAGCAAACTCTACTGTGACAAAAAACTCACAATATCTTTCTAGTGAGAGAAAGAAAAGGCTAAGAGCATGGAGAGACTAAGATAGTAGAAAGAATACTTTATGTAAGAGACTTGAAGAGGCTCTGGAAAGGAAGAAAGAATACTTGTAAAATTGTCGAAGTGTAGTAAAATCTCAAACGAACTCTGAGGACTGGATGTAGCCCATGGTTTGGGGTGAACCAGTATAAAAATCGCAGTGTCTATCTTCTAACCTTTCACTTTATACTATTTTGTTTTTAGACAAGTATATAGAAGTTATTTGCGATTTAACTACGTAACTATTTTTGTATAACTTTTGTGGTGTTCTTTTAACAATTGGAAAAGTTCATAACAAGATATATTAAAGTTTTTGTATTCACGAAAAGAATACACAATTTAACCCCCCTTCTTGTGTCTATCGTATATTGTATGTAATTCTATATTAACGTATGATTTACTTCACATTCCCATTTCAATAATGCAGAAGTTGCTTTTAAGTAAAAGAATCTAAAGATTGTACACTGATAAAAAGGCCATTTGGATAAGATAGATGCATGAGTATCAACTTAAAAATCTAAATTTTTGGCAAATTACAATTTCAAGAGACTACTTCTAGACTTTTAACCAATTGTTGAATGTGAGAAACTTGATATATCTTTGGACCAAGCATAAGTTGGGAAATAGGGTCAACTTTGCCAATTCTCTAAAACGATATGGAACTGAATATTACAATTGCTAGCATTTAAAAATCACTCATATGAATGGGATGATAATTTAAATTGGTTTTTCAATTTCACTAAATCAGGGAAGCAAAATGGGAATTTGCTAAAAACAACTTTCACCACTATAATTTACTCTATTTGGAAGGAGAGGAATAATAGGATATACAAAGGAGTTGAAGTAAACAAGCATCAGTAGGTAAATCAAATACTGAATTGGGTCAAAGCCATCTTGACTACCAAGAACATGCAAAACTTACTCTCCCATATGATGAGGAATAGATGGAATTTATAACCAAATTTATTAAATGGTCTATTTTTCACATACAATTGATATGACTGTTTTTGTAAATCCAATCCTGTTGTAAGCTATTAGCTAAACAGTAAAAGGATTCTCATTGTAATGTTAAACTAGCTTTTACTACAGTTAATATAATTTTATTCATTTTCTAAAAATATATATGCATGTTTTACATATTCATTTATTATAAAATCTCAATTTTTATTAATTAATTAAAATTCGTAAATTTAATTAATTGAATTGATCAGTTTAATTATAATATTTCTTATATATAAAAAAGTAATATATATATAAATAAGATGAATTGATTGATGAAGGAGGATATGATCATAGGAAATAAAAGAAATATTGAGATTTCATAATAATTTTAATTAACTTATATGCATCATATTAGTCATGGGTGTCTGATTGCTAAACCTTCCAAAACGTTTTTGAATAATTTTAAAATTAAAAAATTAAGAAAAGTGTCAATGCAAAGGAGTAATAACTTTAACGCATAATTGAACCAGAAGATTGGTCCTTGAAACATAAATGACATCACGTGTCACTGCTATTTAGTCCCCCATTTATGAATTCTAATTCCCTTTTCTTTTGGATGGAGCGGCAACTCAGTAATAATTTGTGAATAAAACTAGTTTTATATGGTAAATGGCATAGTTACGATAATACTTACTTTTTTAATGAAATTAATATACATTTTAATACACCAAATTCCTAACTAAAAAAAGTAAAAGACAACATATGATCATCCCATCTATTCAAATTTCATATGCATTTCATACACCTATTACAATTTTAACCTTAATAAAATGTATACCTATCTAAAACTATTCTGCTAAATCCTTAAATCCTAATGATTACCTTTATGATCATTTCCCCCTTTGATGAGTTAGAAGTCATATCATAAGGATAAATAAATAAATAAATACAAGATAACCAAAAACATCTCATGTCATTTAAGTTGGCAAATAGCCAAAAGATAATGTAATGAAAAGTGTAATGTCCTGTCAAAAGAAGTGGGTAATTATTTTGTGTCTATATTTGTTCATATTTATAAACCCATATTTAGTATATTTTGATTAATATTTTTATTTTTATTGTATATTTGTTACTTAATTCACTCTAATTGCATTTACAAGTTATAATTATCTTCATGGACTAAAAGGAGAAGAATTCAGATAAAAACACGACATAAAAAGAAGTTTTGAAGCAATTAAGGGATACAAGGTTGTGTATAGGACTGTGTACATCTCTTAAGCCATGTAGAATCATGAAATCTGAGTATTTTGAAGTATACATAGTCTAGTACAGGCCTATGTATCAGATTATGTATCTCCCAAAAATCCTAAAATTTACTATAAAAAGACATGAATGGGGGTAGATTAAAGGAAGCAAACTTTTATAGGTAATTTAAGACACAAAGATCATTCAGAATAGGTCATATTGATCTAGAGACATTGCAAACAAGAAGAAATCATCAACAGGCCAATATAATGCGTTGTCAAACCTTTATCTTGCAATAACATTTGATAGAAAAAAAGGAGATTTATAATTTTAAACTATTTGTTTTCTATTCACTTTTCTTTCTGCTTGTGTTTGATTTCATTTTCTATCATGTGTAACTAAACATCTTTAGTGTCTAAGTGAGATGAACCCTATTTTGTGATATAACATGTTTTGATTCTTTTATTTAATGCAATTGTTTTTATTGATCTATTGTGATTTAATTATATGTTTAATATATGTTCTAATAAATCTAGAATATTAGTACATAATTTGATTTCATAACATAGAGAATGAGAAATCATGTGCATGAATAAATCTATCGTAATTCAAAGGTGATGATTGCAAACTTAGAGATAGGTCGACACAAATCTTCTAGATTATGGTCAAACCTAATAACAAAATTCACAAATGAATAAAGCAATCTTAGAAACTTTAACTTGAGTAATTTGGTTGATAAACCTACGATTAGTTGTTAGTAGTCTCAAGTGAGTTACGATAGGAATATCCATGGTCTAATATTTAATAAAATAATTGCATAATAAAAGGTTAATAGTCTAATGGTTTAAGGGAGATTCATAACCTAGGCACTCATTATTGATATTGATTATTTTGAAATGATTTCTTTATTCTTTGCTCAAATTTGTTTCCTATTTATTTTAATTTTTTAAGTTTTATTTTCTTTATTAAAAACCAAAATCAAATTCGTAGACTAGATAATAGGGTAACAGTAATTACTAGTATTCATTGTCTTTTTGAGATTCGACCTATACTTGTTGGTACTAGTTACAACTATGTCATACAATTACAATAAACTTAATATTGGTATAGAAAAAATCAATCATCTTCCATAAATAAATTAAATAAAGTAATTTTTACTTCCCCAATCTCAACCTTAATTTATGCTAAACTAACTTCAACTTTCATTTTACATTATTTGATATTGATGCAAAAAGGCAATATGATATATTAAATTGATGTAATTCTCACTTAACAACCATGTGGGATATAGATGTCAAAAACCCCCTTCATCCCCACTTAAAACAATTATGAGAGTGAGAGAAGAATTTAAGAATGACTTCATTGTTCTTGTAGGAAACGGTGAATCTATTAGTTTTTGGCATGATAATTGCTTGTCAGTAGGGCCTCTCATCAATATCAATGAAGCCACTCTGCTCAAAATTTCAATCCAATCAATTGACTTATTAGTTAAATCCCTCTTATAGAAAGAGATCCTCACACAATCATCCATGCCCAGCTCTCTTATATGTGAAATCTTATAGATTCATATCAGTGGAGAGGAAGACAAATACATATGGAAGCACACTAGTGATGGTTAGTTCTCTAATCCCTTATGTAGGTAACTAATCTTTAAAGATCTCCCTATTATACCTTGGACCAAAGCCATATGGTCAAGTTATCTCAATCCTTAAGATGCCAGTACTCTTTGGATTGCAATGAAGGATAAGTTGAAGACTATTGACAAAATTGCCAAATACTTATATCTTATCAATTGGTGCTCTCTATGTCAAAAAGTTGAGGACAATTCAGAACATCTATCAATTGTAGCTATATCAAAGATATCTGGAAATCACTCCTCAATAGATTTTGATAATTGAGAATCTTACTAGTCTAAACAATATTAAAAATTAGTAGTCAACAGGTAGGTGCACCAATAAAATTGCATACAAATGCTTATGGTTGGTACTTTCATCCATAGTTACAACAATATGGGATGAAATTAATCATAAAATATTTGAAGACAAGAGACTCTCTATGAAGTAATTTTATAAGAAGCTTATACAACACATCATAATGCAAATCTTCTTACAAAAACAGAGACTTCAGGATAAACAATATCTCATTTCGTTTTGGAATACCTAGGTTCCTATCATTAATAATCCTATGTACAATCTTTGACAGTCACTTCACATTAGTGACCTAGGTTCATTATTTTGTAATTACATTTGATATGCCTTTCATGGCTTAATATAATTATTCTTTAAAAAAAACTTCCTTAATTATTTGTCATAAAGATAGAAATAGGAAGTAAGTTTGTATACTGTGAATAAAAGAAATTATAAGACAGTCTTCAAATTGCATATGTCATTAGAATTAAGGATTATTACTTTGTAATTATGGATGATAAGTGAATGCTCTCTTGTATTATATAATTGATAATCATATTGGAACATATAGAAACTAGGTATATTCTAATGGTGTAATGCAATCATTTCCTCTATCATATTTTAATTGTCAAATATAAATTTTGTTTGCTTAATAAATATTGTCATTTACAGATGTAAAACTTATAGGTAGGTAGATTCCACCAACATAAAACTTATGTGTCTGAATATTAAAATTAAGCTGTAAAATTTAGAATATAAATAGATTAGCTATTAAAAAATTAAACTACCATAATTTTGGTAGTTTTTGAATCTTTGATAATATAGATACTATAATATTTTCTTTATATTGATAAAGTATGCATAATTCTATATTTTAGTTTAGTAGAGAAATTTTATTTATTAATGAAAATGATATTTAAGTGATATTTATAATTTGGTGAAATAAATTAAATAAGATTATATGAGTGTGAAATATCATAAAGAAAAAGGGAGGGAGGTAGGTTTGGCAGTTTTGGCTCTGTCAAGCCCAGGTTGATTGGGTCTCAAGCCTGGTTCTTTAGACCTGAAAAGCTTCAGATTGGGCTCAAGCCTGGGTAAAGGCAAAATGATGTTTTTTTGAAATTTTTTAAAAATAATAAATTGGCTTGGATCTTACACAGCCCGAGCCACCATGGCCCAATCGAGCCCTAACTGGAGTTGAGCAGCCCAAGTTCGGTCCATTGCAATCCCTAAAGGGAGGAAAAGAGATTTTATTTGAGGTCATTTTTTCCTAAATATTACATTTTTCCAATTTGTTAATAACATCCCTAGTCGTCAATTTCTTTTAATCTCATTATAGTCATTTGATTGTTTATATATAAATCTACTTATTTCCTAAAGAGGAAAGAAATGAGGATTGCAGTTATCACCTATCTTGTAGCATCTCTAAAGCTCTTCATTCTCTTTGCCAAAAGTCACTCATCACCATTAACATTGTTCCCTTCTATCTTGAAATTTGCCAATTTTAATGAAATTTCGATGAAATTTAAAACTCCCAAAATCCTAGAAATTATCTTTTCTTTTCCAAAAATCAATCAAACCTCTTTTTCTTTCTTTAAACTCTCACCTTAAATTTAGATTCTCTTTCCCTTCTCTCTAAACTAGAAGTGATCTTCTCTCAAAGCTCATTTTTGAAGCTTAAAATAATATACCAGTATATCTTTTTTTAGTTTCTAATATTTTCTTTCCTTTTATTTATTTAATTTCATTTTTCTTTTAGTTGATCAATAAAGTTTTTAAATAAGAAATATAAAAATCATTTAAGATTGCTCGCTAGGAATCCTAAAAGCTCTCATGTTCATGAGCAGGGCACAATCGCTAACATTTTAAAGAACAGTCAATTGCCTAGTATACATTGTTGTTTCTTTTCTATTATGTATTTATTTTATTTTAAATTTAAATTTTTGTGATATCAATATACGATTTTATTAATTTATGGCACTGGATCATGCTAACAAAGGTTTTCTTCAATTATACTATTATATATTGATCAGACAATGTATTACTAGGTAACAACTTTTAAAGGTTCTTAACTACCAAATTGGCTAGTTGATTAATCCAATTTTTAAAGTTATGAATTGACCATACTAATTTTGTAATTGAGTTTCAGATATAGATATAAATTATATCATTAATTATTCTAACCTCGATTTTTTCTTTTGTTAATGCTGCTTATAAAATTTAGGTAAAGGTGGACCTTGAATTACCTAATTATTTTGTAGGAAATTTGAATGATTTCTCCACTCCAGATTGTATCCGTTATTGCAGGGGTGTATTTAAGGTTGTTAGTAGGATTCCTAGTAATCAACTTGTTCAATTGTCCTAACAAAGTAATTCCTAACTTCTCAAAAATTGTTTCTATATTCTTTCCCATACAATACACCATAATTTTTCTTCTAGTCTATATTCCACTTAGCTTATCTTTTTTCTCATAAAAAGCCTCTCACTAAGTTGCCAGAGTGGTGGTATCAACTATATTGTATATACATGTTGGGTTAAATTTTCTTGTCCTACTTGATTTTCATTAAAATTCCTTCACTGCAATGTCCTCAGTCAACTTTAAATAGGCCTTTAGAGTTTTAAAATCCAATATTCCTTTAGTTGTTGCATTAATCATATATTATGTTGCATAATCCAAACCATTATAGAATGTATAAACTTGCAAGCAAAAAAGTACCTTATGATGTGTAACATGTTTAGCGAAGCCTTATACCTCTCTTAAGACTTATAAAGTATCTTGTTGTCATATTGTCAACAATAGGATATATTGTTTAATAATGGTTTTATGTTTCCCCTACATATAAATAAGTTAGTCAACCTGAAACCAAAACAAAATCAAACATGAAAACAATTAGGTGTAATTAGAATTTAAGAGAAGAATATACAAATAGAAACAACTAGACTAGTAGTTCTCTAATTTAATTTCCTAAACATCAATTGCTTCCCCAAAAATAATGTAAAAAACTTATTGAGTCTTTTCTCTACTAAAGTTTTCTTTATCATAAAATATTATTCACAACTTAAGGTATGCACCTATTACTGAGTAGTAATGTAGTAGTGAATTAAGTATCGTTCCCACGAGGGAGTGATAAAAATCTGGTCATCGTTCCCACGAGGGAGTGATGAAAATCTGGTTATCTTTCCTACTATTATCTAGAAAATTAGTTAAAGAGAATGATTGTTAATTGGCATAAAAAATACAATAAAGCTAAATATAGGAGAAAAACTATAAATAGATCAAAACAATTATTTAAATGAGGAAAGCAAAATTAAATACATATCTAAATAAGATTCTCTCTAGTATTATCATTATAGTTATAATTCGATTTAGCGAGAAGGTTTTAGACTTTAGACTAGTAAAACTTTTTAAGTTAGTGAATTGCTCTCAATAAATTTATAACTACTTATTTTAAGTGGATTCACTAATGTTTTTATCTGATTACAAGTCCTAAGGACGTATTAAAATTTATGAAATTTTATGAAAGGTTTGACCCAAATACTAAAAAATCTACTACACTTATACAATTCTTAATATCTAAGCCATGGTCTACTCACATACAGATCATGTCAAAATGTCAACATGTAAATTATGATATGATCTAATCACTATCTTTAAATAAATCAGCATTAAGAATGTTAAAGATATTTACCATAAATGAAGCATCACTTCATAAATAAAATTGAAATTTTATAAACTCTTAGTTGTATACATGATTAAAAATAAGAAATTGAAATGAGAAATGTAAGACATGGTAGAATCTAAGAGTATGGTTGTTACTGCTAAAAAATTAACATGATTTATTAAATCATAATAAGGCATTAAAGAAGAAGATTAACATTCTCAAAGCATCATTGTTTAAGTTCACTTTAAGGAGTAAAAAACTAGAATATTTGGAGCACGAAAGAGTTCAAATGATACGTATAAAGTTACTTACACTTATTAAAGTACACTATCCAATTATAAGACTATTTTTGTAAGGAATATAATGTGCCTAATGATTACCAATTGCCTAAGCCATCAGATAAGTATATAAACTCATCAAAACTTTAACATTCATCTATCATCTTTTAGCTCCCAAGATAAAAAGAAATTATATACATTAATGTATAGTTCATACACTAAACCTAAAGGGTACAATTCATAAGGCAAAAATAGGTACATTTTTAATGATAAGCCATAACAAAAAAATTAAGCGAGCTCATAATCATTACATGCCACCAGCTAAGCATATGGTACATATTCACAATTCTCATAGGCTACTATTTTACCAAAGAAACATATCTTTTATCAATTCATATCTAGGCATCATAATCACATAAGAAGAGCATTCAATCCCCCGTATATCCAAAAGAGATCTCCCACTCAATATTACTTCTAAAGAAGACTTAAAAATGCATATATATCATATTCTCATATGTCTTACTCATATGATTAGTGTAGCTTCAATTTTTTCATGAGGAATATCATTTCAGTAGTGATTATTGCATATAATAAGAAATTTCATTTGGAAATAATTTTTTAAAGAAACCTATTATGAGATTGGTTGAAAAGAAATCAAGATCTAACCTTCAAGGATATAATTTTTTTTTATAGTTATAACTTTGTGTATCATATGCCCATTTTGATGATGTATTAATTAAGGGAGATCATGTATTATATATTTCTTTAATATAAGGTCTCTTACTCAACATTATTTATTTTTTAATATAACCAAATATTTTGTCATCATAAAAAAAGGGAGATTATTGAACTAAGCGAAGTTTTGACACATGATTATGATGATAAAAAAATATTATTGTTGATATAATAAAATCCAATAATAGATGAAAAATCAAGTTCAAGCCAATTCAAGTTAAGTGAACTAAGAGCAAGAAAGATTAAATACTTTTCATGAGTAACAAATTATTGCAATCTTTCTAGTAACTTTATGTTGGTCATTTCAATAGTTTATAAGCTCAAATATTGTATAATCATTTTATTTATAGACAATTTATAATTTTTTATACCCAAAAGAAATTTTAGTTTGAACTAAAAAAATCTCTTGACTCATCAAAATACTTTTAGAAAAGTTTTGAAATAGTTTTGGATTAAATTGTTTTCAAATGAGCGTATTTTGATCTTTAGAACTTAAAAGTTTTTGAGAATCTTATTTTAAGAGTTTTAATTGACCTATGATGGAGTTAGGTCCAACTTTGTTAGGATTTTAAAGTGGATTGTGTATTATGTCATAAATTGATCGACTTGTCGGACCCTATTTCTGGAGCTCGGCTATCGCATTCGGATACCAATATTTTTACCCAAACACTTGCATTCAAACTAACCCGCTTTTTGGCCCATCTCCATTTCAGCCCAAATATGTTGAAGGATAGCGTTGGTGAGTCCCCAAATTTGCATGTACCATGCTTTGGATCAATTAGCATAATTTCTTAACTTCTTCTTTTGTGCTTGGTCTATCGTCTGGGTTTGACCTCCTATCGTCTGTGTTTTATCGTCTGTCTTTTGTTGCATCTGTCCTTCATTTGCGTCTACCTTATGGCGTTACGATTCCTTGCGTCTGTGTTATGACGTGTTGTCTATATTCCTTGCGTCTATGTTTTCTTGCGTCTGCCTCTCATGTGTGTCTGTGGGTAACATCATCACAGACGATGTTCTACCCCTATATTTTCTTTTGTGTCTGTGCGTGACGTCAGCACAGACGATTCCTTTCGTCTGTGTTTTTCCTTTGCGTCTGTCTATGACGTCATCACAGATGATACTCTTCTTTTACATTTTCTTTTGAATCTGAACACAATCTTTCCAATTCTAACATGCTATTCTAATACAAATGATGTTGGCAATTCCAACAGAGGAGAACATGCACATGTACATTTCATTCTCCCAATCTTCAAATACAACAAAATCAGACATGGAAGGAATTCAATCTCACCTTCTCATTTTTAAACACAGTCAGAGTTTGTTACATGTCAATA
>JANZXP010000004.1:19766986-19801908 GCA_027576715.1 Erythroxylum flavicans | reverse complement strand
TGATGACAATCAAATAATAATAATGTTAGAAATAAATGAACTAGTTTGATGAGTGTGTTAAGTGTGCAGAAGAAAGCGAAACACAGAAGAAAACAAAGCACAAACAAAGTGAAGATACAAAAACAAAACACAGAAGAAGTAGAGATACAGAAGAAGTAAAGACATAGAAGAAGTAAAAGACAGAAGAAGTAGAAACACAGAAGAAGTAAAAGATAGAAGAAGTAAAACACAAAAGAAGCAAAAGACAGAAGAAGTAAAACACAAAAGAAGTAGAGACACAGAAGAAGTAAAAGACAGAAGAAGTAAAACATAGAAGAAGTAGAGACACAGAAGATGTGAAGACACAGAAGAAGTGAAGATAGAAGAAGAAGAAGTAAAAGGCAGAATAAGTAGAGACACAGAAGAAGTAGAACACAGAAGAAGTAAAAGACAGAAGAAGCTAAACACAAAAGAAGTAAAGACACAAAAGAAAACACAGACGATACAAAGCAGAAGATACGCGAGTACGTCGAGCAGCTAGTTAGTTGGAGTTAGTTACAGAACTCAACTAAATAGTGATTTTCAATAATCAAGAAGCGGTTTTCAAGAATCAAGAAGTGATTATCAAGATTCAAAGAAGCGGTTGGAGACTTAGACTATAAATACTGGTCGTAGTCAAAGAGTGAACAACTTTGAACTTTGAACTTTTCAATTTTTTGAGAGATCTTTGATTCTACAAATTTTAAGCGTTCAAGTGTATACTTAAAAATTCTATAGTGTGATACTGTAGAGCTAAACTACTGTAACAATAGCTCACGATATCTTTCTAGTGAGAGAAAGAAAAGGCTAAAAGCTTAGAGAGGCTAAGATAGCTGAAAGAATACTTGGTGTAAGAGACCTGAAGAGGCTCTTAAAGGAGAAAGAATACTCGTACATTTGTTAAAGTATAATGAATACACAGACAAATTCTGAGGACTGGACGTAGCCCATGGTTTGGGGTGAACCACTATAAAATCGCAGTATTTATCCTCTATCTCTTAACTTAGTATATTTTGTTCTTAAACAAGTATATAGAAGTTATTCGCGATTTAACTCATAAAAATTTTTGTTAGTGATTTTCTTTTAACAAGTCAGAGAAGTTCTTATTAAGAAAAGTTAAAGAATTTGTATTCGCAAAAAGAATACACAATTCAACCCCCTTCTTGTGTAAGAGTAATTTCTATATTAACTTGTGATTTATTTAAGGTAGTTGATAGCTTCCATCAATTGATCTGCCTAGCTTGTCAAGTTCTGGATTCTAGAAATTGTTTCCTACTAGAATTGCAAAGTTTTAGCAATATACACATTAACTAATTCTTCCAAAGATGTACCTGAGTCTTGATAGGAAGCTTCTGGTATGTATGGGAATTGCTGTGCTTCCTGCAGACTATCATAAAAGTAATTTAGCTGATTATCCCATCCATAACAAAAGTTAAGTTGATCAGTCTAAACATTGTTATAGGATTGAGAATATAAATTAAAGAAAAAATTATTTCCATCTATATCGAATTTTTTTATCACAAATACGAAACAAAAAATGAAAATATCACAAAATAACTGAAAAGAAATCAATTATGAACAAATATATACAAAACACCAATTAAAATCACAAACAAAAACTAAACATAGCCCTCCCTGGTAATGGCGCCAAAATTGACAGGCGCATTGTAACACTAGTCAAAATAAAATAACTAGACTATTATTATAGCAGTGGTGATTCTAAGTCGATCCCACAGGGAGTGTTCGGTTAGCTTATGAAATGAAATTAATTGATGTTTAGGAAAAATGGGGTTTTGGAATAAGAAAATAAAATAAAATAAACTTAATGAAAACAAATTAAAAAAAAGCCACCGAGAGCTAAAAGCTCAACGATTGTATTCGGGTCTTGATCCCCACAGCGATTCAGAGCCTCAGGCTCAACGATTAATGTGCCCACATTGGGACAGTTCAGGCGCTCGGTCACAATACCGTAATAAATTGGAAAAGTATCACATGCGCATTTCATATGCATTTGGTTTCATCTCTTTGATTGAGTAAGAGGCAAAATGCCTTATACTTATGTGAAAATAAAAGTGTTAATTGTGGGACCATGTAATACTTCTGATTTATGTGAAATTATGAAATACCTGTGATATGCTTGATTGTTGCATGAGTTGAGTGAACCATCGATGATGGTTACCTCACTGAGTTCGCAAACTCACCCAAAATTGCAACATATTTTTCAGGACCGAGAGTAGACTCTTAGCTCCAGAGGGACTTTTCTAGCCGTGTAGATCGTGTTGGCGAGAGAGGTCATGGCTCACAGGTCGGTCAGCTGGGACTTTTGGGATGACCTAGATAGATTTGATGTATTTTTCCTCTTTCATGTAGCATGTTGTACAGGCTTTTTGGAATTGATGTACAGACAGTACAGTTTGATCGATGTATAAACCTTGATTTTGATGAAATGAAATGAGGAAGAAGTTGGTTTTAAAAATCTTGTGGTTTTCTATTACTGCTTTATTGTTAACATTAATGTGATGCCATGTGGAGTGAATGTAGTTATTGCAAGTAGCTCTCCCTATCATAGGATATGTACCGGAATGACCTGCGGTCGTCCCGATGCGTACCCTACGATAAGGGGGTGCTACATAATATATACAATCAAATGTTCATATATATAATATCTTCATAACAGGAAATGAGATATAGATAATAAGGAAGGTGACTTAGTTTAAATGATACTAAAAACCTTCAAGAAGAAGATTGGCCATGGAAGGCAAATGATTATTAGTGTATAAAGAGGGGATTTGTTCATCATTGGTTTTTGGTTCAGTAGGGACAATTTTGTCACATTCCTCCTAACAAAATGAATTTCCACGATCGGAAACTAGTCACCACGTCAACATTTCTCAATGAATTATGTTAAGAGTTATATTCTGCAGAAGTGAGTTTAGAATAAAATTGATTATGTTCAATGAAATTTCACTGATAAGTGAAAGTACTATAGTTTAGTAGTTATACATCTTCAATCTGCCTATTGAGATGAAAGTTACCTTATTAAAATAAAAGTAATCCATTGAAGTCGAAATATCATATCTAAATTCTAAGGTAAACAATAGATTATTACAGATGACCATGTTCTCTATGTATAGAAATATAGTATTATCTATATATGGTTACAAACGTTTCATCAAATAGTTTGCAGGTCGTGCTAAAAGAAGCGTTAAAGGTCATAAAAAGAAGTCAACCTTTATACAACGAAAAAAAGAAGACAATAAATCGTCTTCAAATCACAACCAGAAACACAATCCATACAACAAATGCAGAAAAAAGAACTGACAATATACACCTAAAGGTATAATTAAAACTCAACACAAGACGGAGGGTTTGAGAATATAAATAAAGAACAATACCAACATAGTTAAGGATGGTTCTTCACTAGTGACGACCACAATACACGAGATGAGCACAAGAGAGGGGACAACGGTTATTAGACTATGAATGTTGACTAATGCTGACGGCTCACATGAAAATGAAGAAAGCCATGTTATGGTAGTGATAAAAACCTAATAAAAAATGACGATGTTTGGTTTTAAGCTAAATGATGTCATTTTCAAATTTTTCGAAGAAATATTACCAAAAAATCGTTGCCAATTTAATTAAGCAAACAAATTTGATAATACATTAAGTTAATTACCATATATGATAATAATAATAATAATAATAATAATAGCAGTTTATAAAAAATAATTTGAAAAATATTTGATTAAGTGAACAAATTTTACCCTGTATATACTTTTTATTAATCAATTTACGAAAATAAAACATTATTTGAAAAATTACATCAAACTTCTTCTATACACAACGTACCAATGGATATTTGGACGAAGATTTAGATAACAAATTTAGTTAACAAATTTGATTGTAATAAATTCTATTATTCATTTTAGAAAAATAATTAACTGTATGAAAAGGTATTGAATTGGCGATGACTTATTAATTTGGTAGCAAATTTTTAGACAATTTGCAACACTATTCTAATTTCTTAGAAAATGTTTAACAATTTACAATAAAACATATGTTCGTTACCAAATCTATTGGATGAGAGAAAAATATCACTGAGACGACATCGTTAGTGGGATGACAAACCACTTCATCCTAGCATCTGTTTAAACACATACGCGCCAATCTCCTCCTTCCTTCAACCCACTTTTGACTTTCCCAGCCCTTCTCCTTCAGTTTTTTGAAAGCATTCCCCCTTCATTTTTTCCCTAGCTTTTGCTCTCTCTTCCATGCTATCAACGATTCTTCTCTATATGCCTAGTACATCAAATGCCCCATTACGAGATTATCATATGGATGATCTATCGAACGTCAATGATTAATCTCATCATGGCAATTATGCAAATATCCCTAGACTTGAGGTACTCAAGGATATCTTGGATACTAATCCTATGCTTCGACATCATTCCTTCTTACCTCAAGATGAGATAGCTCTTAGGGTGGTGATTGGGTACAGCTATTGGTATTCGAAGGTAATTGGGTAGCCAATAAAGGATTCACCACTCCTGATAGAAGGAGATGATACCTACAGCCTCTTGTCAAGGTCATTATTTAGGAGTATTTGGCCAGAGTAGTTATGTATCATGAAGAGAGTCTTCAATGACACATAGAGTAATGAGATCCAAGGACGAGAACTAACATCATTTGGACTAGATGTGACGTAGTCAGTCTAGTAAGAGTTAACACATAGCCCATATTCTAAACCAAGTGGGGTATAGTATGGTAAAAGGACGAATTGCACGATAATTGTCTATGAAGGTTCGTAAGTCGGAGAATTAAATATCAAAGAGTTCGTGTGTTAATCCACTTATATTTCGGTAAATTGGCATTATAAAACCTTTCATGATTTGCTTGAATTAAGAGTTAATTCAGGTGCCTAAAATAATCAAGAACCTAAGGGTCATAAAAGATAGGATGAAAAATAAAGTGTGTATGGTTGGTTTTAAGTAGGCTATGATTGTGGCTTATAGGCCACGATTGTGACTGAAGGCTCGACAAATGTACAAAAGTGAGTTCTTCACTTATGTACAAGAAGTATAACATGTTCTTACACACTCAAGTGAGAGGATAAGGGGTCTAGAAGAGTTCTAAAGAGAGAGAGAAGTGGTCTTGAGTCTTCTTCATGTAATTTATGCAATTGTTGCATAAATCTAATTGTATATGCAAGATATTCTTGATCTATCTCTCCATTTGAACATCTACTTGAACTCATCAAGTTTGGTGTTCTAACCACCCTTACAAATTGCTTCTTCTTCCTCTTTACATGTCCTAGGATGATCAAGGAAGGGTTTGATGTTTGTTACAACCCAAACGAGGATAAGAATCAAGAAAGGAGGAGAACAAAAGGTACAGGTGTTTAAATTTCATGTTCTTATGATCTGTCTATGCATGCATATATGTTTCTAGATTTTCAGGGTTGTCATGTGATCGGAAGTTAGATTATGACATTTCCATTGCATTTTCATGCATATGATGCATGAATCCATCGCTTCCCCAATAGTGGTATCAAAGCAAGTTTATGCATGTATTATATGATGTATTGAACATGTGTAAAGTGCTTGCTAGGTTGTGACTGACATGTATGTTGATTTGGAATAATTCGTATAAATTGTAGAAACCTTTTCTTTCTAATTTTCTTTCACATAAATGTTTATAAGGTTTTATATCATGTTTATGTCAAATGAAATTTCAATTAAATGTCATTTTCTATTTTATTTCGAATTAATATCCAGTCTATTCATATGTTGGTTTCTGGGAATTTCTGGAAAACTGAATGCATATGTTGATTTTGAAAATTTCGTAATAATTCTAGAAAAATTATTTTTCTGATTTTCTTTCATATAAATGTTTATAAGTTGTTATGTTATGTGTTTGTCAAAGTAAGATGCAATTGAACTTCATTTTCTATTTTATTATAAATTTAGTTTCAGCCTGATGCATGTATGAAGATCTGGGAAATTCTAGAAATCTAATGAAAATGGATGCTTGTAAATTCCATATTAATTCTTATAAAAATTGTTTTTATGAATTTTATGCATGCACATGCAAGATAAGATTTTTCCACATTTATAAGATGAATGACACTTATTATTAAAGTGATTATCTTATCGTGCATGATGTAGAGTATGACTAGTGTTAGAAGTAATATAACAAGTGTCATAGACATGTGATGTGCTGACTAATTCCACTTAGTTAATAAATAATTCCTAGGAATTAGTTTATGGAATTTTTTATTAGGCACATTTAGAATGTGTATAAGACTCTGGAATTTTTCCATAATTAATTTAAATTGGTTCAATTAATAACTTAAGTCAAAGTCAACATTGGTAAGCTTTTTGAAAGTTGATGGAGTTGACTTAATTAATGACTTATGGTGTATGTGTTTCAGTTATAAGACCTTAATAAAGTTTTATGAGATAAGAAATGTATTATTTTAATGGTAGTAGCATGCTTAGCATGTGCTTGAAATTAGGGTTATTTCTGAACATCGAATCGGTCCTTTTAGTGTCTAATAAGTTAACTTATTTATCTTGATGATTTTGGCCATCAAGATATTTTTGGCTTGTGTTGAAATTGTTTAGATAAATTTAAGATGACCTATGGATATTATAGATGACTTATTAATGAAAGGGAATTTTGGAAACGCTATGGATTAATTTATAATTAATCTAAGTAGAGAATAGCATTTCTAGTGTGACTAGAAAAAGGCATATATACTAGAATTAAAGTGTTTAATTTGGACATCAAAATAATTGAATTTTAAGGTTCCTAATCAAATTACATTATGATAGTTGTGCATTAGTCTATGTTTTACTAAGTGATTGGCATGTGTTTTCTTGCATAATTGTTGATTATTGTTGTAGTTTAGAATTCATTTTGTAGGTTTTCATTTAGTTTGATTTCCATTGTTGTTCTTTTACGTTTGATGTTAATTTAGGGTAAGAATTGACTATTTTTATGTAGGAAGGAAGATGGTGCAACTTGGAGATTGAGCTAGAGATCAAAGAGGAGAAGAAAAGAGGAATTTATCTATGGCAAATTCCCACCATCATGGGAATCATGCCAATTCCTACGATCGTGGGAATTATAATCCAAGTCATAATGTGGGCCTTCATTAAACTTAGGGTTTTTGGACTATTAAAGCATAATTGAGCCTCCATCATCAAGGGGAGATAAATTATGTAGAAACACTGTCCTTGATTGAAGAACACAAGTTTGGAGCCTTAAGGAAGGATTGAAGTCAAGGATTATCACAAGATTGGGGAAAACAACACATCAACTTCCAAAATTGCAGATTTTGGCAAAGAAGAGAAGAAATTCCTTTTATCCAATTTTCTATGTTTTTCTTTCTTCTACTCTTTGTAAAATGGTTTGTTTGAATGTTGATTATGTTATGGAGACCGTGAGTGGCTGATTTAGTTTTAGGAATTGTTTTTGAACTATTTTGTTAAAACTCCTATTTTATTAAATTGATTGAAGTCGTCTTTGATGATTGTTGATTTTATTTGTTATCTTGCAATAAATCGAGAGAGTGAGGAAGATTAATTGTGTAGGATTGCACAATGAGAGTTTGGAGCCTATAGACGTACAATCATCACGTCAATTGATTAATTAGAAGAGACATCTCGGCTAATTCAATTGATCACCTATAGGATAGTTTAATAACTAATTGAATCGGTAGAGTCATTGGGTAGGTCGAGAGATTGTTCAATTAACTCCTGTTAATTCGATAAGGACAATTCATTATACCTTAAAAGAGGGTAATTAATAAATTTGGAAATCTTAGGTGAGACATAATTCAATTAATAAAATAGGAGGGAGATAAAATAGGGAAAAAAGTAATCTCTAGTCTTTAGATTCTTGAGTTTCGATTTTTTTGCATATTGTTATTGTTCAATGTTCGTTATTAGTCTTTTAATTTTAATTTAATTTTCTAGATTATTTGCATTAAACAATTTCATTTCTTAAACAAAGTTTTGTCTGAATTAAGTGGTATCTGAGCATCAATCCCTGTAGGATCGACATCTGCTCTTTTTAACTACAAGTCACGACTCGTTCACTTACTATTTTTGAGTGTAAAACAAGTATATTATATTTGCAATCAACACATTCATAATTCGAATTAGCCGAGACTAACTCTAGTACCTGATTCAGTTCAAGAGTTAAATGGAACTACAAACTTTTGATGTTTAGTTAAGTCACAACCTTAATTAAACCTCCTTTGTGTGATACATACATTAGATGTATTTTAAGGATGGTTATGGACATAGACTCAATTTAATTAAGTTGTCCATAATCTGAATATATATATGCGATATATATACAGTATCATCCAAGTATTGATGAGACCAAAGAACAAATCCCTTAACCGAAATATTAGGACTTACACCTTCCACTGATATGGTAAGAACCATAATTCTTTTAGAGTTAGGTTGTTGGGCAAACCTAAGCCCACTCTACACGAATATGTTCAAACCATAGAAATTAGATTTTCATATTAATGGATTGGTCCTAATTGGAACCGTTGATCATAGATAGAAGCAAAGTTGGGTTATATACATGGGATGTATGCAAATCAAGAGTTTATAACCCAATGAGTGTGCTAAATCAACAGTTGATGGCACAAGTCAATAGTTGTATAACTAAATGCAATTGGTATAAATGAAACCTACCGATTAACCTAAGGTGGCTTGTTTAGCAAACCCAAGGTCATTCTTGGTGATATTGGATATCGACCCATTAAGAAAACTATAAATTTTCTCAAATTCGTAGTGAGGGCTATGGATTTGAATAAGAATAGTGGGACCCATAATGCATATGATTAAAGTCCTTATCGATATGCACTGGTGTACATTCTAAAACTTTCTCTCATTCTTCTAGGTTATTGAATTGCCACGATGTCTTCGTCCATTGTGAACCTACGCTCTCTATTAGACTCCAACAAACTCACAGGACCTAACTTCTTAGATTGGCTACAGAATTTGAGAATTATTCTCAAATATAAGAAACTAGGATATGTCCTAGATGAACCACTTCCCAATCCCCTGGCTGCTGTTGCACCTGATAAGGATCAGAAAGTATACAAGAAGTTACTAGATGATAGTGAGCTGGTTAGCTATATAATACTGGCCTCTATATCACCAGAACTACAAAATCAGCATAGGCAACGGATGCTCATACCATAGTCTACCATCTAAGGTAACTATTTGATGAGCAAGCTCGGTCTGAAAGGTTCAATACCTCAAGGTTGCTTTTCTACTCTAAGATGGCTGAGGGATCATCTCCACTGCAGTATGCACTAAAGATGTATAAATATATTGAAAGGTTAGCCAGTTTGGATTTCATAATGAATCATGAATTAAGTATAGACTTAATTCTAACTGGTTTAACCGATAGTTATTCACAGTTTGTGCCTAACTATCAAATGAACCAAATATCCATAACGATACCTGAACTGATTAATCTGCTCAAAAAAACTGAGCGAACTGTAAAGAAAGACAGTAAGGCTGTGATGCTGGTGGACTCTCCTTCTGGTTCCCGAAAGAAGAACCAAAAGAAAAAGAAGAAGTCTAAGAAGCTAGTGGGAGGAGTAGCCAAGAAGAAGACAAAGGAGACGACATCTAAGGGGATATGCTTCGATTGCAACAAGGAAGGACATTAGAAGAAGAGCTACAAAGCTTACCTAGAGTTACTGAAGCAGAAGAAGGCATTAGATGCCCCACCTTCTACTTCAAGTATATTACTTGTCATTGAGGTTAATACTATTTCTGATTATAACATTTGGGTATTAGATACCAGATATGGCTTACACATATGTGTTGATATATAGGGTATAAGGGATAATAGATCGCTCAAGAAGGGAGAGATGAACCTAAGTGTGGGAAATGGAATAAGAGTTGTTGCATTAGCCGTAAGAACATATGTTTTGTATCTTCCTAGTGGGCTAGAGCTAATTTTGGATAATTGCTATTATGTACCTGTTGTGACTAAGAACATTGTATCTGTTTCATGTCTTAATAAAGTAGGGTTTTATTTAACTTTTTCAACTAATGATTGTTCAATTAAGTTAAATGAAATGTTGTATGATACGGCTACATTGTGCAATGGTATTACATATTAGATATAAGTAATCCAATTTTAAATATCAATGATAATAAAAGACAAAAACGAGATAACTTAAAATCATATTACTTGTGATATTATCGACTTAGCCATATAAGTGAGCTTAGGATCATTTGATTATGAATCATATGACACATATGAATCTTACTTGTTAAGCAAGATGACTAGATCATCTTTTAAAGTAAAGGGTGAACAAGCGAATATATTATTATACCTAATACATTATGATGTATGTGGTCCAATGTCCATTAATGACAAAGGTGATTTTATGTTACTTTATTACCTTTATCGATGATTATTTATGATATAGGTATGTGTATCTAATGAGATACAAGTTTGAAGCATTTGAATAATTTAGACATGAAGTAGAGAAACAGTTCGGTAGAAGTATCAAGACACTTCGATCAGATCGAGGTGGTGAATACTTAAATGAGAAGTTTCTAACTTATCTTAGGGATAACGAGATTGTATCCTAATGGACTCCACCTTACACACCGCAACATAATGGTATGGCTGAAAGGAGAAATTGAACCTAGTTGGACATGGTAAGGTCAATGATGTTTATATGATAGACAGAGTCCCTTCAAAAGTAGTTGATCTTACTCTATATAAGGTATGGACTAATAAAAGCTCTATTTTTCTTATATGAAAGTCTAGGGTTGTCTGGCTTATGTGAAGCATATTCAATTAGACAAGCTTAAAGCTAAATCTGATAAATGTCTGTTTATAGGATATCCTAAGGAAACAATTGGATATCAGTGTTACAGAGCTTTAGAGTAAAAGGTTTTTGTCTCAAAGCATGCTATCTTTTTAGAGAAAGAGTTTCTTCTAAGAGAAGACAGTGGGAGCAAAATTGAACTTAATGAAGTTTATGATGCTTAAACAGATGCAAATCAATTGCCTGAATCTGAAATTGTTGTTCACAGAGATAAGACAACAATTGAACCTTCTGACACATAAAAAATTTCGTAGGTCAAGTAGGATATGCATTGTTGCAGAGAGATATGGATTTCTCATAAGTAAACAAAATGACATATTGCTTATAGAGAACGATGAGTCTACATCTTATGAAGACACTCTGAAGAGTTATAATATGAAAAATGGCTTCAAACCATGAAGTCCAAAATGGATTCCATGTTTGAAAACTAAGTATAGACTTTGGTTGACCCACCCGAAGGGTTAAAAATGTAAGTGAATTTTTAAGAATAAAATTGACATGGATGGTAATGTGATTACTTATAACGCAAGGCTGGTTTTTAAAGGATTTCATCAAAGACAAGGAGTTGACTATGACGAGACATTTAGCTTTGTAGCGATGCTTAGATCCATTAGAATACTCCTAGTCATTGCTGCTCATTATCATTACAAAATATGGCAAATGGAAGTGCAGACGACTTTCCTGAATGGAAACCTAGTTGAGTATGTGTATATGATATTGTCTGAGGGCTTCATATCCAAAGATGGAAAAAGGGTATGGAAGTTTCAAAAATCTATTTATGGATTGAAGCAAGCATCTAGGAGTTGGAACATCTGATTTGATGAGACAATCAAAAAGTTTAGTTTCTAACAAAATCTTGATGAACCTTGTGTGTACAAGACGATTAGTGGGAGTGCTGTCATATTCCTTGTGTTATAAGTAGATGACATATTACTAATAGGAAATAATGTCTCAAGTTTGCAATGAGTCAAATTTTGGTTGTCCCAAAATTTTTCCATGAAAGACCTTGGAGAAGCAACCTATATATTAGGAATAAAGATCTACAGAGATAGATCAAGGAAATTGCTAGGTCTTTCATAGTCGATATACATAAATTTAGTGTTAAAGAGGTTTAGTATGGAGCAGTCCAAGAGAGGGTTTCTTCCCATAACTTATAAGATAAAACTCTCAAAATTTATGTGTCCTAAGACTCAAGATGAGAGTACTCACATGAGTATGATCCCGTATGCTTCGACAATAGGATCAATCATGTATGCTATGTTTTGTACAAGACCCGATATATCGTATGCTCTAAGTGTTACGAGCAAATATCAATCGGATCCTGGTAAGTGTCATTGGGATTCTGTCAAGAATATCCTAAAGTACTGGAGAAGGACTAAGGATGCATTCTTGATATATGGAAATAAAGATCTCATAGTGAACGAACATACGAATGCTAGTTTTCAATCTGATTAGGATGACTCCAAATCCCAATTGGGTTATGTTTTTAGACTAAATGGTGGAGAAGTCAATTGGAAGAGTTCTAAACAAGAGATGAATACAGATTCAACGACCGAGTTAGAGTACATTGTAGTTGCGAAAGCGGCAAAAGAAACTATTTGGATTAAGAAGTTCGTTATGGAACTTAGAGTGGTTCTGAGCATGGTAGACCCAATACTATTATACTATGACAACAATAGGGCTATTGCTCAAGCTAAAATCCCAAGGTCTCATCAGAGGTATAAGCTCTTACTCAGGAGATATCACCTGATCAAGGAGATAATTGAAAGAGGTGATGTGAAGATAGAGAGAGTGCCCACAGATCAGGACATCGCTAATCCTTTGACTAAACCACTTCCTCAAATGAAATTTGATTCTAGTGTACTCACCTATGGTATTAGATATAAAGGCGATTGGCTTTAGTACAAGTGGGAGATTGTTAGAGTAGTGTTTTAAAGGTAGTCACATTTATCACTTTTATATAAACTTTATTTTGATTAATAAAGTGAAAGTCAATTTTCATTAATTTGATATTTGTTTATATATGAATTGATGTCGATCTTAAATCGAATTAATGAAGTCTATGGCACAAAACATAGCATAAAGGAAATCATGATGAGATTATGATAATGAGATTCCTATCATGTGCAATTATGTTAGTATGTAAATAAGCCCTAGTCATAGGATTAATAAGACAGGACATTATTAATCTAAATAGACTAGCACATAGTATACTTCTTGATTTGATCAAGCAGTGGATCTCATAAATTGTAAGCATCAGATTTGGATCTTATAAACTGTATTCAGATGGTTTTGTAAAGCTAGAATGTAAGTTTGGTTTTTATGAAGTGAAATGAGGAATGCAGTTGGTTTTCAAATTTGGTGACTTTTCTGTATAATAGTTGATGCCATGATTAATTTGGATATGTGATTGCTCTAACATGCCATTATTATAGATTATATACTGGAATGTCCATAGGGTGTTCCGGTATGTGATTTATGGCAGTGGGGTGCTACAAAATCAATTCATATAATATGCTATCAACAACTTTCATTCAATGTGCACAGTCATTTATCACATTCATCGGATCTAAGTCCGGCATTCAACATTCAGTTGCATTTTCCATATTCATATACAATTAGAAAACAATTCTAAAATAATCCCGAATATCAAACTCCTCGGACCATCAATGTCTGGAATTATCACAATCATACCAATAACATTTCAATATCTAAAAGTTAATAAAAAACAATTCAGTTATAGGGAGCAAACATCTAGGTTAACTCACAGTACGCTCCAAATAAGCTATTACCTTGATGACCCGATAATGTCTGGATGCTAACGATCAATTTGTGCTTCTTCAGTAATGCAATACACACATATTTTACACATTACTAAGTTGATCAATCATATGATTATTCACTCACGCAAATGTATATATGTCATGTTCAATGGATGCTCAATTGTATCCTTAATCACAAGTCTTGATAATTCAAACATTATAGCTTGTATATAACTAGTTTGTAATTTAAGTTTATACCTCAAGTAAACTTGATTATTCTAAATTCGTCAATCATACATTTACCAATCCTTTTCTATCATTATATATAATCACACTATATCCCAATTCTCATTCATTCATATCTAATTCACATTACTCATATCCTTTGGATCACATTAGCATTCATAAGAACACCTTTATTCCTTTAACAACTCATAAATTCCAGATTTAGATACATTGATATCAAAACAATCCATTCCTTAAGTATAACATCAATTAACAACCTAAACTTATCAAGCACTTAACCAACTAATCTAACATCAAACTAGATTCATTTCAAGCCTCAATCAAGTCCAAATGCACCAAAGTAAAGTAACTTATCCTTAGTTGGTTCAACAATCACACAAAACAGAAAATTTCATGTCCAGAGCATTGCCTATGATTGTGAAGGACCTTCCTACGATTGTGGGATGAGTGAACCGAGTGTTCACTCTCCATTTTCCTTCAATTTCTCTAGATTTTAACACCTTCATATCAAATTCAAAACATTTTCGAAATAGTTCATTAATTATATTTCAATTCCTCATCAATTTCACCTCAAATCCCAACTCAAAAATCATCCATACAACAACTCATAAACTAATGTTTTTCATGCAGTAAAAAATAGAACATGATTTTATCCATTTATTCATCAGTATCCCAGCACTTATTAAACATAATTATCATAACCAATTCATCCCTAAACAATCATCATAAATGTTTTGCTAACATATGTCACAATAGGTCAGTAATTCACTTACTTGTTAAGCTCAAAAGCCTCCTCAATTCATCAAGTTAACCTAGCCCTCAATTCATAAAGTCATTGCTGCAAACTAAATTTCAAACAAAAGACCTTGGTTCACTAAAATATTTTCTAGGCATTAAAATAGTAAGGTCAAAGATCGAGATTTAATTATCTCTTCTAGAGGAAATTTGTCTATTAGGAACTAAGCCAATTGATAGTTCGATGGAGCCTAATGTTAAAATTAACAATGGTAAAGGAAAGTACTTCGAAAATCCAGGTAGCTATTGGATACTTGTTAGTAAATTGAATTATTTGACTATTACTGGTACGTGTTTTTTCTAGGTTGCAAAATGTGATATTACGTGTTTTCTTAGGTGATAATCATGTGTTTAGGAGTTAGATTTATGTTTTTATTAATTTTTATGCATTTTATACGATGATTATTGATTACGGAAAGAATTTGATCATAATGTATGCTATAGGGGATGTTTAATGTGTTTGGATGATGAGTTTAGACAACAAACTTGTAAAAAAGTTGAAGAAGAAGCTAGAGGAAGAGGAGTTTCCTATATGATTGTGTAGGATTAAAACTAGAGCAGTTAAGGAGCCTCTATCATGGTCATATAAAATGTGCACAATCATGCAAGTGTATGCAGGCAAGAGACAATGCATGATCGTGCACATGCATGATCATGCGAAGGCAGAATTTTCAGGTCACAAGTTTTTATGTATTTTTTAATAATTTAGAGTTATTTTTGGAATATAAACAAGTGAAGAAACCTTGTAAAGAGCCCTAGTAAGATTAAGAAGTATTTAAGGCAAACGAAATCATAAGAAGAGGTAGCTGGAACATCCAATAAGGAGATTAAAGAGGCAAAAATTCCAAAAGAACAAAGCTGCAGAATTTTTCAACTCAAGGATAAGGAGAATAATACATCCAAAATTCAGTCTTCTATTCTTTCCTTTTCTTTCCTTGTTCTTGAATGTTGATTATGTACAATTATAAATTTATTTTAGCTATGAATTGCTAAATTTGTTTTAGGAATTACTTTTGAATTATTTTGTTAAACTTTTATGTCCTTGATTTAATAGAAATATACTTTGTGATGGTTATTGTTTCAATCTTTGATCTAAATTGAGCAATTAGGTTGAAATATCTTTGTTATATTGCACAGTGAAATCTAGTATCATAATAGACATATATACATTAGATTAATAGGCAACTGAATATAGATCTTAATTTTTTGTTAGTTACTTAGAGGATTACTTCAAATCTAATTGTATAGTTAGGAAAAGTTTTAAGAGACTAAGAGGTCACAATTCAATTCTTATCTATTTTAATTGGCATTACTTAGTTAGATTTCAAGAGACGTTAATTATGCTATTGGATATTTAGGGTTGATTATTATTAAATCAAGAAGGTTAAGTGAAAACAAAACAAGGATAGAAGTAACTTCTAAGTTATATTATTGATTAATCACAAGTTCACTACTACTTTGTTAATAGTTCAACTGTCAAATTTCTCTAGTTTATTTTATTTTTCTAGCTACACTTATTATATTGTTTACGATAAACAAAGTATTAAAAAATTATTAGGTGTCTTATAGCAATCCTTGTAGGACAATATTGTTTATATTATAAAGATACAACCTTTATATTTACAGTATATAATTTTTTAAGAAAATCAAACAAATAGCTACTCATCAAGATATCTCATTTGTTATAAATGTAGTGAGTGAATATATGGAGTCTCTATGAACTCGCCATTGGGATGTACTTATTAGAATTTTGAGATATTTGAAAGTTTCTCTAAGGCATGGTCTTTTATATCAAAACCATGGATATAATCAAATTCAAGGATATATAGATGAAGATTATGCAAGCTCTTATAATTGACGGTCTACTTTAGGCTACTATGTATTTATGGGTGGAAATATGGTTCCATGGAAAAACAAAAAATAGTCAGATGTTACACATTTTAATATTGAGCCATCTTTTTGGGGAACTTGGTTTCAAGCATTCCTCTCTCATAAAGTTGATGAGTGATAATCAAGCAGCCATTCATATTGCCTCTAATCTAGTCTTTCATAAGAGAACCAAATATATTAAGGTGGATTGTCACTTTATTTATGAAAAGCTTCAAGAAGGATTGATTGAGACACTGTATGTTAAGTCACAAGATCAACTTGTTGATTTATACAGCAAGGCATTGAGGGGGTTTTAGTTGAAATCTATATGTAACAAGCTTGGATTTTGTGATATGTATGCTCTAGCTTGAGAGGGAGTGTTAAGAAAGTTATATTATAATATGAAAATTTAGACTTCCTATGATTTCCTCTTTATTCTATAATTTCCTCTTTATAACTAAGATCTTTTCCCTATGTAATTGGTTCTATATAAAGGCTATGAGGGTCTTGATATTTCATCAAGCCCTTAATTACCAATCTTTGATTTTAAAAGAACTTAACCTCAATACATCATGGACCATGTTATATATTCTTTAACTTAAAGGCCACGTTAGGCTACAATTTTAAAGTAAAATTACCAAAAGAGAGAATACAAGCTTCTAGTTTGATAATTGGAGTACCATTTGGCCCTTATATGACAATAATGCATACTCTTTCTTCAAAGACATCAATCTTTGTAATGCATCAATTAGAGATGTAATTAGAGGCAATTATCATTAGCTTAGTCCCTTGACTCTTATTGATTTTCTAAATTTGGCTCCAAGATTCTTAACTTACTCTACCTGCTCAGATACCATTCAGTGGATTCATAATACCTCTGAAGGATTCTCTACTAAATCTTGAAAACTTTTCCTATGACTTAATAAGCCTAAAGTGCTTTGGCATATAGTGGTGTGATTTAAACAAGCATCTCCTAAAATTTTCTTCATTTTGTGGTAATACCTTAAACTTTATACCTTGGACAGAATCCATAACTCACTAAATCTACCCAACTCTTTTTCCCCTTGTGGAAAAGACTCTGAATCCATTACTCATTTCTTCTTCCTATGCAATTGTTAATCCTTTATACTAGTTAAGATAGAAAAAGTGTTCAAATGGGATTGTTAATATAAGGACTTAGCCAGCATTACCTATTAAATGATTGACAATGAAATAAGGAATTGAGCAGATGTCTTGATAATGAGACACGTTCTTGGTTGTTTGATTTACCTAATTTGTATAGAAAGAAACATAAGAATATTCAAAAGCCCAGTTTCTATCTAACTCAAACACTCGTAACTATCAAGGTTAGAACAAGGGAACCCATCTGGTTGAACCATCTACATACTAATTACAATAGAGGACTAGCTAACAATTGGGAAATAAGATAAAGCTATTATGATCAACAATGATTGGATCATGGCTTAAATCCCCAATGAAAGTTAAAGCTCAAAAACTATAAAGCCCAAGAACTATCTTTTAGTTCAACAGCTATTAAACTTAAGTGTGTTGAGCATGTCATTTCCAAGCTTTTATACCTGAATTATTAACCAAATGGTATTTATCCTTAATGTAATTGTCCTTTTTTACTCCTCTAATTTAATAAAATTCTTTAAAGTTGAAATTTGAATTTCAATTTTAAATATAAACAAATTAAATTGATCAAATTTTTATTATTTAGATAGTTTAATTATAAATTATAAAAATTTTAATAAATAAAATTTATTTTCTTCAAATTATGTAAAAATAATAGAAGAATAAATGAAATTTCTTAATTATAAAAAAATATCCTATCTTTATCCCTAGTCAACAAACTCTCAAATTTGTTTATTAGAAAAGGAAAAGAAATATTATTTAGACAAATTAAAGAGAAATATTTTAATTTTAAAATAAATATTTTATTAATAGAAACTTATTGTACTATACACAACAATGTTATTAAGATGATGAAATTCTTCAATACACATCAATGCAATAATTAATTTTGTAACTAATTTATTTATAAATTTGATCTCTATTTACCTTAGTGGGTTTAATTGCACACAAACATGGAAAAGAAACTTAATCTATAACATTTAAAATACAAAATTTCTTTAATTTCTTCTTTTATCTCACTTCTCCTTTTTATATATTAAATAAATGTAAAACTTCAACATCTTAATAATTTTAAAATAAGTAGTTTCATTTTAGGTATTTAAAACTAGAAATTCAATAAGATTTCAAGTATTATATTATCGAGGTTGCATATATTGTAAATTTTTATGTGTATAAACTATTTAGAAAAATATAATAAAAAGATTATCATAAATTAAATTTCTATTCAAATCTTTAACTGATTTTATGTCTTTGATTAGCATTTAAAGTAATGTAATCACATGCATAAGTTCTTTGAAACAATAAGTTAAATGCACAAGGAATATGAAGCTCGATATACAATTGTAAGACATATGAAACATTTTATAACACAATCATAATAAAGGAATATATTCTGTAAATAAAATGATGAATATAATGAAGACAGTAAAAGGAGAATATGAAATTGAAAAATAATATTACGTGAAATAATCAAAATAAATACTTTATTGTTAGATTCTTAGTTTTATTAAAAATTTGATGCTTTAATATGGAAGAATTTCTTTTATAAAAAGGAGATGAATTCTAATAGTTACATCTATACTTAATTGGGTTCTTTTAATTTAGAAACCTATAAGATATTTAATGTATGAATTTAGGTGAAATATTTGATTGACAATTTATACATATTTCAAATTGTGACACAGTTTAAATTTTGAAAAAAATGACTCTACTATATACAATATCAATTTAATTCAAGTCTTTATATTGCCTCATTCATGAATTTATTTTTCATTTATTATTACCCATGACAATTAGTGCTTTAAGGATAATAATTAGCATATATTATAATATCACCCCCTAGGGGTTAGTCGAGTTAGTAGAGTAGGGAGCATGGGGTCAAAAGGTCTTATGTTCGAATCTCCTTATCTACATTCTCTCGATCGACCTTGTCGTATAGGGTTTGCCTAATGTAGAGTACCCAGTTGGCCTGATTTGCAGGCTATTGTTTCATTCCAAAAGTTTAACCAATACGCATCTAAAGAATAGAGGCTGCGGGTTTCTCCGTTCCCCAAAAAAAAATTGTAATATCTTATATTGAACTCATTTTCCTAACCTATTTTCTAGTTTATTTTGGTTAACAGAATATTAGAAGATTAAAAATCTCATGAAATTATAGTTCTTCTAACTTATCTTACCATATAAACTAAGGTAAAGGATCTTTTTGAACACTAAGGTTTACATTAAAATATAAGTCAAATTCTAATATTTGACAGTAACAATGGTTTTTAATGGGATAATATGCACATGATAAGAGAAAGTGAAGTTGTGAGTAAGACCATGAAAATTTAAGTCAAATTATAATATTATCGAAGAACCTTCTTAACTTTCAACGTGGAGCTAACCAAACTAATAATATGCAATGAAATGGAAACTTATCACTAACTCTCAACTCAATTTCCTCAGGAACAAGCTTTTTGGTAGGCAAATTCCAAACCTTCTTGCCATCTCTTATCATAATTGCTTGCTTTGATGTATTTCCTTTGGGGTTAGCAATACCAATTGGATGGACTCTAAGCTGACAGTAATGGTTTTCACCACATGTAAAAGTAAAAAAAATCATATATCATCAAATAATTGAAAAAATGCTGACATGGTTAAGGTTCCATTAGTTTGAAGTTGAATACAAAACGTTCTGAAAATATTTAGATCCTCTTTGAACACTTTCAAATATTAAGGTGTGATAGGTATTTTAATGTAAACCATAGGATTCGAAGGCTCCTTTCCATATATAGTCAAAATATGCTTGTAATTCATATTTAGTGAGGTCGAAAGTTGATAGGTATAAGTCCTCAAACAGTGCCCTAAGGTACACAAACCTACTTGGAGAGCGCCATATCAAAACCTACTAAGCAAGCCAAAAAGCATATATTTCGCATCCTCACTATGTCCACTAACATGTATGTGTAGTGACGGGGCTGATTTTAAAGGTGACTAGTTTTTCTTTCACTAATTGGGGCATCAAATTAATTGCCTACTTGCTTAAAGCATAAAAACCGAAAAGACTTGTATGCGATTGTCTCCTTAATCCAACTACATCTCATCTTTTTTTTATTAATCTGTTAGGAGTTGATCTTTATATTTACTTGTTCAAAACAATATAAAGATCTTGTTACCATATGAAATATAGGGGAGATTTTGAACAAAGATTAGATAATAAAAGAATCTGTAGATTAGTTTCTCAAGCAAAAGTTGAAACATATGCATGGTTTTATAAGAATTCACAAATAAAAAAGTAAATGGTAAAAGTTTAAAGAGCTTATACTACAAATCAAATAGTAGAATGGAAAATTTTAATCATCCAAAGAAAATAAGCTTGTAATGTGCGTGACAACAAGACTGGCAATGCTTATTACTTTGATCTCTATAGTTTGACCCTTTTGTTAATAGGAAGGCTCTAAAGCGTTATCGATTTGTTTTCTTATAATCAAATTTTGCATAATATAATTTATCTGAAGAAGGTAAGTAAACTTAGGAGCTTTTACTATAGCATGACTTAATTATGGGGTTAAACCTTGCTTAGGAGTGTTTTTTACAGTGTGACCTAAAGGATAGGTTTAACTCGGAAGCATTTTCATTGAACTATTATTTAAAAGGTTAGAGTTTGTTCATGAACCTTTTTATCAAACAAAACAAAAGAGCGTGGATCTGACTAAAAGTTTTTTTAGAGAAAACCACTTTAGACTTGAGAGTATATGCCTTGCGTAGAAGTTTTATTTTTTTTTATAAAAAAAAGGACAAGTTGTGGGGTGTATTTTAGACTTGAGGGCATGTACCTCACTCACTCACTCACTCAAGAGTTATATTAGAAAAAACAAAAACTCTTGATTTAAGCGTCATTCAAGAGTTTAGATACGAAAAACTAAAGAATTTGACCCTTAAGTGTATAACCATTGTTGAAATAAACGGAGAATGTAGCTTTGGTTTTGGACCTAAAAACTTAGACCTTAATTAAAAGCAAAATTAGAACGACCATGTTTGTTTCTCTAAATTGAGAAGATCCATTAGATGTAAAGTGTTCCATTTCATTATAAAGAAAAATTATATGTAACTTAGTCTTCAAATTTTTCTCACTTATTCTACTTTTCACTCTACTAGCCAACTTTAGCTCCTCTTTTAGCAATTATTTTGGGATGTCGATGTCTTTTTCCTTTGTCCAACTTTCTCTGTTTATGATTGCCTATATATTTATCATGAATGATTTCTTCTTGTGGTTATCAAATTTCTTATGGTTTAGAAATTCATAATAAACCTTTTTATATGTTTTCTTATCAAGGCAGTAGTTACTGGACATGCAGCAATACTACATAAACATTAGACCCACTTTATTAATAAAATACAAAATTATAATCCTAACTAGATACCCAATAATCTGAGCCACCTGACTTGATTATTTTAAATTTTCTCCCTAATTTTCTTTCCAACACCTAATTTTTCCTTGACCTTATCTGCTCTCTTTAAGCTTGATTATATTATCTTGAAATATTATTTTCTTACATTCATTTGAATTAAATGGATGTTAAGGATCATACTATAAATGTATCACAATAATTTTAAGGCTTAATATTACGCCATCTCAAAGTCACATTACTTATTGGTCTTTCTGTATTGTTTTATTAATTTCAGGAAGAATGGTTGCACCTACATCTTGACTATGATCGTTCAATCCTTGAACACCAATTACAAGCTCTATTGAGGTCCAATGAAGCCCTTTGAATGTAATAGAAAATGTTGGCAATGAATGGAGATAAGTTGATACTCTTTATTTTTAGTTGTTATATGTTATTGCTTTAGCCTAAAACGTTTGAATAGTTTTGCGGGATGATGTCTTTCATGAAGAAGACTTTCGTAGGTTGGCAAAGAAAAGATCCAATAAAAATTTTAAATAAGTTAAAAGTTCTACTAGATTACTCTTATGTGTTTCTAATATCAAAGTTGTTGATATTGATTTTTTTTATAGGGATGATGGTTTCGTATTATGTTATTTTCCCCTCCATAACAAATCGGTGTGTGTTGGGATAAAGTTGTCGGAGGGAATTAAAGAAAGAAACAAACAAAATAGATTTGGAAAAAAAGATTAAAAATTAGATTGAATGGGTCAAATAATTGGATATCCGAATATGGCTTTTTTTAATTTTATTGATAAAGTAGATCTCATTATGACTAATTACAAAATTCAGTCAACTCGAATTCTTGGATATCTATACAGGATTATGTCTAAGTGGTATTGTCACATATTTATAGCTGTCAATCCATCAATTTTTAAAGAAAAAGGTTTATTATAAACTGTTAACAAAATATACAAGGCTCCTGCGATATTTCTAAACACGCAAAATCGAGAAAAGAAATGGTGGAGCTACATCAAAAGTTAGCAAGTGTCATTCTTTGAGTAATTGACTTTCCTTATAAATATAAATAACCTATGAAGGATTTGTTGCCAAATAATAACGGCTCTCGTAACAGTTAAACTGACTGGTAAAGAACCCCAAGTTACGAAGCTTTACGGTGCCATACTATTTGTAATAACAAGAGCATGCCTGAATATTCAAGGTTCATATCTCAGTCGCGTTTTTGCATAATTTACTCTCCGGAGTCTTATTTGATTGGTTGAAAGGCCTGACAGAAAACATTGTTCCAAGGTTTTGTGCACGGTTCAAGAAACATAAAGAACATAGTTATACCATAACCGTTGCTCAACCATTGATTTCCTTTCCACTAACAAAATTTTATAAACCAAATAACTCCTGTACAAAAATTTAATAAGAGAATCGGTGTAATAATAATTCAAAACTACTTAAATGCATGGGTATTCCAAGACTGCAAACTCGTAGACATGTACGTACTTTGCCAACTGCCTGCAAGACAATAATGTTGACTAACTTCCTCACTTGTCGCAAATGCTCTAAACCAATCGACCACTGACCATTTCTTGGCATTCTTTTTCACCTGTATGTTCTCTCTGAACTTGCGTCCATTATTGCTGTAAATTATCATGCTTCAAGGGAATGAAAAAAGAAAAGATTTACTAGTGTAAAGTTCATGACACGAATTGAAGATAGTTCAAGGGAATGAAAAAATGAGATTTATTAGTGTAAAGTTTAAGATTGAACGCAGTGTTACAGTGAATCATTCTATGTGGAAAAGTATGTAGTCTGGCAAAGGAAAAAAAAAATCATCTAGCCAACTTCAGGCATATTGGATGCGAACTACAAATGAGATCGACTTCGTTGATGCAAAACAATGGCACACATTTGGTAAAAAGACTTGTCATACTCCATCTACCTAAAAAAAAGTTATACAACTGTCACAAGGAAAATGGCCAATTGGCAGAAAGACTAGACACGGATGATTGGGGAAGAAGGATAGCTGAACATCTTTCAATTTAAATAATATAATTGGCAAAAGAATCCCAGAATAACACCATGGTGAAGTGCAGAATCAATTCATATACACCACTTTCCCATATAATAAAAAGCTCGAAAAGGGGGGAGTCTAGAAAGGGGGGATTATGGGCAGAAAAATGCTGAACATCCTTCAAATTAAGTCATATAATTCAATTGACTAGCAAACAAATCCTCGAATAACACCATGGTGGAATGCATAATCAATGCACTAATGATGTAACTAAGAACTCAAAAAGGGATACACAACATGCTAGAACTGAAGAATGTCTGAGTTAGGGTCTCACAAACTTACAAGAGTGACAGAATCTTCTATGCATTTGTCCGTAGAGGTAATGAGCTTGTCACACTCTTGATTTGGTCAAATGCACAACACAATCTGTGTCTTTCATCTAATGGCATATTGATTTCCCCCGAGATCTACATAAACATAATGGATGCAATATCATGCAAACTGGTAGAAATACTTCATACATTAAACTGCACCAAGGAGTTTAAACAAAAACAAGAAATAACGTTGATTACATTATTAACTTTGCCAACAGATTATATCCATCCATGCCAAGTCAATAATGCCATTAGAGAGTCAAATGTCAATTAACCCTATTAGTACAAAATCATTGATGCATATTAATGCTTAGTCATCTAAACATGAAACTAGAAACATCACAGTCAACATTATGCCTGCTACATCATCACTCCCATAACGTTCCACTGAATTTGGCCAAAGGATTCTTTCTTTTCGAGTGTCATTTTCCCAGATGATCAATGTCTTGCCACTTCAAAAATTCAAACAAAATCCAGAGGAAACCAACAAAAAAAAAAAAACTTCAACACATTTCTGAATCAACTACATTTAAGTTTTACAGATTTTAAAACTATACCTGCAAAGAGTGTATACTATGGGAAATCATCTCGATTTCTGCCCTCATAGATGTAAGCATATGCTGAACCTTAAAATCTTCATGCATTAGTTGTAGGACAGAAGCAATAGCATCGATCTTATTCAAATGGTGTTTGGCAAGACCATTGTGATCACCAGATAAAAGTGATGAAATACTTTCAGTTATGAATGATCCCATAATGTTCAATACTTGGCTTAAGATTTTTTTACTTCTGTCAAAAAAGATAAAGCTAGGTAGAATATAATAACGCCTTGTATTCATACAAGTGCAAGCCATAGTTGCACCATTTCTTTCTGGACCACACTGCATAAACATCAGAGTACTCAATAAGGACCCATCATAAATGGCAACATGGTGAGCAACAAATTTGTCAAGCAATTATGATAAGCTGAGTTGTATAGGTTAAATGAGATTGGAGAAAGATACCTATAATTATCTGAATTTCAAAACCATTAATAGCAAATTATGCATACCGACAACAGTTTCCAGCACACATCAAGGTAGCCGAGTGTTCAAACAATAAATTCCACTTAATATGAAAAGAACAAAGGCATGCATAAAGCTCACTGACAAACTTGATAATATGTGCATTGTTGGCCTCAAAATCATTAAAGTCAAGCAATAGATGTTTGAATTCATCAATTTTCATTCTAAGCACATCCAATCAAACAGGGAGTCTATGCACATAAAAATAAACATAAAACTCAAAGCTTTAGCATATGATATTCATATGAATATTTGCATCTTATGGTTTCTAGTGTGTTGATGGAACACAATACTACATTCACATGCTTCTTAAATGAAATGAATTTTAAAAGAATTATATTGATTTAACCATCTTTTTTTTTTCAGCTTACCTGAGCTTTTTGTATAATTTGGCTAACCAAATAATCACATAATGTATCTAGTTCTTTTGAACTCTTTTATGCAATTCACAAATTATGATTTCACAAACCTATGTAGTTTGAAAAGAATCTATTTATCTTATAATTCATTCTTCTTATTGACTTTGTTTTAGTACCAATTAAGGATTTCATATATAGCTAAATAAGTACTCATAAACAAATGAAGAATAAAAGGAATTTTAATACAAAGCTCTCCGTAGATAGATTAGGCCAGAATGATGCAGTTCCTAGACAAGATTCCATTATTAATCAATAGTGTTATGTGCCATCACCTTTCTGCAGGAACTTGTATTGGTGGATGCTGCTCAATCTTCCACTCTAGAACAGATATAATCTCCATTTAGAGGAAGTCCAAACTCAAAGGCAAAGTTGCTTTTTTCCACAATATAGACCAAATTCAGGTCTATCACTCCAGCTTCCTGTTTCCTTTTTTGGTCAATTAGGAGGCTAAAATCCTAAGTCACAAGGTGGAGGACAGCAATCCACAAGACAGATGAGCTAAAACTCATTGACCTCTCTCCATCTTTTCTTTTGAAGAAAATAGCATGTTTTATTAATTCATCAATACTTAAATGCATGTAATGACCTTCCTAAACTGCATAAGGGTCATTTCCAGTTCCTTTCTATTTTCCAATTGTTGGACAGAAACAACAGCAATGAAACAAGACAAAAAGAAGCCTAAAAAAAAAACAAAAGAAGCTTTAGACAGATTATAAACAAGAAAATTGAACACTTACAAGCACAACATCCATCAGATATCCAGAAAGGAAACTGCTCAAAGTGATGATACTTTGTTCAGAAAGTCTTGTGGGTTTAGAGTCTAGAACAACAAGCACTCTGAGCATAGAACAAGCATTATCCAGCAGTGGCTTTAGAGACTGGAAGCAAGAACAATAATTCACTGTCAGCACCTCATCACAAGTGAGCAAGGGGGCAAACAAGACAATGGAAATTTGATAATTTAGAATTCAGTTTGTTTGCGTTTGCTTGCACGTGTGCATATGTTTGATTGTGTATAGACAAACAAAGAGCATAGATCTCACAAAACTTACTATCTGGTCTATTAATGCTCTCTCTACTATCTGAAAAACAAGAGACTTATCACCGATCCCTGACAGGCACGAGGAAATCATGCTAGTTATCAACTTGAAAGTTTCATGGTTTGAGATCTTTGCATTACTTTCTGCAAGAGGATAACCACTTTCTGCAGATAAGGATTTACTCAGATGAGAACTATGCCACAAAGTAGCTCACCAAGGAACAACCCATTTGCAACTTACCAGGAAAAACTTTGAAGCGAGAGAGCAAAGTGATGAAGAAGCTGATGTGGTCAGCAATCTGAATATGTCCAGATTCATAAGCAACATGCAAAACTTCTACAATCCGAAATAACACAAATGGATCCAACTCATGATCTGCAGTATACAGGAGATCGTATCATATAGAAAACCAACGTTATATTTCCAATTTTATCAGCATTAAACCCCTAATTTGAGCAAAAGACAAACTATAACGAGCAAAGGAAAAACAGAATGCACAAAGTTTTGGCTATGTTATATTTCCAATTTTATCAGCATTAAACCCCTAATTTGAGCAAAAGACAAACTAAAGAGCAAAGGAAAAATGGAATGCACAAAATTTTGGGTATATAATATCAACCACTAAAAAGGGAAAACTCCTTAGTTGTTGAAGGAATCTTCAGCTAGGCCTTAAATTCCAAGGGAAGTATTTGCATCAACCCCTTTCATCAATATTAAGCAAAATCACCAGGGAATTTCTTCCTTAGATAGCATAATACACCAGAAACCATTTACAGAAAAGAATCACCTTGGGTAGGTGTTAAATATTAGGGCAGCTAACATAATTTTGGCTGCAAAACTACAGGTCCACCTCCTCAGTTGAAAAGTAGACAACTAAGAGCTTGGGGGAGACGATAAATAAAAAACATTACTTTTAGTTAAAAATTTATCATTCAAAAGATTTAATCCATTTTATAAAACTAAAGATGAGTATTTAATCGCATTTATTATTAATCTTGCAAAATCTTAGTTGTTAGTTATGAAACATACATTAGAAAACTTGGAAAAAAGAACCAGAAATATGATTTGAATAACATTCTCTAGACGGATGCATTAGTCCTAAATATAGAGATTCAAAACTATAGTAGACTAATGACTTGTTAGTGAATATATAAAATCAATTAAGTTGACCTTACACAATAGCTTAAGCTTTTGTAGTGAAACGGTCACTTACTATGGTATCAGAGCCTCCGTGACCAAGTGGTCGTGAGTTCAAATCCTACCACCCACTTATTTCTCATGTAATTAATTCAGCACAAGGTAGAATGAGCCTATGCAACTTTCAAGCCCAAAAGGCTTTCACTTGAAGGGGTGTGTTAGTGAATATATAAAACCAATTAAGTTAGCATCACATAATAGTTGAAGCTTTCGTGGTGAAACGGTCAATTAAAATAACTGAAAAAAAGTATCCACTTTTATCCAATGCATCAATGGATTATCTCCAATTCAGAACTTCACCATCTTTTAAAGCTTAGATAAATATACCTTTCTCATTTCCCCTTAAATGTACAAAAAAATAAGTGTGTTGTGGTATAAAATTTTACTATCCAATTGTATTGATATAACATATTAAATAAAGAAAAATAAGACTCAAATTTATTATTAGTTTAGAAGAAATGTTAGCTCTAAACAAAAATGATAACAAGAAAATGGACATTAAACACTTACACAAGCAACAAGAAACTATTGATCTGAGTAAAGGTGCCTCCAAGCGAGAAAAGTAATAAAGACAACAGATAGAGAGTTCTTGAGAGTCCCTAGGAAGCCTTATGAAAGGACCATATTGCACTCCCCCTGCTACAAAGAAATGGTCACACTATACGCAATCAATTGAGCTCATAAAACATGAGGCAGATAAACTAAAGTGCCATTGGCAGTTAGTTCCACCTTCTTCTTGACATGTGCTGTAGAACTCTTGTAGCGAGTATTGTGTATTATCATATTCAAATGCAACAAGAGAATTCACTGGAGAACATTGACCCAGGTGAAGCAGAAGACGTAAAATAACCTACAAAAAAGATTGTCAAAGTTGGCCAAGCATCACCAAGCATTGCATAGAGGGTCATTATAACAGGAAAACAAACACTACAACTCTCAACTTAACTGAATTACTACCAGAGAAGAGGATGGATGCCCATCACCCAGCAAAATTAGTAACCTAGGCAATTCTCTTATCCAAGCGACTTGATGTTCCACTAAAACTGAATCACCAACATCACGATGTTTAATGTGTTCTTTCTATACATTCACAGAGCATTTGGAGGTAAGTGGTGTTTGATAGATTTTAATAACTTGCATCAAGATAGAAAAATGAAGGTAGAAGTAAATGAAAAGTTTTGAACTTACAGAAATAAGCATTTCCTCGATAGCAGTAAGGCAAGCCAATTTTACTGATGAATCTGGATTACAAACCTGGAATGCCTTAGTAAATGCCTGCTATAGAGATTTAAATTATCAGCATCAATTCAATTGGAAATCTTCAGAAATTTGGAAACACAAGTTAGAATTGGAAACCATCAAATGGAGACCAGTAAATAAGAGAAGACCAGAAAAAGTAATTCGATGAGAGCAGGAAGTGATGTAATTCTTAAAACCGGATCAGACCTGGAGCAGACGATACTTCAAAGTACTCACTAATTGTGACATAAGCTTTGGGATAAATGTCAATAAAGTAAGTATCTGTTGTTCCAGAACTGCTTTTCCAAACCATTTGCCTTCACAGATCTGAAAAGAACATGAATATATACATCGGGCTCCATGAACAAATATAAATAATGATTAAAGATCAAAACCAACTCGGCCGGTTTAACCGTAAAAATCTTGAACTGGTCAACTTTCCTGTTTGATTTATTTTAACAACCCTTATTATAAAAAATAGACCGATTTATTAACTAATTGGCTAGTTTTCATAAACTAACTAATTTTTATTAATAATAATAAACCAATAGATTTTTATTTAACAATATCCTTCTTGAAATAAACTTCAACTTCTTCGATAGATAAAGATAATCTCCTTATCTAATCATATTTTAAATTATTTAATTTTGTTCAATCTTTACTGTCTACAAGTTTTATGATAATCTAATAACGATTAAACTTTTAAATCCCTTATCTTACCGGTTTAAGTTTTAGCCCAGTTTTAAAACACTGGATATAATACACAGTTCCTTCAACCATGTCAATAAATAATAGTGCTAAACAACAAAAAACTCTGATGTAGAGTGTAAACCTCAAGCTCTAACGTCATTTAACCTTTGAATTATCACTAATTATGTTTAAAATACAAAATTTAACAAACTAAATTCCTTTTAGAAGTTACATAATTGCAACGGAGCCAAAAACAAACCTTTCCAAGTAGCACATACTCTATGAACGATAGAAATTTCTCCATTAAGTCAAAAGAAGGGCTGATCCTTTGACTTAAGTGTAAAAATATCTCTGTGATAGCAATGTTCAACATTAGACATCGATCATCATCCTACAAACGTAATAGAAAAAAGAAAGTCAAGACAAATAAAGTTGCTAAAGCATTGGCAGTTATCAAAGCCATCATTTATACAATAGTAGACATTGCTTGTGGGTATAAAAATTAGATAATTACTATAAAAATAACTTTCCAAAAAGAAGGGCCGGTTAAGATGGAAGATGGCATAGTTATGTTTGCCTAAGAAGTAAAATGACGAAGAGAGGACAAAAAATTTGCAATGCCTATTTTTTTTCATCCAATGTGTAATAATTGAAGGAAATGGATCTTGATGTGCAAAGGCATCAAATCATACTACCTTAACGTTGTGGCTTTCTCCTACTCCTTCATTCTAATCAACCAAATATATTCAGCAATATAATTTCCTTTTTGAAAGTAATATTAAGGCCATACGTTTTGTGAATTTTGGCTTTCTCCTACTCCTTCATTCTAATCAACCAAATATATTCAGCAATATAAGTTTCTTTTTGAAAGTACAAAGGCCATACCTTTTGTGAAAACTGATGCATTGGCTTGAGAGGAAAAGAACCTATTAACTTTTTGAGTAAAACCAATGACACAACTTGATCCCACTTAGTTGTATCATGCTCTTTATTAAGAGGTTGTGATTCACGATCAATGTAGCCAATCCCATAAACAAGAAACCTAACAGCAAGGTTTATGCTCTGAAGGATATTGCACATGCAATCAAATGATTGTGCATCCACTGGTGGCATATTATGAGCTGATGGAATAAAATCATGGAAGTAAATGACTAAAACAGGTACAAGGTCCTTCAGTTTCTTGATGCCCACAGAAAACTCTACACAAGAAATGAGACTAGGTAAGCTTTGGCATATTGAGAAATGTCATTAAACTACTAAAGTAACATAACTAAACAGATAATCAAAGTAGTACTAAGAATACGGCCACTTGGTTGCATTTTCCAAACATCAAAGAAGTCTCTTGGAAAAGGACAAAGTAATTCAATAATTGCAAGTTAAACCAACAAATAATATACAACACAAAATATATCATAAAATCTTAAACGCAAAATGAAATTAATCATATTGGAATGATCATGGAAATATGAACCTAAAACTGGCATAGAGGAGTAATTGATGAGTGATTCATGAGAATGTAAAGGCTAAGGAGGCCGTAAGACATACCTGCAGACTGTGTCTGGACATCACGCTTAAATGCATGCAATGCTTCTCGCTGACAAACATCCTACCAAATTACATCAGTGTCAGATGGAGGCTTATTAAGTCCATGTTATCATCTACCCAATGAAACACATTCCACATTAGAAGAACCGTTACTAAATTTAGTAAGAAAAATCATAATCCATGCATCTAGTATTTGTCTTATTGCATGAGTTATGGATATAAGGAGAGAGCCAGCATTCATCCTTGGATCAAAACTGCCACCAATCATAAAGTAAACTTTCATATCTAAATTGGATTTAGCTAAAGGTCCTCGCCAGGTGTTTGTATATTAGTAAGCATATATGTGTAATCCATCTGCAACTACATAATATTTAATGATGCAGTTGCAGATTCTTTCTGTAAGTCACATCTTCCCATTCAACATGAACATGAATTGTCCAACATGCCATGCAGCTCAAATTGCTTGATGAAAAACAGAAGATCAAACAAAAGATAGATATATAACTTGCATGGCCACCTAACAAACATGGATAAGTGATTTTCAAATATTCACTCGACAACATAATAATAATTACAAGAGAAAGATTATATACTTCATTCCAAAAATAATAATAATTACAAGAGAAAGATTATATACTGCATTCCAAAAGTAAGATTTACTACACAAAAAAAGGGTTGTTTCACCTTTAAAGGAGATTTGACTTCTTTATTATTAGAAGGCAACAGTGACAAGCAATGTGCCAATCCAGCTAGGACACTTTTGAGCTTCCCTTTATCTTGCAAATAGGACTGATTCTTCTGTAGAATATCCTCATAATTTTGAAGAATCTATCAGTGAACAATTAACCAATTAAAAGAAAGATTATCAATAAGTCATTTTACGAACACAGACCTTGAACATAATAAAAGCCTATTAAGGTTATAAGTATCTTCACATAAACAAGAATGATGCATGCAATATCATGACAATAGACCGATACAAGCAATACATTATGAAATTATTACGTGACCTTCACAACTAGCAAGTGAATATATGCATTTTTATGATGCTCATGTTAGAACAGAATGCCTCAATTGAAGGTACCTTTTCAGCATACATGGAAAACGAAGGTGGAAATTGTTGGAGAATGAGATCCAAAAATTTGAAAGCCATCAGTCGAACATCAATTGCCAAATGTGTCATGGCATTGAAAATGTAAGCCATCATCAAAGAAATCAAAGGTCCTTGATTATCCTGGACAAGAATAATAGACAACATTTTACAACTAAAGCAGAACCAACAATGATTAACAACATAACAAGCATGCTAACTAGATGGAGAACTCCTTCATGGCAATAGGCAATGCAAATGCTCTCAGAGTTTCATCCAATTAATATATATAATCAGCAATATTGCTTATTATTTGGGTTTTTATGGGATGATTTGTGGCACCACATTGGCTAGAGGAGTGTTCTCTACCCTTCCCCTCAAAAAGTTGGGACACGTTTGGTGCTTGAATCAATTACCATCTTTTCAAAAGTTTTGCTTCTACATGAACATATCAAGTTTTGATTGGTTCACATGAAGTGAACACATACTAAGTAGACACAACTACTGACTTTTATATCTGCATGCAGAGATATCTTTACTATTTTCTGGAAGAGAAAATCCATGTTTGGCTGGCAAACTTCTCTAAGGATCCAATTGAGTGGATGGATGAATTAAACACAGACATTCTAACAAATAAAGCATTGTTTTTTCCACAGGGATAAACCAGTAAACTTGCTAAACAAATTTCGCAAAGGTCTCCAGAATACAAAACTTCTGAAACCAAGCTAAACAATGTCTTGTTAGATTCAAGTTGACCTGTTAACCGCCTTCAAACTACAAGTACAAATAAGACGAAAAAAGTCATATTACCTCTTTACATCCAGGTAAAACAACTGACTTCAGAAGTTGATAAAGGGTCTCCCGAACTATTTTATCTTCATCACTTATGCGTTCACGTAACTTTTCTATTACAGCATATTTGTGCAATTTCAGCTCCTCTGGATGCTTGAGGAATAAATCCTTCATACCCATTAATGCATCTTCAAAAAAAGAGGAAATAATACAAAAATGATAATGAATCTCTAGTGAAGTTAGGAATTCAAATAGAATAAAGAATATAGTTAAAATAGAGACAAAAGCAACCAGAACACAAAAGTTTGAAGTGAAATTGCTCTCGCTCATGGTAAAGGCTGTTCATTCATCTTAATGATTTGCATAACTGGTAATCAGTAAATTCTGTCATAAAGAATATTGGCTAAATAATGACAAAAAAGATGAACCAAAGAGGCTATAGAATAACATCTTACAGAAAATGTAAATGTGGACAAATAATATAGACATATAATAATATCATTTTGCAGCGGAAATGGAAAATAGACAACTAAATATCACTGATGTTAGAATGATAACTATCATTCTTTCATCAATTGAAGGGACTGGAAGAATAAGCCATAGTGCCTCCATTAGCTTATCAACTGCTAACCTCCCCAATGAAAAAATAGTACTGTACAGTACATCCTTCATAGGAGCTTGAACTTTTTGATACCAAACCTCTATCTCATATAATCCGTTCATCAAAACGAGAAAATACCTTTACGGACTTTAGCATTGTGATGAGAAGATTGCTGAAGAAGTTCTTTTAAAGTCAGTCCTTTCTTATTGACAGCTAATCCTTCCTTCTCCGACGCCACACTTTGTTGAGGAAGAATAATCGCTGCTTATCAAACATGGATGACAGCTTTCAATAATCCAATTACTTGCACGAAAGGCATTAACAACTTGCATTTAAAATCAGTTTGAAGGATAACCTTTGGATTTGATTTCAGTGTTTGTGGCATTCTTGGGTGGTGGCAACTTTCTACCCAGTTTGCGCTTTACTTTCTAGAAAAACAACAGTAGAAACGAAACAAAACTTTGATCTTGTTATAAGCAACAAAAAGAGATATCGTGACACAATAATTACGCACCTTAAAGTCGATACCGCGCTTTTGTTGCTTCTTTGAGGAACCCTTACCTTTCGCCATTTTCACTGCAAATTGCACAAATAGATCCCCGTTATACACATGTATATAGATACATAGGTATCTACAAAATAACCATATCCATTGGGTTTCTGAAAGTCCCAGTCGTGTTTTAATATTTTCATATAGTGTATCAAAAACAAAAACTGCCTAGAGCTTATTCTTATTATTCTTCTTCTTCTGTACCTATTAAAGGCAGGC
>JANZXP010000004.1:19749950-19766886 GCA_027576715.1 Erythroxylum flavicans | reverse complement strand
ACCTATTACAGGCAGGCAGCAAGTACAGAGAGACTTACCTTCCCGAAACCTAAGAAAGAAGACGATTTTAGTCGTAGATCAGTAGAAGGTAGAGCTTACGTTGACCCGAACAACCCATTTCATGACCCGAAAGGACCGGTCCGTTTGATTACTAAATAGTTACGTCGGCCAACCTCAGCCCGTATCCTGATTAACCCAAGCCCCAAAATAATGTTATTAAAAAAAGTGGCCCGTTATTAGCCCGTCAAGTCATAAACTCGACCATAGGTTTAGATCGGGTCAGGAATAGTCCGAGTTCGACCCGACCTGTTACTTCTAGTTCTAGGGCTAAATTCTCCCACACCGAAGCCCATATCTTAAACAAAAAAGAGCAAATTTACACCATGTTTCTTTTTCAAAAAAAATCTAAAACCTTTAAAACAAACTGATTTTGACTAAAAACAGCAAGAATTACAAATTTAATTTTTAACCTTTTTACTAAAATATAAATTAAATAAAAAATATTTAAAATAAATACTAAAAATAAAATAAACTAAACTATCTTTAATATGCATATGTTTTTTTTTAAAACAAGTTTATTGCAAAAGAAAGTCCTTTTGTTGGTCAAGCCAACTTTGCAGTTGGATTTAGATAAAATAGTCACAGGTAAATGCAACATTTTTAAAATATTTTTTATTATTTTTGCGGACGTTTGTATTATGTTATTGCTAACATGACAAAGTGGGACATACTTTTTTAAAAAATATATTAAAATTTTAATTTATTTATAAACGTTAGACCCATTCTTTTATTTAATTTATTTACAAGGCCCGCTCTCTTCCTCGCGCACTTTTTTATTCAATTTATTTATAAGGTCCGTTCTTCTCCGACAACTGCGCGAGTATCTCTGATCTAACAAAAAATCTTATCAAAACCTACCATCTGCAGAAGAAGAAGGCACTGATCATGATTGATCACTACAAGCCATCATCAAGTATGACACGTAATGCTCTCAAACCATTAGCAAGCATAGAGTCCAAGACCCTTTTACATGATCAGTTTTCACCTCGATACGAGCTATTGAGCTTCCAAACTACATTGAAAAACAGTACTATACATGCTCAAAAGGTTTTCACTTTCCATTGCAGTTATGTTAATGGACACCAAGATCGAGTTCCAAGTCTCTTTAAGCTGACATTTGCAAGCATCTTATGTCAAATTCGAGAAAATTTAATCAAATGATCAAACCTTCTTTCTCAGTAATGTCAGGCATGTCATGTGTGTGTTTTCTTGCATAAAATATGTGAGAATGTAGCCTCTTTAATGCATGCATTTCCATGCAACTGTCACAGAGCTTCTTAGTTCTACACGTCCTAAACAATTTCTGACTCATAAATTAGCATTTACCAATGTTTAATCCTCGTAGACTGTCTTAGAGGAACTCAAGTTTCATACCCCATATAGTATATTATATCAACGGAATTGTTGTATACAGTAGGCTACTTGCCGTATTAGTTGGGCCTTTTTCCTTTCTTTTTCAGTCACTTTCTATTTCTCAGATTCCACACCTCACTTACTAATATTTTTTAAAGCAATAAATGAACAGCAGCATAATCCTCTGAACCACAAAGTTGTATTAGATTTTTCGGACACTTGAACTAGGAATTTTGACCAAGTACATGTAAAGACGGTTGATCGTTTACTTGAAATTGATGCTTGTAGCTGCTTCACTTGTTGTAAGAGTAGTGATACAAGCGGCTTCTCCAAGTGAAAGGCCAAAAAAAAAAAGTGAAAATAAATATGGCTTCATTGCTCTGCACAGTGCTTTACCTTCACCACATGCAAAAATGGTTGCAGGAAGGTTTATACATATACATATATCATCGTATTACGTAGCTAAACTAAATTTTATTCCATAATAGCATCAGGATATCACTTTTAAGCACTATAAACCCTTAGTATCTCATCCTCTTGGACTGCATATACAAGATACGATAGTATTCTATATATTGCTTATACTTGGACACTCCAGTGAACGTTCTGTTACTAAAGTGTCTAACTTGACGTAGTAGATTTTGAATCCCATCGACCCATTTCTGTTTATGGATCTTGTTCTTGTGCTTGAATTCCAGAAGCCCCTGTGCAGCCTTGACGCCAAAGTAGACTTCTTTTAAGCTATCCCTTTCTTTTCTATAATGCCATGCAAGTGTGTTGATAGGATCAGAAATGTGATATTTGATAAATGTATGGAGTAATGGTTAATATTAGATTAATAAATTGGAAATAAAGAAAAGGAGAGTGTGTTGTATTGATGATGAAAGGAAATAACGATATAGGTGACACCAGCAATGTTCGAGAGGTTGCCTTCTCTCCCAAGACCCACTCGAATAACAAAAGATTCCCAATCATCCTCACACCTTTCCTCATCCCACTGTTAATAACAGACTCACTAACAATAGAAAATAGACAACTTAGCAGATAAGACAAAGCAGTGTAATAACCTACCACACATGACCCACCTACTCTACTAACATTCCCCGACCAAATAACCAGCATTCCCTGACCTCATACGAGCCCATTAATTTGAGCCAACCCTTTTGTAGCCATGATATTTCTTCCTTATGTAGACAAACTTAATTGAAGGCCTATTAACAGTAGCAAACCTATCATTACTCCCCGCACCCCTCCCCCCTCAACACCCACCTTATCCTCAAGGTCGAAATTAGGAAAAAAAATTCTTGTATTAGCAGCAGAGGTTCCCAAGTGGCTTCAAAAGGGGGAAGATCCTTCCATAACACCAACATTTCTAATCCCTCAAGTGTCTCATACGTATCCAGAATTTCTTGCGATTCGACCAACCAATCATGAGATGTAAAAAACATGATGTATTGTTGCTGAATCCGGAAAGTGCAAGTTTATAAGCAACCTTCCCAATACGTTGTACCACGACATTTGGATAAAGATTGTTGACGGTAAGGATGTAGCTTCAAGTACACCATCTCACCAACTAAAACTCAACATCTCTATGGTGCTTATCAGCTCCCATCTTCCTCTTATTTTGAGCAACTACTAATTGGTCCTTCAGCTCATTCAACATCAAGTCTCTTGCAAGCAGCATTTTATCCAACGTAGAATTAGTAGTATTGGAATAAGGATACGTGATCAGCGAGGGAGGATCTCTACCATATACCACCTTGAAGGGTGTGTTTATAATAGAAGTATGGAAAGAGGTGTTGTAACAATATTTTGCCTAGGACAACCATCTAGACCACTACTTAGGCTACTCACTTGTAAAACAGCACAGGTACTCCTTAAGACACTTGTTTACCACTTCACTTTGACCATCAGTCTGTGAATGATAAGTCGTACTTCGCCTTAACAGAGTGTGCTGCAACTTGAAAAGCTCAATCTAGAAATTACTCGAGAAAGTCCAGTCTCTATCAATCACAATACTTTGTGAAAATCCATGTAATTTCACCACTTGGGTCATAAATTCATCCTTGACCACTTTAGCAGTAAATGGATGCTTGAGAAGGATGAAATGTGCATAAGAAATTCTTTTGTAGGAGTGAAGATATCCACCATGTCCTCCAATAGGGTTATTATGGAACTCTTCCAAGAGCTTCAGAATGAAAGAGCACGTGTTAGGAATGGCCAATCGATCTTTGTAATATAGTAGCCCCTGATGCAAAACCCATCCCTATTTTCCATTCAGATCTTGCTGTAAGAGGTGTTTAATAGATTGCACACAACTTGTCCCAATCAACCCAGGAAGGTACTGAAATGGCCTATATTTTGGAAAACAAAGGAAATCGTGATCAAGCGTCTGCTGCTACATTTTCTAGGCCTGGTTTATATTGCATTTCAAAGTCAAACCCCATCAATTTGGTCAACCAACGTTGATACTCACTAGCTACAACCCTTTGCTCAAGCAAATACTAAAGAGATTTTTTATCAGGTCTAACAATGAAATAACGACCTAATAAATAATGGCACCATTTTTAGATTGCCATAACGATCGCTATGAGTTCATGCTCATACACTGATTTGAAACGTGACCTTCCAACTAAAGCATGGCTAAAGAAAGTTATAGGTCGCCCTTTTTGGCTCAAAACAGCACCTAACCCCACTCCTGAAGCATCCGTTTCAATCACAAATGTTTCTTCAAAATCTGGAAGTGCAAGGATCAGAACATTTTACATTGCTTCTTTCAATTTCTGGACAGCAAGTGTGACTTCTTCAGACCACTCAAAAGCATCTTTCTTCAGCAAACTTCTCAATGGTGTTGCCAATTTCCCATAATCACGAACAAACTGTCAATAATACCTCGTTAACCTGAGGAATCCTGATAAGTGTAAATTGTATCGTGTTTTAAGGTATAGTTTGATATGTGTTTAATCATTAATTAAATCATTTAGTATGTATTTAGGTTAGAATTGTGTTAGTTTGTTAATTATTTATGTTTTAGTGTTTTATTGGTTAGTACAAGTCTTTGAGCTTAAATATTGTGTTTTTGAGGTACCTTAATGTGTTTGCTATTGTTTCAGAGTCAACATCAAAGAATAGAGTAGCTTCAGAGAAATTCAGGCCGAAATAACGGCCTACGATCGTGGCATGTTAGGCATGATCGTGAAAGAACCTTTAGATTTGTTCCACGATCGTGGCCTACATGCCATAATCATGATAAAAGACTAAGATGTGAGCCACGATCGTGGCTCGCAAGGCCACGGTCGTGGCCTACATCTAGCAGATGCATAGACACTCACGAACATCAAGTTTCGAGTGATTTTTTGAACCTTTCTAACTCCGGAAAACCGTAAGGTTACCCAAAACACAAAAGGATATAAAAAGAACAACAAGAGGAAGAGAAAGGGCTATTGCATCAACCATTTTGAGAAACCATAGAGAGAGACCATCAAAAGATAGAGGTAGAGAAGAAGGAAGAGGAGAAGAAGCTGACTTGAAGTACTTCCTAGATTAGTAGGTTTCCCGATGTTGCTGCCTCCCATCATCCATTTTAGATTGTATTTCCTATTCATTTCAATTTTATTATTATATAGAATTGAATTGAACAGTTGATAATAGGATCTAGAATGTCGAGGATGTTCTAAACTCACCTTCGAAATTTAATTTTTGAATTAATGAGAATTTGATTGTTTATGTGTTTATTGGTTATTTTGTGGTTTGATTCCGCTATTCCGTAATTCAATAATAAACTGAGAGGGTGAATTAAATGAAAAACAATTAAATTGGACTAATAAGAGTTAGGTGATTTAATAAAAACTAGAATTAAATCAAATCGATAATTTGTACGAAGAGAGATCTTGCACAGGTTTCTGATAGCTTATTAGAGAACTTCAGAACTAATTAGGGTTTTGGATAGGTTGTATGTTGCAAATTGCTTAATAATTAGTATTTCGAGTTGGATTCTTAATTTGATAGATTGAATTAAATTCTCGTATTAGTTTTGTTGCATCTTGAATTTCTATTATTTGTTTCTGGACTTAGATTTTAGGATTTGATTAGTTCCCTCGTCATGCAATCGACACCTTTGGTAATACGCTAATGAACCGTGCACTTGCAGATTAATTCTAGAGGATTTAATTTCTATTATTTGTTTCTAATTATAGCATTTAATTCTAGAGGATAAACAAACCAATCCCTAAATCATAAACAAAATTATGGGCAAAATGTGACAATGGTTATGTGCCCTATTGCTAGTTGGAATGTTAAATTGGTAAAATACGCCTACAAAAATGATAAAATATATTAGATAGACAAATTAATAAAACATAGATATGAATCGATTTGGGGTTTAAATTACAAGTTTTTGTAATATCAAAGTTCTTTTTTAGCACTCTCAAATATTTGATTCTAGGTTACATTTTATTACAAATCTCATAATTCAAATTTTTAATTTTGCCTTAAAAGGAATCATAACTTTATAAAAATTTTTCTATTTAAATCCTAAGCTAGGCTCCAACAAAAAAAGTACATATAATATATTTAACTTTAAAAAATGAGCCATGGGCCACATGGATCTATGGGTCCTAACACTATCTCTTAATTTATTCTATCACACCCTTCCTTCATTCATTATTAATTGACACCTTTAGAAATGTTGCTTAGAACACCATAATCATAATCTTCCTTGTTTCGCAAACATTTTAATAGGCACATGTTAAGTTGCTTTAGAGCTAAAACAATGTCTTCTTTATTGATGATATCATGAAGAGTATGATGAAATAAATTTGAAGTGTGCAGGATGGTGGCATTGAATTCAAAGATGATCAAGTACTTTATAGAGGCTGATGTAGATATTAGTCGCATCTATCTCTTTAATGTCAATAGTAACATCTTTGATAAGTTGACTCACCATTATACCAAACATACGGAGTTTGCTCTCAAACTTCAAAATTAGAACCTTAATGAGGTAGCTAAAGAGTTCAAGCTCTTGGTGGTTAGTTTATTCATATAATTAAAATTTCATAACAAAGATTTTGTTATTATACAATAACCACAAGAATATACTCCCGCTCCAATATATAGGTTGCCAACTACAATAATCTTATAACAAAATTTTTAACGCAATTAAATTAAAACAAAGTACAAATAGAGTAAAACAGATAACAATATAAGTTTTAGAAAACCTAACTTACGATAAAAAGTACTATGATCATGTGTAGCCTAAAAAAGGTCAAGCAGAATCGTAAAGCTACATTTTGTAGGATCATGGTGCACTTTCATGACCTTTTGTGTTTGTTTGTCCTAGTTTAGACATCCTTATACGTAGGATTGTTGAACAGACTAGAGACTACAAACATTATTCTTGCCAACATGAAGGATGCTCATGGAAAGTGTGTAATAGGATATGCATCTTTTAAGCAGAAAAAATGTGCAAAGAGAGAGAAGTGTGGGTTTATAGAGAGAAATTAAGGCCTTTAAGAGAGAGATAAAGAGATAAATCACTAAGGAGAGGTGGTGGAGAAGACTAAGAGGCTGTTTGGTTCCACTTTTATTTTTCTGTTGTAGTTTTTAGTTTTTAGTTCTTGTTTTATGTTTCTAGTTTATGTTAATAATGACAAAACCAAAACATCTATTAACTACAAACATATGTATAAACCTTGAATTGATTTGCAGGGACATGCATTTCCTCCTCCTTTTATATCCACAAAGATGACAATTTAAAGATTTATACTCTGCATGTGGTTACCGCAATACCCACCACTATTAAGAAATGCAAGATCCAAATGGACTAATAAGATCTAAATAGATTGATATTAACATTTATATCAAATAAGTGCATGATCATATGTCATAAATGAGACAGGAAATAAATATTCACTATTATCATAAACGAGAATACAAACCATGTGTAATCAAAAGCTCCTTTCATTTACAAACATACAAAACAAAAAATGAAAAAGAAAAATAAAAATAAAAATAAACAAAACAAAATAATATTGCTTTTTAAGTTTTCCTTCACTCATCTATTCTGCCAGAAAATATATAAAAATTGATGCATAGACTATTACCTAGAAGTGGACCTCACTCAACCAAGTTGTGAAATATGGTTAAAATTTTGATTTTTAAATACTAACCTACAAAAAAAATAATGGCAGAAATCTCCATAAGCTTGTTAATTTCAAACCAGAAAGCATTGACAGAGAGCATTTGTAAGGTCAATAATGAACATTATGGTCACTTGATTGCGGAAACAAAAAATAATCTGCATGCTTTGACAAATAAGCATGGTCTTTCATTCCTCCATATCAAAAATTAAAACTCTAATTTTTTATTATACAATCCAAAGTGTCGAACATATCCCTAAAAATAAGGACAATAGCAAGCAAGAAGCTAACAAAGAATGATCAAAGAAAAAGAACAACTAATTTAATCAAGTCCCTTCTTGAGCAAGTCTCAATCTTATAAAACTCTCAATATTCTACAAGTGCACGAGTCGTATTATAATATATGAGGTGTCGTTCGCACGAGGAATTAGTGAACTAATCGATTCTTAATTTTTCCAAGGCCTAAAAGTGTAATTAAAATCAAAATGAAAAAGAGAAAAAACTTAAGCAATTGAATATGGATAGATTGAAAATTGAAATTCTAAATTAATGCCAGAAAATCAAAATTGAGCATAACCAATTGACAAATTGAAAATCACACAAGGAAGATTAACCAATTATAAGCAAGGGGATTTATCCTATCATCTAATGCTAATTTAATTACTCTAGAGTTAATTCGCTATTGGTCCTAGAATTTCGAAGGGTAGATTAGTCTCTCTCCAGTTATAATCATTAACCCTAATTGAATTGAATTACTAAAATGTTAATCTCTCAATTAATAAAAACAACCCACAATCCAATTAGATCTTAAGCATTCTAATAAACAATTGGGTCCTCACACGAGATCTCTCTTCATATAAATTACTGATTTGATTGTTTTATGATCTATTATATTTCTTAACTCTCATTAACTAACCTAATCTTCTTGCTATCTATTCACTCTCTCGATTTACTACCAAAGCATGAAAATATGACAAATAATCACAATACCTAATACATTAACATCAAAAGCAATCAAATTAACATTGATTCAAAATCAAATCCCTAAAAGAGTTTGGAACATCCTTGGCAACATATTCAACATCCTCAAACCCAAATGATACATAAAGATGAAATGAATAACAAGAAGAAATAGAAAATAAATAGAGATGATTGGGTTGGAGTAGCTAGACAGCAGCTGGCTGAAACTCCCCTTCTCTTCCCTCTTTCTCTTCCTCTTCCATGTGTTCTTTCTCAAGATAGCAAATGGAGGCTCCCTTTTAGGGCTTCTTTCTTTTTCTTTTATAGCCTTTTCCCTGTTAGGGTAAAAACTAAGTTTTACCCAACCTTAATGTTTGAAATAACCCTCTAAAAGTTAAGTTCAGAAGCAGTACCCACTTCTGTCATGGCCACGATCATGGCCTGCCATTCCTACTTCTATCACGATCATGGCCTTCCCTACTTACTTCTATCATGATCGGCCACCTGAATATGCATAGATGTTGGCTTCACCTCTCTTAGCCTCAGTTTCCTAAAAATTGACAAAGGCATAAGGTTTATACTTACGCCTAAGTCGCATAAACATTTTGAAATTGTTAAATTACCAACTACATAGGGTATTGTAAAGCTCCTTAGATATGTCAATTGTGAGGCCATATGGTTGGTAATTAAGGACCTGGAGGTTTCCATCATGGCTAATGTTTGATTATCATCCCAAGTCTGCTCGGTAGATACCTTACATACTTGGGCCTGCGTTTCAACACTTCCATAAAAGACAAGTAAATTTGCCACTTCTTTAGCTTTTTCACGAGCTTTATAAATGGTGCATCCAATTCAGTCTTCTAAAGTCTTTATGGAAATGGTATTTTCAGTGGATAAGACAGAGGAAGGATGTATGGAGGGTCCTCATTCTTGTCTTCATCCTTTTTCTTCTTCTCTTGGTCTTTTACAAAGTGGGTCTTGGCTTATCTTTCCACCGATTCTTCTAGCTCTTTCCCACTCCTAAGTGTGATAGCCTTACATTGCTCTTTTGGGTTTGCTTCCATGTTGTTCAGAAAGTTTTTCACACTTCTCTTACAAAATTCCCTGTAAAACTGGCTCATTTGGACCTCTAGGTTGTGAAAAAAAGAGGCATGATGTTTTGTTACTTGGTCAAACTTCCCTTCAGTCTCTTTCGGGCCTGTTTTATGTTCATAAGCTTGTTCATGATCTTGTGCAATTTAGAATCCCATAAACTGGACTCATTTTGTTGAAATCCTGACAAGCATTGAATTCACATTTGAATTCTTGCATTGTTAGATCAAAAGAAATATGGGTGGTTCTATCACCTCGGATTGTAAGTGTTTCAATAAGGATGATTACTTCTCTGACCAAATTATGCCTCATTGAAGTTCACAAGGGTCCTTTGCTCCCTATAATAAATTTCCTCCATCATCGTACTTTCTATCTCTTCTTAGCATTTAACTTTTTGGATTACTTATAGTTTCCTTGTGATTTACAAATTGATGTGTCTTCTATTTTGCGCCCAAACTTCCTTCTCTCTATTTTTTTTATTTCGTGTGATTGGGTACCACAATCACAAGAAAGAGTAATAAATCCTTAAAACAAAGGAATTTAAAATTCCTAAACTAGTTCCCCGTCAACGACAGCAAAAACTTGTTGAGAAAGTTTTACTTTTAATAAAACCCTCAATATTTGCAAGTGCACGAATCATAAACTCGTAGTATTAAAGTGTCGATCCCACGAGAAATTAGTAAACTAATTGAATCCTAATTTGTCTAAGGCCTAAAAGTGTAGATAAATTGAAAATAAAAATGAGTAGAAAATTAAGCAATTGAATATGGATAGATTGAAAGTGAAATTATAAAATTAACACAAAGAAATCAAAATTGAGCAGAACCAATTAACAACTCAAAACCCACACAAGGAAGATTAACCAATTATAAGAAAGGTGGAGTTATCCTATCATCTAATGCTAACTCAATTACTCTATAGTTAATTTGGTATCGGTTCAAGAATTTTGAAGGGTGGATTACTCTTTTGAGTTATAATCATTAACCCTAAATCATGAACCCTAATTGAATTGAATTACTGAAATTACAATCTCTCAATTAACAAAAACAGCTCATATCCCAATTAGATCTTAAGCATTCTAATAGACAATCGGGTCCTCACACAAGATCTCTCTTCGTATAAATTACTGATTTGATTGTTTGTGTGAGCTATTAGATTGTTTAACTCTCATTACCTAACCTAATCATTTTGCTATCAGTTCACTCTCTCGATTTATTACCGAAGCATGTAAATACAATAAACAATCACAATACCCAACACATTAACATCAAAAGCAATCAAATTAACATTGATTCAATAATAAATCCCTAAAAAAGTTTAGAACATCCTTAGTAACATATTCAGCATCCTCAAACCTAAAGCATACATGAAGATGAAATGAATAACAGGAATAAATAGAAAATAACTTGAGATGGCTAGATTGGAGTAGATGGACAGCAGCTGGATGAAAGTTCGCTTCTCTTCTCTCCTTTTTCCTTGTGTTCTTTCTCCAAATGGAAAATGAAGGCTCCCTTTTAAGGCTTCTTTGTTTTTCTTTTATATTCTTTTCCCATTTAGGGTAAAAACTAGCTTTTATCTGGCACAAATGTCCGAAATAACTATTAAAAAGTTGCCCTCACATCTGTCATCGCACCTACCACGATCATGGCTAGTGCCTATCATTCCTGCTTCTATCACTATCAATCATGGCACTTGTTCCTCCTCTGAACTTTCTCCAATTCTTCTCTGACCTTCTTTACCTGATCTCAAATACTAACAAACTCATCAAACCACCTCAAACACACAAAATTAAAGCCCGATATCATGCTCTAACCTATATAACACTAAAAAGCACAAACTCACAATCACACTAACACAATTCTAAACCTAAACATACATAAATCATCTAATTAACAACTAAAAGCATACTAAATTACCCATTAAAAGGTAACGCAACCTATAACTATCATCCTTCGGAATAAGAGTGAAGGCTCATAGAGGAAAGGTATCAATATGTAAACCTCAAGAAAGAGAGAATTTCAGGGTCATCTCTAAGCAAAATATCAAGCAAATAAACAAGGACAGATAAAAGCCACTAAATATTAAGGTCCAAATAGATGGTCACATGCTTTCTTGAAATACTACGAAATGAGTTAGAATTCGTGGTTGTTAATTCTCTAACATGAAATGCAAATGGTAATAAAAGATGATAAACTATAAAAGAAGCTAAAACTAAACAAGCCATTATTTCTACCAAACTCCTAGCACAACCTATCAAAAGGAAGATCAAGACAGTGAACACAACAAAACCCACACAGGCACTCACCTATGAACAATGATGCTTGTGGCGAATTATCTCCCAAACAGAAAATGATGGATTCCACAAGGAGAATGAAATGAGGAGAGTCGGTGAAATAAGGAGGGTCGGACAGAGACTATAAACTACACATGCGTAAACAAAGCGATGATTTAATCCTTCTGCTTAACAAAAATGGTAGGTTAACGTTAATGATCTGATTAATGTTTAATTAAATATGGGCTCCATACTCTTAATAAAAATAAATTTTAAATTAAATTAAATTAAAAAGCAATTTGATTAGAATAATAATTGTTAGGAGCTAGGTCAGCACTAACTTGGCACTTAACAGAGCGTTTTGAATTTTTATTTAGGGTTAGGTTACAATTGATCTTTTTTAAAATGTTATGGTTAGAATTGTTAACATCTGAATGTTTGGGTCACACTTGTAGTTTGGTGTAAAACGTAAGGTTAAAAGTGACCCTTTTACTTTTCAAATACTCTCAAACATTAGAAGTTAACTATATTTTAATGTAAAACTTGAAGTTCTTTTCATCAAAATAAAAACCAAGATTTGTAAGGTTTATGAGATGGATTAAGACCGTAGAACAAAGACTGAACTATGATAATTTTGAGTGCCTACCAATCAAAAGGTATATGTGTACAATCTTCTAGATATATAGAAATATAAATGATCAATGATGTTCTACAAAAGTTTTATGGTCATTCAAATAATTCCAATAGCCATAACTTTTAAAATTTTGTAAGTGCATGACATGTTTTAATCATATTAAGTTGAAATTAATAAAGATCTTTTTTGGAAGATGAAAAACAATAGTATTAAGGCACTACTAAGGATTAAGACTATAACCATATCTTTAAACTATCAAACTAACAAAGCTAGTTATACCATATAGGCCTTGGGCTAACGAAAGTGGGACAAGTCCATAAGACTAGCGTGAGTTCCACTTAGCTATTATGTTTGGGATAGGTAAGTTTGAGACTAATTTAGCTTGTATAATTTGTCTTATCCATGAGAGAGAGTGGTGATAAAAGGCTTACAAGTCCTTTATTTCATCTATGGATATTCTTATATTCCTATATTCCCGTATAGCATACATGGTGCAAAAGGTTAGCTTGAAAATGATGAGATCTTCTTTGTTGTGTTAATTCATTTTACTTCCCCATTCAACTGTCTTTGGCCATTCTTGCTCCATACAAAATCTGTTACATACATATTTAATTTATATCAAGATCTTCTTAGTAAAAGTCTTCATTTCCTTAGTTATAGAACGTGCAAAGTAGATTATAATAATGGTTCCCGTTAATTTTGTCTATTGTATTGAGCTTTTACCACATGGCTAGCCATGCGCAAAAGAAGCTTTCTCGAGATTACGCTTGAGCTAGAGTAACTTTACCCATGACACTTCCTAGTGGTATGTAATGAAAAGTTCCAGAAAAAATTTATCTCTAAATGATCCTTATTTAGGTATTAATTAGGTTATAGTATCTTCAATATCTATTAGGAAGGAGAAACCTCTAAAGTTACAAAACCAATTGCTACCTTAAATGATCGACTAGACTTTGGTATCTTGTGATAAGGAAAGTAATAAAGATCTTACAAATATTTAAGCCTAAAAACTCTTTAAACACTCAAGTTTTCATATTTGCGTTAAATTAAAATTCAAAACTATATATAACAAGCTTTCACTACTAAGTTATCATATTCTCTTAACACAATCAAGTTTCCCTAGCATTTAAAGGTTTAAACACTTACAGTTGACCAACTTTGTAAGATCAAATTATTAAGTTGCATTGACATTAATGCTGGATTAGAGTTTCAAATTCAATTTTAAAGCAATTATTTATTAAGAATTCAATCAAGAAATAAATTTCAAACAATAAAATCAAAAGATAACAAATTGAAAATTGATTAAATTGGATAAAACCGAAAAAATATATGAAAAAGTGATATTGATAATAATGTTATTTTAATTAAGATATGATTTAGTAGCATGTAGTAGAAATAAGAAATAGTTATTTCTAAGAACTATAATGTTATCTTATGATTTATCAAGTCATGAAACTACATGGAAGCATACTTTATTTATTGATTGATTTTACATGACATACAAGGTTTTTGTAACTCACTTATCTGATAGTGAAATAGCAATAAGAATACATTGGAACAACTTATCTTAACGCAAGGCATCTTGAAAATCAATGCTTTAAGTTGAAAATTCTCCCTCAACGGTGCATCAGGACAACGGGATCTGACTTTAGGATTAACGTTTTCTCCACTAACTTTGATGCACTCTAAAAGGCAAAGTAGAAACTGTCTCCGAAAATTAAGAAAAGCAGAAGAACCAAGAAAGGAACATATGTATGTGTGTTATATGAAGAAGAGAAGATGCGTGTTTGTTATATGGGGAAGGAGAGATGCAATATATATGTGTATCTAGAAAGAGGGGATGAAGTTATATATAAAGAAAAGGAACATTATTGTGTAATAAAAGTGGGAACTTGTAGAGATTTCAAGTAATGTTAGTAACGTTATTAGGTAATAAAACCATATGAAGTAAACCAAGTGGGTCCCAAAACGAGATTGTCACACCACAACCAAGCCGAGGGATGTGTGCATTTGTATTTAACATTCACACCTTCCTGAGAAGACTTAATTCAAGGTTTCAGGAAATAGTCTAGTATATAAACTAGGTGAAACTTCCTTCCTCTTTCAATGTGGGACAAACTAAGGAAAGAAAGAGATACTTCAAGGTTTGGAACGACACCAGCATTAACTCGTTACAGCTAGTATGGCCTATCATTGATTTATGTTTAATAGATTATGAAATGGCTTAACTTTTAAATTATTGCAGGTAAGGCATCATATTATTAAAAATAATGATAACGTTTACAATACTACTCATATCAAGCAGACAAGCACAGCCGCACAGCCTTACGATGGTAACTCAGCTGCCGGTGAGGATTACGCGGAGGACATGTAGTTACTCGAAAAGTTATACAAAAGAAAGAGAGGGTGTGTTATAGTAAACAAAGGTCTGATCAACAACATGAAAAGCGGGGAAACAGGCACTTGTTTCCATAGAAATGGTGTAAAAAGTAGCAACATCAGACTGCAAGGTCTAAAACCTTGTACCGAGCACGCGAAGACACTGCACACTTACGTCGGAGGTTTAGAACTTTATAGCAAAGCCTCAACGATCGAAACAATGCATGATTCAGGAGATAGAAATGGTCCTACATTATTTGATTGCATCACTAATTAAGGCCGCGCATTTTTATTAACTTGTTGGTTATTACCACGAGGCTAAACTCCAAGCCAGGGCGGCGTTAGGTAAGGGCAACAATAAATAAAATATGACTCATTTTTACTTTTATAAAAAATTAAATAAAGTAAAATATGGCCTATTTGACTCTCGTATAAAATAAAGTGGAGTAAAATAAGATTCATTCTTAATTTTATAAAAAAACAACAAAATTTTTATATTTTGTTTCTTTTTATTCTTTATAAGAGTCCACAAATAAGCAAAAATAAGGACTCATTTTTTTACTTTAATCAAGGGCTATAAAATATTACAAATGCACCAAAATATTACATATATAGTTTCTAGGCATAGTGAGTCTAACCGATCACCTGGGATGGATGGATGGATGGATGGATTTACAAAAGAATTATAGGTAACCGTTGTCCACTTGGATGTTATTTTTATAAAATATTTGCACATGGTTTTTTATTAACAAAAAGGACTCTCATTTTATAGCTCCTTTTATGTTCAATTAAATAAGTACTATGTTTGCCTTCTCTAAAACAAAATACATCAAGCATTATGTTATTTTTGGATATGGTTTAATGGTATAAAGAAGAAACATTTTCTCAGTATAAAGAAGAAAAAAAAACGCTCATCTTAAAAGCATGCTTTCAACGTGCATGCTGCATAAAAGTGTTTATGAAGTGAACCTTTGGTATTTTTACTTGAGATGTTTTATTTTAAGAAAACAAATTCTGGCAATTTTATTAACTCTATTTTCTAGCAGGGATTTCTGAACTTATAGGTTACTCGAAACAAAAACCAAAACACAATTTAAAACCATGTTTGTATTTTCTTTTGGTAAAGGGAACCATACTTGTTGTGTAGATATCCATGGCCAACGAGTCAGCAGGGCACTGTCGATATTGGCTAAACGCAATGGATGGATGTGAACGAGCACACCAAAATGGAACTGCTATAGTTGAAGTCTCATTGTCGGTGACCACCAGGGAGAGGTCTGACAAGTGCGTGACGTCGTCGTGCCACCATATCTTTTGGTTCTTTTTGTCATTGGTCAAGAGCCAACAAAGTCTTGTCGGTATGGTGGTGGTGTCTTTACTGACTTGTGTCAATGAAGATGATTACTGACAGTACTAGGGTTCCAAACAGAAGAAGAAGAGTGTTTAGTTGTTAGGCTATACAAAAACCTAAAGTTAAACTTACAAATAGCCGTTTGGCTATTGAGTTAAATAAACCCCAAAATTAACTTATTGATGGCTGTTTGGCTGTTTGGTTAAATAAAATCTAAAGTCAAAATTACATATATTTGGATAAAATTCTAAATATGGAATAAGGTGTGTTTAATTTATTCTAAAATTAGAATAAACGTTTCGGTAATAATTTTTTGCTATGTAATTAATGATGATAAAAGGATTTTTAGGTTATGCCTGAGTTGAGAAGAAAGCTTTACGCTGTGTTTGGTTGATGTCTTCAATATACAGAGACGGAACGGAACAGAAATTTGGAAACATAACAGAACAAAAATTGAAGACAGTAAGCTGTTTGATTGTGATGGACAGAACAGAAAAATTGTCTTCGTCTGGAAGACAGAAATGTGTTTGGTTGCAGTGGACAGAACAAAAAAACAGTGTCAATGACGAAAATGCCCCTGCACTATAATATGATCAAAAATATGTAATTCATTGATTATTGTATAATTGTATCAATATTTATTTTAAGTGTATTTGTAATTTTTTAATTACGATAAAATAATTACAATATAATTAATT
>JANZXP010000004.1:19711197-19730258 GCA_027576715.1 Erythroxylum flavicans | reverse complement strand
AATTAAATGTTGGTTCAGGTCCTTTGAAATTGTGTGAGAATTGTTTGTGATTAGATGAGTGAAAACAAAGAATGGGGCAAAAATGTGATCTGATACTTTAAGTAATAAACTGCATTGATCTAGGTAGAGTTAGGCTGAGTGGTCTACATAAAAGTTGTAGATTATTCTTTTAGCTTTCTAACTCTATAAAGATTGAAAATTTTGGACTTCAGATGCAGAAGTTATGGGTGTTCAATTTTGCAGAATTGGTGTAAATTTTCATTAAATGGTAACCTTTACTTAGATAATTAAACTGTATCGACACAGGCTGAATTAGACAAAATTGTCTTCATAAAAGTTGTAGGTCTTGATCTTAGCTTTCCAACGGTATATAGTTTGTAATTTTTGGATTTCTGTATTGAAAGATATGTTGCTTAGAAGTAAGAATGTCTGATTGGAAAAAATCGCGATCGTGAGGTGGTGCGATCGCAACAGTGCGGATTTTCACAATTCGCGATCGCGACATTGGCATAAAAATTGCGATCGCGATGCAGCGCTATCGCGACCGGCCCGAATTCGCCAAATTCACGACCGCGACTAAGTCGCGACCGCGAGACTCCCTACTTTCCAAAAGTCTCTGCCTCCCTCCCACACCGCACTACTTCTTCCCCATTTTCCTAATTAAATTCAATTAATCCTTTTATCACCCAAATCTTTTTATTCTTTGTTTACTTTGCTATGGAAAATTTTGCATTCATTGGTTGAGTATTATTTTTACTTTTTCTATGAATTTTATTTAGTTGATATAATTGTTATCTAGATCTTTTATTTGATATTGTCCATTAATTATTTTATTAATAGTTAATTGTTTTTTTAAATCATTTTTGTTTTTGAATAATTTAATTATATGTCCGAAATTAGTTTATGATCCCACCATATATTTTCCATGTCTAGAGTTTAATTAAATTAAATTGTTATAATTTATTTTATTGAAATGTGCCCAACTATAATAATAATTATTATTACAAATAAATTTACAATGGTGACACGTGGTCGCTATAAAATCCGTTCGGGGACCGGGGCCAACAGGTAGAAGTAGAAATGATTTGAAGAATTGCTTATTCTCCACTCACCTTTTTAGACCCAAGTTATAAGAGAGCTTATTCTACATGTAGTAATAGGTAAGGAAGTAATTGATTAATCGAAAGGAAATTAGATTGAGCAATATTTAATACATTACGACTTCCAAGCTTTAAATGAAGCATGACTCACTTTATCAACTTTTGTGCCCTGATTATACACTTATTAAGGTAAATTTAGTTACTAATATTGGCCATATCAAATTTCTTTTTACATTTAACAACATTTTTGCCAAATTTGAGAGCTCTTAGGATGTAATAGTAAAGGGAGTAAGCCTTCACATCAAGGGCATATAATCTTTTAAATTAGTGAAGAAGCTTTAAAATATCAAATTGGATATTCAGAAATTGCATTCCATCATAATTAAGAGCACTAAATATCCTATCTCAAAGCTAAGGACGCCTAATTGTATATCTAATCATAAAAATATTTATTTCCTTGTGATTCTTCTTTCAAACCCAAGGAAAAGATGCTTTTTATGCTTTTTCACATGCACCTTATAATCATCATTCTTTAGTTAAACACATGGTAAGAGTAAATTAGCTTAAAGAAGGAGATAAAAACATTAAAATTTTTTATAACACCATTTTATGTTGGAGGAACGCAAGCAAATTATGCTCATTAAATAATGAGGATGCTTCATCCATTAAGAAGTGCTCAGATACTAAGACTGTAATTCTTAATCTCTTCAGGAAATCAACAGGAACCTTTTCCTATACTGACTCTTTTTTTAGGAACTCGCTCGTTTTATTCATGATTCACTCTCCCAAGATTGCAAGGAATCCCTTTTGAAGCCTTTTAATGAAATGGACGTTAAACATGCATTGTTAAACCTTAAACCTGATAAGGCACTAGGTATAGATGGTTTCAAAGCCTTTTTCTTTCAATGAACTTGGCATTTTACTGATAATTTGATCTCTAAAATTGTTACGAAAATTTGCTCCTTAGACTAGACTCCATACTTAAAGAACTAAACAACATTTATGACCTTATTCCTAAAAGATACAACCTTGATTTATTGATTGATTTTTCCCCATCTCTTACTGTTCTTTATAAAATCATTTGAAAATGTTAGCTAATCGACTTAAAGCTTTAGTAGAAAGTATCATTAATATGAGCCAAAGTGCTTTTATTAAAATTAGGAGCATTGGACACAATTTACTCTTTATTCAAGATCTTTTTAAGGGATAGAAAAGTAATAAATCATTGAGTTACTTTATAAAGATTAAATTCAATAAGGCATTTGATTTAATGAAATGGAGATTTATCTTAGACTCTCTAGTTGCATTTGGCTTCCCCTTCTTTTTTCTTAGTTAAAACTCTATTTCCAAAATTAGTAGTTTCTCCTTTAAATACCTTTTACCTTCTACTTTGACTACTAAAAGTTTTGAGCCTAAAAAAAACTAATCCTACTTGGTGTTAGGTAGTTAGAGACATCTTACTTATCAATAAGTTATAATTCACTCCCCCTAATTCGTTAGATTGAAACTACAATATATTTTGAATCCTATATTTAAAGAAAATGTAAATCCTTATATAATAGAAAACTTCCTTCTCCTCTTAAGGAAGTCCTAAAGGATGAAGCCTCTAAATGGTCATTCTCTTTGGTTAATTTCTTTATAGATAAAAGACTAGCTTACCCTATAATGAATGCATAGGCATAATAATAATTAACAAAGATGGGAGTACCAAGGTTCTAATCAATAAGGAGAATTTATTCATCTTCAAATTAGAATCATAAGCTAGACTATAGCACATCAACAAGGTTGTTTTGATTTTTACAAAAGTGGAAACACGACCCTCAAATGGAGAAACTAAGGATGAAGTATATTTTTATTTGGATAAATATCCATAATGTCCTTTTAGAATATTAGTCAAAAACTAGGATTTATAGCAAACCAATATGCATGGATAAGGAAAAAATTACCAAAATAGGATATTGACTTTTATAATTCAAACAATTAACTAGCCAAGTACACCTATCATTTTTATAGTAAGTCTAATGAATACGAGTATTGTCCTTATAAGGACTATAGTACTCGTAATAACTATCTTTCTATTATCTAATCTAACAAAACAAATGAATGAATTAAAAGAAATAATAAATTAAACTAAAAATAATAATATATAATAACTACAAAGCCTGTAAAGGAAATAAAAGCAGCCCAACATTAATCAATCAACCTATAAACCCAGCCCATAAAACTATCAAACATAGGGGTATAAATAGACCATATCAGCTAGAAATTCTAGCACCAACAAAAATCAGCTTGCCTTCTTTACTTTTTTCTCCATTTTCCTAGCTGGTAAATGTGTACATGTACTGTCTTTCTCCTGTTTGTGAAACTTTTGTCATGTGGTCCCTCTTTTTACTTGTTTTGTAGCAAATTGTGAGGAAATTATGGAAGTTAACAGCTCTAAAATCCCTTAGCACATAGGTAAAATTCCATAAGCTATTATATGTCTTTTAATTTAAATTTTAATCACCCTACACTAGTTTATAGTTGGATTGCATGTTGTGATTGTGTTGGTGTAATAGCACAGATTTGATGAGGCGGTGAGAGCAGAATTAGAAGAGAACATCAGGGAAGAAGGAGAGAAAGAGAGAGAAAAGGTGAGGAGAGAATCAAGATTTCTGTTGTATTAATCATAAAGAACAAAATAACCGTGAGTGGCAGTATATATGTGGCCAACTCACCTTTAGTTTGTTGTAACAGAATAGCTAAAGACAAAAAAATTGTAATTACGGTATTGAAACAATTAAACATTTGTGCTCCTGATTCTCTCTTTTGTCGGCAAAGCCATGTAGCTCTTAATAGCTGAATCTCAACCATATAGCCCACAGGGCTTGGTTTATGACACTCCACCGCTCTTAAAAGAAGAGCCTTGTCCTCAAGGGTCAAACTTTGGAAACTGCTTCCTCATGTGCTTAGGATTCTCCCACGTAGCATCTTCTGGGTCTCTCCCCTTCCACTGTACCAACCACTTAAGTCCATCGGAATTAACCCTAGTTACATATCACTTTTGTAGCACTTTTTCTGGTTCAAAGATTGTGAGATCTGTCACTGCTTGTACTGGAGTGTTTGAAGTAGGGAACTCAGCAGCTTTACTTTTCTTCAACAGTGAAACATGCACTACCGGATGTATCGTACTGCCCTCTGGTAGATTCAATTCATAAGCCACTTCCCCTATTTTCTTTTTGACTTCATAAGGGCCATAGAATTTGGCACTCAGCTTTTGATTGCTCCTCTGTTGCACGGTATTTTGTCGATAAGGTTTAAGTTTGAGATAAACCTTATCTCCCACTTGAAAGGTTCTTTCAGTTCTGTTCTTATCAGCCTGCTCCTTCATTGTGTCTTTAGCTCGTTGTAGATTGAGCTTAAGGGTGGATAACATCTCTTGTCTGCTAGATCTGAGCTCCGCAACCTTATCCACAAGTGATTCCGTGGTCAGGAGGTCTGCTTGCGACGGTGGCTCATATCCATAGAGTGCTTCGAACGGTGTAAGTTTGGCTGCAGTGTGGAAGGTGGAATTATACCACCATTCTGCCAGATGAAGCCAGTGAGACCATTGTTTAGGGTGTTCGTGAGACATGCAACGCAAGTAAGTTTCCACACACTGATTCACACGCTCAGTTTGTCCGTCGGTTTGAGGGTGATATGAAGTGCTCATCTTTAACTCTGTTCCCATGCCTTTGAAAAGTTCCTTCCAGAAGAGACTTGTGAAGATTTTGTCTCTATCTGAAATAATGGCTTCAGGTGCACCATGTAACCTGTAGATCTGTTCCAAAAAAATCTGTGCTACCTCTTTTGCTGTGAAAGGATAAGTTAATGCTAAAAAGTGAGCATATTTGGTGAAGGTATCAACTGTGACCATTATCACATTCTTCCATGCGGACATCGGTAATCCTTCAATAAAATCCATGCTAATCACTTTCCAAGCCCCGTCGGGTACCGGAAGAGGCTGTAGTAACCCGGGGTATGGTAGATTCTCATGCTTACATCGTTGGCAGATATCACATTGCTGTATGAATTGTTTAAGATGACTCTTCATCTGAGGCCAAGCAAATACCTGTTTTAGGCGGTGGTAAGAGGCCTGGAATCCAGAATGCCCTCCTCTGGGTGAGTTATGAATCTCTTGGAGGAGTCGTCGTCGAATGGCCCCATTGGTTCCCACATATAATCGCCCCTTATATCGCAATACTCCTCCCTGATAACTGAACTTCGTAGGGGTACTTGTGTGTGTGAGAGCTAAGATTATTTGTTGCTGTGCTACGCTGTCATCCTTGTAGCTCTCCACTAACTCTTGAACCCATGCTGGCTGAGCAGTGGATATTGCAGCCAAAGTAGACTCCTCTGGTTCATGAAGTCTTGATAGTGCATCGGCTGCCTTATTCTCCTGCCCCTTCCTGTACTGAATGGTGTAATTTAAGCCTAAAAGTTTGGTAAGGCTCTTCTTCTGTAAGTGCGTATGTATCTTTTGCTGTAACAAGTATTTGAGACTATAATGATCTGTCTTGATAATGAATGGCGCTCCTTCCAGGTAATGCCGCCACTTTTCTACTGCAGCTGTGATTGCTAGCAATTCTTTCTCGTACACCGATAAGCCTTGGTTCCTGGGGCATAAAGCCTTACTGAAATAAGCTATTGGGTTCTTTCCTTGCATCAAAACTGCCCCTATGCCATAATTGCTAGCATCTGTTTCCAGGATAAATGGCTCATTAAAGTTTGGAAGTGCGAGAACAGGAGCGGTGATCATAGCCTTCTTCAAGATAAGAAATGATGTGTCGGCCTCTGGTCCCCAGTGGAACTGATCTTTCTTGAGTAAATTGGTTAAGGGCCTGCTGATGGTACCGTAGTTTTTAACAAACTTTCGGTAATACCCGGTTAACCCCAGGAATCCTCGTAACTCTTTCATGTTTGTTGGAGTGGGCCAATCTGCCATGGCTTGCACCTTAGCTGGGTTGGTTGCAATACCTTCTCCTGATATAACATGTCCCAGGTATTCCACTCTTGATACTCCAAAACTACATTTGGTTTTCTTTGCATAAAATTGGTGTTGTCTCAATGTGTGCAGGACTGTCCTGAGGTGATGGACATGATTGGAAAGATCTGCACTATACACTAAGATATCGTCAAAAAATACTAGCACAAAATCTCGTAGATATTCTCGGAATACCTCATTCATGATTGATTGGAATGTGGCTGGCGCATTGGTGAGGCCAAATGGCATTACTTTGAACTCATAGTGCCCCTGGTGAGTTTTAAAGGCTGTCTTTGGCACGTCTTGTGGTGCCATGCGGATTTGATGGTATCCTGCACGTAAGTCAATTTTGGAAAAAATGTGCGCTCCATGTAATTCATCTATGAGATCCTCGACTATCGGAATGGGAAACTTATCTTTCACTGTGATGTCGTTGAGGCCTCGATAGTCAACACAGAACCGCCATGTGCCATCCTTCTTTTTAACAAGAAGGGCTGGGGATGCATAAGGACTATGACTTGGCTGAATAATAGAGGTTGCCAACATCTCTTTGACGAGTTTCTCGACCTCTGTCTTCTGGAAATAAGGGTACCTGTAGGGCCTGAGGTTGATGGGTTTAGTGTATGGTTTTAGAGGAATTTGATGATCTAATCCTCTTTTAGGTGGTAGTGAGTTAGGTTCGGCAAAGACATCCTCATATTCCTTCAACACTTCTTCAATTTCAGGCACCACAACCTCCTTTGTATCCTCGGCCACCATCATAAACAAATGCCCAGTAACTCCTTTAATCCCTTGTTTGAATAGTTTCTGCACCCCTTTTCCTTTTAGCAACTGATATGCCTTATTCTCCTTCAAGGCTTTTAACACCACTGTCTTCCCATCGAGTTGTATGGTTACTTCCCTCGCTTTGAGATCAAAACAAATCGGATTGTGTGATTCCATCCAATCCAGTCCTAAAACTACCTCACAACCTCCCAAACTAAGCACCTTCAAGTCATAACAAAAGTTTTGTCCATGCATCTCCCAGCGGAACTTCTCACACTTAGAGGTGGACATTAGTTTGCCTCCATTTGCTACTGTAACTATAAGAGGTGGAGTCGGGGTTGTAAGTAGTTGGAGTTCAGATATCAGAGCAGCATCAATGAATGAGTTATTGCTGCCTGTGTCAATTAATATGCTAATCCATTTTTTTCCGGTCATTCCCCTAATTCGAAATGCATTTGGTGGAGTCTTACCACTTAGAGCATGTAAAGAAACTCCGCCATCAGTGATGTCTGGGCTTGGATCAGTCTCCACTCCTTCCAGTTGGTTATCTTCTTCATTAGTATCCCATTCGTCCAATAGCATGTGCAAAAGCTGTTTGACCTTACATTGGTGACCAGGGAAGTATTGTTCCCCACACTTCCAACATTTACCACGTTCTCGTTTATAATCAGGTTTGGTGTTATGTGTGGTGGTTCTTTGAGTGTTTAAGTAACTTGGTTTATTGTTGATGGTTGCAGGTTTGGTGTATGGGGTAAGGGGGTTTGACATAGGTTGCAAGGGTGATAGTGTTTTGGCTCGTTCCGGATTATGAATAACTTCATTGAGCCGAGCTTGCTCATATGCTTCTTTTAAGGTATGTGGTTTGAATCGCTTAACTGCCCAACTGAGCTCTTCTTTAAGATTTCCGATAAATACCTTTACAAGATAGTCTTCTCTTAATCCTGGATTCTCTTTCTTAACCAAGGCCTTGAGTTCCTCAAATTTTTCTTTATAGCTTTCCACAGTTCCGGTCTGTTTAAGCTTGTGGAATTCTTCAACCACATTCGCCTCAACTGGATCGCGAAACCTTTCACACAAATCTGCCACAAAGTCATCCCAAATTAGGACATCTCTTCCATCTTTCCAGTCTTGGTACCAAACGTCGGGTTTTTCTCCCAAGAACATTGCAGCCGATTCAACCTGGTGCTCTGGAGGAACGTTATAAACTTGAAAGATTTTGACACACTTACGAATCCAGACTCGAGGTTGAGTCCCTTCGAAATAGGTAAACTCCATTTTTGGCCATAGTTGATTGGTAGCTTGCAGTAATGGTAGGGTGTTGGTGTGTGGCATGGTGATTTGGTTTGTGTGATTAGCAGGGGGTGGTTGTGGAATTTGAGGTTGGTTTGGCGTAGAGAGAATGCCAGCATATGTTTTGGGTGGTGGTGGATTGGATGAACTCACCATAGAAGAGAGAGAGTGGTGTTTTTGATTGGTTAATAGGGTAATGATCTCCTTGTGGTAGTCATCGATTTTCTTGTTGGTTTCTGATTGAGCTTGTTCCATTGTGGTTTTCCAAGCATTCCAGGTATTCATTTGTGTCTCCAGCAGTTTAATCTGCTCATCCAAGTTTCGAAGAGTGGGTTTTCCTTCCTGAGCCATGGGTGAGTAATCAAAGAATATTCAGAGGTGCAGGATGCTCTGATACCAAGTGTAATAGCACAGATTTGATGAGGCGGTGAGAGCAGAATTAGAAGAGAACGTCAGGGAAGAAGGAGAGAAAGAGAGAGAAAAGGTGAGGAGAGAATCAGGATTTCTGTTGTATTCATCATAAAAAACAAAATAATCGTGAGTGGCAGTATATATGTGGCCAACTCACCTTTAGTTTGTTTAACAGAATAGCTAAAGACAAAAACAAATTGTAATTATGGTATTGAAACAATTAAACATTTGTGCTCCTGATTCTCTCTTTTGTCGACAAAGCCATACAGCTCTTAATAGCTGAATCTCAACCATATAGCCCACAGGGCCTGGTTTATGAAACTATACTACCAAATTGTCTTCCAATTATGCATCTTAGTGAATCTGGGAAGATGGTGAAAGGAGAAAATACAACTATCCTATACTTGGAAGCTATATAATGGTAAGAAATGAGTTCCAATTGGGAAGAGGTATAAAACCGGTTGACAAAAGGAGTTAATGGGGATTAAAGTTAAAGCTGACACTACAGTTCAGAGATAGATCCACGAGTAGCCTACCCAGATTCCTCTAACCGAGAGGGACACAGGGGAGCATCCTAAACTAGTTGGCAGACAAAATATGGGTGATATTTTGTCTAAGAAGGAACAATCAACAGAGCATATTACACAGAGTCCAAAATTGGAAGAGTATGCTAGTACTATTGATGTAATGCAAAGTAAGACAGTTGGAGTTTCTATAGAGAAACCAGGATTTGAGAGGGTTGTGGAGGTTACTCAACAGATTGAGACTGCTGATGTAGTGCCAAAACAATCAGCTATAGACAACTATAGAGCAGATAATGTGAAGCGTCAAGATACTGGAGTGGAATAATTCAACTCACAATATTTAGAACAATGTCAAATGGATTGGGCTAACATGTTGTCCTCAGTAGCATCTATTAGGCAACACGAGACCTCTAAGACTAGGTTGGGATCTGGAAAACAGACAACAATGGAAAATTTAAATGATAACAAGTGGCAAGTAAGTAGTATGAGATTATCACCTCTTAAAGTGCAGCACATCCTGGGGTAGAGCACGTCTTGGCATTGAATTGTAATCCTCCTTCTTATGTGACAATAGTTTTATCTCGGGAAAGCAGTTTGGACTTAGCAGCAGAGTATTGTGATTCCCCATCAGCTGTAGCTTGAAATTTTGATATTCCAGGAGATTTTTGTGTACAGTCTAAAACTGCAAAATGTAAGTCAGCAAAGAAGAGAAAGAAAAATCCTAAATACCAACAATGGAGGATTAACAAAGCATTGTATATTGCTACCTTTTAGGGCCATGATGTATAAGTGGTGTCTTTAGTGGTTCTTTTTGTGATCTATCTTCCAGGTAGATATATTACCTTCCTTAAGGAGTTGTTTGATCATATTGTAATATGATGACATACTTAAGGTCTTGAACTTCTTGTCACGTAGATCTAGTTTCAACTATAGTAATTTTTAAAAAAATTTTAAAACAAGTTTATAATAAAAGCTAGCAAAAATATGGCATCCAGGCCTGGAATTCTTAGTGATTGGCCATGGAAGCCGCTTGGAAGCTTTAAGGCCTCCTCTTCTCTTTTCACTTTTTCTCTGAATCACACTCATAGTGCCATTATTATGTATCTGCAAAATGTAATTAAGATAGGCATGTACGTGAAACAAAATTTGCTACATGAACTTTGAAAAACTTGTAGGGGTAATAGTTTCGCAAACTTTCCGATTTGTTCCTAGCAAACAAATAAAATCAGAAAAGTTAAAAGAACCAAAAATAAATCAACATCGAAATTTGGTAACGCAGTTCAGCACTCCTTGCCTACATCAGCGGGGCCCTCACCCAGCTTAATAACTTTCACCAAAGTACAATAGATTTACCCAAGGCTTTACTGAGCCAACACCACTCAACCCTTGACACTATCTCTCAACCTTACTTCTCGTGAAAGAATTTCACACCCAATAACACGATCTACTTGTGTTAACTTCGACAGATGATTTTTCTAAACTACTCTTAATGAAAGACAATTAATTAAAAAAAGCCTCAGGTGATTAATCAATTAAGAACAGAACAATAAAACACTTGAGATAAAAGAGAAGAGCAACTTCCCAAAAAGATCAACTCCACTGAAATAAATCTGAAAGTCGTCGCACGTAAAATTCCAATCAGTCCAACCGAGAGCCACTCCATAAAAATAACTGTCCAGCGTTATCAACTACCACACGATAAAGAACATCGCAAAACATGTATATATGCAGCCCCAAATCGTTTGGAAATACCAGCTTGGATTAATTGGCTGCTCAACTAGACAAGAACACGATTTCCATATTGCGCCAACATCACCATAGCCAAAATCACGCCAACATCAAAATAGCCACTCTTGCAAAATCACTTTACACCCGTAGGTCATATATTTGCCATAAACCCACTTACGTATACTCTCCAAAAAAGTAAATTAAATCACAATCCCAAGGCACTCACGCATGCTCTCAACCATAGCTTAATACCAAACACACATGGAGCATTGATTAAGCCCACACACGTTGGAGAGTTACTTCGACAATGATAGGAAGAAAAACAGCGGCATCTTACTTCAGCTACACATCAAGAAGGACTCTTTACCAACGCACAACACCAGGATACGTCAAAAAACCTTTTATCTTTTTATCCAAAAATCCAACAATATCCATCTTAAACACCAACATGATAATGATAGACTTCCGCTTTGTGTAGAATCCTTTTTAAGATATAAATGTAGCATCCACATCACTTTGAGTCCAAGTCCAATTAATACCTTACATGTCCAATTAATAAATAATGCCAAAACTAATTAAAAGATATATAACATATATCCTAACAGTAATAACTTGGACAGAATACTTGCAAGAATTACTCCACGCAATAGCTCCTCACAGTCGACATGGATTCTGCAAACAGAAAGAATAGTAAGAAAAAAATGCAGAAGGGAACACAAAACTGGAACCTCATCAAACTACAGAATTAGACCACAGCTCGGGAGCTCCCCACAAACCCAGGACTCAACTCAAAAAGGCGTGCAGGGAGTAGACGTGTCAACAATAGTGCCTCCTCACACGTGTCTTCACCTTGATGTTTATTGGAAACTTGCTAGCTTCTGTAATATACTTGATGTGCAATGTCCTTGTACAACATGATATTTATCTTTGACTTTACAACTTTTTAGGCCTTTGAGAAAACATATTGGAAGATATTCACAAGACCGCGAATTGTCTGAAGTCTTCTAGGTCTTGGCCATGGGATGAGTTGAATCTACGGTAGGCAATTCAGAATCATAAGAGAAAGCCTAAAATTATACGGGCAAAAGCATCAATACATCTTACCTTTTAGCCTTTACTTTGAGCAGCACAAGGAGAATGGTTGTGAGTTGCGACTGATATGCATCGTTGACCTGCTTTTGTGGCACTTGATTTGCTTATGCATTTACGAGAAAATGGAGGCAATTTTGATAACTTATGAGCTACAAAGTCGGATAAGTCTTATTCACCATTTCAATGAATACATCCTTCAGATTTGTCACGTGTACTTGAACTATGTGCATTGAAAGTTGCGAATTCTATTATACATTAATTGGAATGTGGGAAAAAGAAACTTGAAATTAAATGAACTAAGTTAGGAAGGATTCACGGTTGAGAAGTTTATCATTTTTGTCCTTAACTTGGTATTCAAAACAAGTGTCCACGGAGAGCAATCAGACACTTAAATAAGGGCATTATTCAGAAAATGTAGGACAAATAAACATGGTGTCATGGGTGCGATGTTAGTGAAAAATGTTAGGGCTCTGAGCAATACGTTCGCGAGATTCAACCCATAATATATTACTCGTACAAAATGACTAAGAAATTATAAACATAAAATTTTAATGTGAACAATTCTCTAATATAGAGATAAAAATTACGAATCAAATTCACAATAAAATTTACTAAAAAAAATAACATGATACAAAAAAAAGTTCGAGCTCCCTCAGTTAAGAATACCTAACAAGACAATTTCAACTAATGTAGCTTTTTTTCCCCTCTAAAACTCTCTCAAAAGTCTTATGCTAATCAAACTTTAATAAAACTGTAGTTGATGAAACTTATTTGGATTCTAAAACTTTCCTATCATCATATGTTTATGTCTAGTACAACTTCTGATAGGATAAGATTTTATACTAAACACAATCACTCACAACTTTATTCATTTTGATCTATGAAGACAGTTAACACTTCTGGAGCTCAAATTTGGTGGAATTAAACAAATAAATGTACATAAAATGGGCCTATACCACAACAATCTCTCCTTCTAGCCTCTTTTAGAGGAGAAAACAACTACCTCATTCATTCACTTGATAGTCATCCCAGCATGCTTACTACAAAGCTCAAGCTTACTCTCAGGAACTGCTTTTGTTAACATGTTAGCATTATTCTTATCAGTGAGAATCTTTTCTAACTTCATTAATTGCTCAACCATATACCGCAACCAATGATACCTTATATCAATATGGTTAGTGCGAGAATCATAAATAAAATTTTTGTTTAAATTTATAGCACTTTGACTATCATATAAAACCATGTACTCATCTTGTTTATGCCTAATTTTTGGGGAAATTGCCTCAACCAAAGCATCACCTTTCTAACTACCACAACTACAACATATTCCACCTCAGTAGTAGACAAAGTTATACACTTCTACAATTTAGATTGCCAAGAAATAGCTCATCTTGCAAATTTAAACAAATATCTTGAGATTGACCTTCTTTTATCGAGATTGCCAGCTATGTACTACGTATACATTCATGTAACCTTCTAGAATTGCCTCAGTAGCTCCAAAACTCAAACACAATCTAGAAATGCCCTGCAAGTACTTGAAGGTCCACTTCACAACTTCTCAATGTATATTTCTTAGATTGGATGAAAGTCTATTTAACAATCCAACAACGTGTGCAATATTTGATCTATTGCACACTGTAGTATACATTAATGAACTGAAAACAAAGGAGTACGAAATAGAGGACATACATTCTTTCTCCTTTTCAATCCCAGGGCATGCTCTCTTGCTCAACTTGAAATGAGCAACTAAAGGTGTACTCACTTACTTGACATACTTCATATTGAATTTCTCAAGTAGTAATTCAATCTATTTCTCTTGTGATAACTACAACTTTTTGCCTTTTTGTCACAAGTAATCTCTATGCCCAAAATCTATTTTGTCCTACTTTAACTTGTAAATCATGTTAACATCTTATCCAACTATCAATATATGATCCACATATAAGAGAAGGATGATAAAGTTACCACTAAGGAATTTTCTAAAATAGACACAAAGATTTACTAAAGTTTTCTTGTAATCATTGCTCGTCATAAATGAATCAAACTTCTTATACCACTGTCTTAGTGTCTGTTTGAGCTCCTAAAGACTCTTCTTCAACTTGCATATAAGGACCTTTTTTCCCTTTTACTTTGAACCCTTCTGATTACTCCATGTAAATCTTCTCATCCAAATTGCCTTATAAGAAAGCAGTGTTCACATTAAGCTACTTGAGTTCAAGATCCAAACTAGCAAAGCCTAATATAATGCATATTGACATTATCTTAACCACTGGTGAAAAAATCTCTTCAAAATTAATACCCTTCTTTTGACTATGTGTAAGGCCCCAATATACATCCTAGAAGCATTATAGTATGTCTAGGGTGTATTAAGAAGTGAACATAAAGAATTAAATGTATTTAAGCATAGTAAGCGACATAATGGTAATTAATTTAAAACATAGGGGTAAATTGGTAATTTATTCATTTAGGCATGGACATGAATGATTATATATGAAAGATGGACTAGAATGAAATCAATTGATGATTTTATGTGACAATGTGGGAACTAAAGAGAGAAGAAGGATCAAATGTGCAATTTTGCAAAAAATCAACATATGGTCCAATGGGATTGAAACACGTGTCTAAGACTATAAACTTAACGAAAAGGGGATAAAAAGAAAGGGGAGAGGGATATGTATATAGGGTTTTAACTCTAGAATTTTTTCTTCTCATCTCCTTTCCATTCCATCTCCTTAATCACATCATTTTGCATAAGGAATCAAGTCAATCTTAGGTGAAAATCAAGGTAAAATTTTGTGGTTTTTCTTCTCATCTTCATCTTTCTTGCTTTGCTTATAAAGAGCTGGAATTATAAGGTTGGATATAAGATTGAGATATGTATTTATGATGTTCTAGTTGGTGAATTAAGCAAAGCTAAAGGGGAAGAGAAGGAAGAGCATTAGAAGAAGAGCTAATTGACAAATTTCAAAGTTTAAAACTACACTTAGTTAATTTATGTATATGTGCATATTTGTATGTGTACAAAGATTGATTTGTACATTGAATGGTTGCTGGAATGATGTCTTGGTGTTACTTTGCATGGAATTGGTTGAATATAACAAGAGAGAGTAATGTTTAGTGAAATTCTGTCTTAGGTTCTCAGTTCACTTGAACCAGACCCATTGTTTTGGCCATGACTCGACCTATAGACCTCCAAATTTGGTGATTCTAATTGGAGGTGAAACTTAATACATAAAAATAAAATTCTCTAGAAGAGACTTAGACTTAATTCTAGTTTTATGACATTAGAAATTGAGATTGAAAATAGTGACCTAATGTTACCCTTATATTGGAGTAACTTGTGATGTTTGGTGGATATCTCATGGTTTAGAAGTCCAAAGGGTATAGTTTTAGTGATTTGGAAACTAGAGATACAGGAAGACAAATGACTAGTTGTTTGCTATATGAAAATTATGGACTAAGTGGAGACCTTTGTGTAATTTCTTCATGGACTAATTTGTTTTCCTATTTTTATACCCACCGTGGGCTTTGCCCAAATTGCACTATTTGAGTTTTTTGCTTCCTTTTTTTTTACCGAATCATATTGTAACCTTTTTGAATGTTTATAAAACTTTTCGTACACCTAGAAATAAATGAAATATGACTTACCATATGTGAATTGGGTGATTAAACATTAGAATTTAAAATTGAGCATAATGAATAAAGAAAATTTACATGTATATAGATTATTTGTATGCATATCTATTGCTTATATGTGTGTATTATGACTATACAAGTTGTAATACCCAAATATCCCCTGGAAGGATATGCGGATGTTACCTAAGATGGGACTTAAACATATCAAAACAATAAGTGTTACCATAATTCAAACAACCAATTATTTCTTTTCCATGCATAATCGACTTTAAACAAAATTTAACTAGCACACTGGACATGTTTGATACATGCTTCAATTACAACACCATCCTGATTTAAAATTATTACAATATTTACAAACTTTTAACAAAATACATCATGTCCCATATTATTACATACAACCCAAACATACATTCCCAAAATAAAACACATTCTTTGTGGCCACTGCGGTTGTCTTTGTTCCAGTCTCAAGTCTTCTTATCGGAACCTACACCTGGATAAAACCACCGTGCTAAGCATATAGCTTAGTGGGGAATAAACTAAACAGGATATAAGTTGACAACTATTTCACATAGTCATCCAAACATTCACATATTCAAAATGACATTAGATAATAAACAGTATTTACTCATCCATTACCAAACCGAACCAAAATATCATAAATCTCAAAATAAAACAGAGCATATAACACAATACAGAACAAGTTATTCTGTTAATCCTTTATACAGAAGTGGGTAACGGGACTAATACAGGAGATACCATGATCGGTATCACAGAACAGGAGAGACTTATGTCTCAATAACAGGAGACACCAAAGTGTCAGTAACAGGGGACACTGAAGTGTTAGTAACAGGAGACACCAAAGTGTTAGTAATAAGAGACACCAAAGTGTCAGAAACAGGAGACACCAAAGTGTCACAAGAGCAGCTGTACACCCTTCTAGGCATGCCTATTTACTCACGTCTAGAATTTATAGTTTTAAAACAAATTGCAACACATACCACTTTATTCGATTTTGTTCAACTTGACATTTTCATTAATTTTCAAACAAACCAACATGTCGTACAATTAATTAAGTCCTCACAAATTGTGTATATTCACACAAACAGAGAGCATTTCCAATACAGTCCCAACTATCAAACTCCTCGGACACCTGATGGCTGGAATTATCACAACATTATCGCAGTAATTCCCAATTCACATCCATCCATATTCAATTCATAATACATAAGCCTTTGGAACTCATTCATTCATGATCATACCAAGCAATTCAATATTGTACACCATACATACTTTACATTATCATCTCAATTAATTATGCATAATTAAACTAATTATTACTCAGTTAACCTTATATATTGATCAATTGTACAAAATCACATTTTCTTCACCTTCCTAAATATTTCCCACAATTGTGGAATAAGGGACCCGAAACCTCCAAACAGCAGTTCTCACAGGACGAATTTTTGGATCAGTTTTTGTATGGCCATTCTGACCTATAAATTGACTTTTTAGACAATATGTTCTCTAAAAAAATGTTCCTCTATGTCTTAAGTTTCAAAAGAAACAAAAATCATTTAATTTGGTTCATTATTTCATAAGTTATGCTTAAAATACTACAGACTGTGCATGTGCGAAATTTTGACCTGTGTAGGATTGTGCCCGTGCACTCAAACTTGTAAAACTCATATCTATCAATTATGTTATCAAAAAATTACAAACTTTATACCAATAGAAATATAAGAGGATAATCTATAACTTTTATGAAGACAAATTTGTCTAATTCGGCTTAAATCAATACAGTTTATTTCATAAAAACAGGACACGATTTCTGTCAGGTATAATGCTACAGCCCATGCCAGAACTCATTTTGATGCTAAATTTCGAAGCCCTTAGTAACAGAAATAAAATTAGACTTCTTCATAAAAGTTGTAGATAAATGTATCTGGTTTACTATGAATTTAAAATCATCCTATTTTGATGTCAACAGGTCAAGATATGGCTAATATACCAATACCTATTCAGTGGAACCACCCCTTCTAACAAGTATCGAGCAAGTATCAAGTTTTTAACCTCAATTCTTTCTTAGTTCAGTACACATATTATCCACTTCAAGCATCAAGCAGTACATATTCTAGCCTAATATCAAGTTTAATATTCCCTTATCTCTTTAATTTCGAATTCTAGATCCAAAAAAAAAGCCAAACTAGTATTCTAAGCAAGCAAACACATTTCCAAATCAAGGTGACCAAGAAGACAGCAGCAGAGAAGATCACGTTCTTGACTTCCTTAATGCAATATTTTGCAAGAATTCTAAGTGAGGGGGGACGAGTTTTGGTGGTGGTGCTTCAATGAAAGCTACAGAAATTTCTAGTAAGACACCTAAGTTGTTGTCCTAATCTTAGAGGAGCATATGTCACTAAAACATTGGTCACACTTATCCCCCCTTTTAAGTTACCATAAGTCACACATCTATTAGGCCATGTGTTGCTTAATGAATGCTGCCATGTGTCATTAAATGATTAGGCCACATGTCACTCCAAGATTGGTCCACTTGTCACTCAATCAATGGTGCCAAATCGTCAATACATTAGCTATGCCACATGTCAATAACTCATAGGCTTAATCATTCTAATTTTCATGCACCAACCTAACTTGCCACTTGACAATTTTCTTAGTCCAAATATATATTTAAATACCTAAATTCTCTAATGGTATCGGTTAATCCCAATTTACTAAACTCCATCAATACCAAAATTTAAGTCATATACCTTTCACATTCAAATCATAGAACAATTTTAACTCCTATCTCACAAGCACTTTCATGATCATGCATCGTTTTAACTAGGGCATATTTTGGGGCCTTACACAAGTTCACATAAAAATTTTGTGAAGATAATTAAGTACAATTTAACATGTGTTATATTTAAATGAGGCATAGGAATTTATATACTGGAATTATGTGAATGTACCTTAAGAAACACAACTAAAAAAACATATACAAAATAAATCATACAAGTACTTGTGATTTGAATACTATTATAATGGTGAAAAGTTATGATTTGCGTGTATGAACTTAAAAATAGATTTTATGTTTTCAAATGAATATCATTTGATTTGTCAATATATTAATGATGAAATTGGAAAATGATTAAAGGAAAAGTTACAGTGCCTGCTTCATTATCTCGGTGAATAGATAGGCATGCCTATAGGATTATAGCGTAACTGCTACAGTTTGACACTGCTGGTGTCTTCATTTTAAGTCAATAATGTCTCTATAGTTTGATACCTTTGGGTATCTATAATTCGATACCTCTGGATATCCATAGTTCGATACCTTTAGGTATTTATAGTTCGATGCCTTCAGGTATCTACAGTTTGATATCTTTGGATATCTACAACTCCCATTATCCATACCCATAGGAATGGGTAGCCCTAACACAGAAAGGAAATTAAACAGTTATAAATAAGAGATACAACATGATAACATGAATAATTTGTATTGATGAGCTT